>JBBMOE010000050.1:3098597-3372948 GCA_037975065.1 Chaetodon trifasciatus
AGATGTGTATATATATATATATATATATTGTTGATTGTTGTTACTCACAGTACAGAAAGGCTCCAGAGCCATGCCTAAAACTTGTTTTTCAGTCTGTGTGAATCCTCATTCCACAGTAATGTTTGCATCATTCTGTTTATTCCTTCCCTTGTGAATGAGACATGAGGATGCATGTAACATAACCTTAGCACTGACACAAGCTTTAATCCAGAATCTTATGGTCATGCAAATGTCCCCATAGACAGCATTTATCAAAATCCCTTAATGGTGTAATGAGTCAAGTCCTTTGAGAATGATGGACTACGTCTCAAAGGACACATCAGAGTTTATGTTGGCCTTGAAAGTGCAGCCACGAGGTTGCAGGAGATGATTCGGTTGACTCTTAGGCCTATTTTATCATCTTTTGCTCTGAAGATTAAATGAACGAGTTTGTTTTGAACCAAGTTTGGCTGAATGCTATTAATCTTTCAGGCACATTTGGTTCTGGATGCCAAGTGTCATTTTAAAAGCTCGCTCAATGAAAAAATCTTTTTTCTTCTTCTTCTTTCTATTTTTTTTTTTTTTTTTTTTTAAGAAAGTGCAGCTTTTTTTTTAAAGCAGCATCTACTCAGACAGTTATGTGGGACTCTAATAGGGTCCTTTGTAATACACAGCTGAAGAAATAAAGCAACAAGGTGGGACATGTTCTTACCTTCCATCATTTTCTTCCCTGTGCTGCGAGAAGAGTGTGTTTCAGGCTCATCTACCCAAAACAAAAGTAATTGAAACCTCATATCAGCACCAGGATTCCATTTTCATTTTATGTTGCAAAGTCCAGGTCTTGTGCTGATTTCCATATAAATCATAGGCAAGCTTTGTTATTTTGCTTTTGCGGTTGGCCCATATAGAAGTTCCTTGTATTTTCCCCAGCACATCCCATGCATCTGTAGTATGAAGTGATGTTCTCTGCTTGCACGGATGGGAGGGGAAAACACGTGTCAAGAAAGCTCAAAGACTTGAAATGACTTGTGGATATAACTTGAATTAATGCTTCCCCCTGGAGTCTGATCACTGTCAGATTTTTAATAAGGCCCTGAAAACTAACTCTCTTTTATGTCTTTGTTAAAGTTACTTAAGTTAGTAGCCAGATGAAGGCAAATAAGGAAACAGCGGGGGGCAAAAATCGTAAATGCATAAAACAGCTGTCATCATTCGACATAGAAATTTATGTCAGATAACACAGCAGCAGGTCCAAGAGGAAAATAAATAATCACGCTCCTGTGTAAATGCAAAGAGTAAAATCGACCATTCTGAATGTCACTTCAGTGTCAAGCCTGTCATTATGCAGATGTCCAGTGAGTGCTGGTGGTCAATGTATTTCATTAAAGTCATAACTGCTGTGAGTGCCTGTCCCTCAGTCCACATCAATAAACCCTGAAACCAGACCAGCATGGAGAATAAGTGTGTTTATGTGGCTCCTCATTACTGCTGCCAATAGAAAACAAGAGTTTCTACTGGCCTGACATGTAAACAACAGGTAGGCTATTACATGTAATTCCATGACACAGCAGCAAGCAAAGGCTGATTTTATGCTGGCTGTACAGGCCAGACAATAAGCAGTTTACATCCCCTGGTGTAGTAGGTGTCTTTGCATTTAGTCTTTTAGTCTTACTTGAAAACTGGGCAGATATAAACTTAAGCTCTTTTTTAATGATAGTAACAGTCAACCCTGTGGTCATGCATTTGCTCAGTGAATAACTACAACTATTTGCATGCTTGTGAAAGGTTTATTGGGAATATTTGAATCAATCAGTGGGTTCATTACCCAGAGTAACTCAGATTTCCATGTATTGGCGTATTTGCTCCATCCTCCATGTGTCTTCAATCCCAACCGAAGTTGAGCATTTTACCTGCTGAGCTTTGCTGATTTGCTCCGATCATGCTTATTTTGGTCATTTTCCCTTGATGTTTATGCTTCTACTATGGGTAGAAGCACATTCCTGGGCTTGACTTCCTGTCTGGCTCAATCTGCTTTGACATCATCCAAGAGCAGAGCATTTTCACTCCACCTTTTATCGACCCAGCTCGCTTGGAACCCCGACTAAGGTGATGCCATTAAAAATACCAGGTAACAGGTACCATCCACAACTTCTGCCAATGGAAAACCAAAAAAAGTACTGCTCCAAGTGTACTGGAGGCTTCGAGTTTCCACATCACACTTGCTGCATACTAGACCATGAGTGGCTTCTACACAGTGACTCTCAAACAGCCAGGTGACAGAGCAATGTGCTTGACATAGAGGAGGGGGACTTTAAAAATACACCCATGTAATAAGCTCAAATAACTACATCCCAGGGCTACAACAGGAAAGTGCCCCATCCAACATAAATGACCATGGATTCATTCCATTTACCTAAATTAAGACCAGATGAAGAGTATGGACAATTCTTCATCACGAGGCAGCAAATCAAAACTGGCTCCTTAACAACAACAACCCCTCCTTAACAATGACCGTGTTTGAACCTACGAGTGAGATATTAACTGCTATTGAACAGAGTGATGGATCATGCTAAAATGATTAATCTTTTAGAGGTGCTGTCATCAATTATGGAGCACAGTTTGTCTCTATTCTCAGAAAATAGCTGTATGCTCATTCATTCCTCAGTGCAGCTCCACATATTTCACCTTTATTGCATCAGTTGGTCAAACTCTGTTCTTTGGTGTTTCCCTCTGGAATACAGATTGGCAGCTATTAATCTGACCGTCCAAAGCAATAACATGAATTCATAGTTCCTCTGTTGTCATGTTGTCCGTCTAATCTGCGAACCACGTTGCCAGTGCTGTTTCATTAGCTGTTGTGACCTCACCTGTTGTTGTCCCGATCAGGTGATGAATGGCTTTCATATTAGCTTGGTGGCACAGCAAGATATACTGCAGGTGATAGCACGTACATCACACCAGAGCCAAAGAAGGGAAATTAATTAACGAAAACAACCACGGGCACAAATCACAGCGGCTACATGCAGCCTCACACTCGCTCACAACAACAGAGATTTATTGCAGCTTTTTTCATTTGCTTTTATTGAAGAATGTTTTCCATTCATGTGAAACATGGCTCACTCGACAAAAAGCGAAGGCAGCAGCCAAAGTTTTCACTGATTGTCTGCTTCTTCTGCTGTTCCTTTCTGTTTAAGCACGATATTGTTAGTTTAACAGTGTGAATCAAAGTAATTGCTATAGACTGATGAGTGAATCACTTTGCAGACAAAAGCATCTGAGTGCCTCTGTGTAAAAACAGAAGAACCTGCTGAATCATTTATGGTCCAGCTTACAGACATTTGAAAGAAGACAGCGGTTAATGGGATGTACATGTATCTCGGGATTCAACGGTCATGGTATTATTTTCTTACTATTCAATCCCTTAAAAAATGAGCGCCTGTCATTGCCAACTTTGATTTATTCCCACAGGTGTGCATTATTTTCAGAGCCAGTGCTTTTTCATGGCAAGCTGCCAAAGATTAACTATGGCACATCAATATGCTTCGTATAGAGACATCCTCATCGGATTTCTTCTTACTCTGCTGTCTCAGCTATGGTTCGGCTTTTGTTGCGTTCAGGCCTGTTGGATTTGTGGAAGGGTAAGCCTGCAGTCAATGTCTCTGTCACTTACTGTAGCTTAACTTTGTCTGTCACAGAGCTGAAACTTCATCTGTAGAGCCGCTTCCAGATGGAATTACAAGTGAACAAGGCTGATAAAGTATTGGAGGATTTCAGTCTTTTTCTATTATTCTGTGGTGTGGGTTTTCTGTGTGTGTGTGTGTGTGTGTGTGTGTGTGCATGTGTGCCTGTGCATGTGCTTGTTTGTATGTGCACGTTTGTGTGTTCTGTAAGCTCAGGGGTTGCACAGGTGAGTCATAGTTAAATCATTAATCATTAATTTTGGTAAAATGTCAAGCTCAGGGACCCGACTTTAACTCACAGATCAGCGCTCATGAGTTGTGTATCAGGGGCCTTTTAAAATGCTTTTGCATAGTGCACCAAGAAAAATTTAATGAGAACAGAAGTTGAATTGAATTACTAAAATAAATTCATGTGCAACAGTAACAGCTGAGAAGGCATTCGTCTTTGGTTATTAGTTGCATTATGGAAGCCAGAAAAGAATTCCCTCTGTCCCTCAATGAAGTCAGTGGTGATGTTGAGTATATCAAAGTGTGAAGAAGTTTTCCCAACTTGTCAACACTGCATATCGTGCATACACAGAAGGTTTCCTTACTGTGACCCATCACAGCATCCTGCAGGATCTGCCTCTCCTGAAGGATTTTAACGGTTCCCAAGGTGCATAGCTGGAGATGCTATCTGAGCACTTACATTAGGAAGTGGCTGCTCCACAGCTTTAATGTCAGCCTGTCTTCATTCTCACGCAGACAAGATGCTCTTTGGCAGTCAGGAAATGCTGCCGCGTGATTGACACCCAAATCATGTGCAAATGAAATGAAACCCACAGGAGTCTCTGCGGACAGGACTCAGGTTATTGAACCACCTTCAAGGGCGCATGAAAACAACAGGGAATTGGAGTCGAAATTAATACCAGTACTGAGGTGGAAAAACTAACCAACACGGTTGCTCAGGAGGGGATTAAGAATAACAAATAGCTCAATAATTATTACAGTTACGCTAATTAAAATTTCTCCTCGTACCCTGGAGAAATTAATCCTGTCTGACTGGAGCCCAGTCTTACAGCGCGGTGTCTGGTTGGATGCAGTGTCTCAACCCTGATCAATGTGGCTTGTATAAAGATGTACTGTTTGATCATGATGGACTGTATCCAAATTACATATAACAGTTGAATGATATGACGCAGTCATGAACAAGGGACTGTGTTATTTAAAACCCAGAATAATGGTGCATTCAGCCACATTTCAATGCCTTGTCCATTTGGTAATGTACATCTGTTAATACATAACAGCCATGTCCTGAGCTGGAATTACTCAGGCATGCTTCTCAAAGCTTGCATCATTCATTCTTTATTTTGCATGTTGTCCAATAAACCTTGATCAAGGTTTTTGAGTAGAAGCATAAAACTAGATTTTTTTCCTCTTTAATTATTTATGATCTGATGATATTATTGAACATATAAGCTCATCAAAGTTATCCTCTGATATCAGGTTTGATCCTCAGATTCATCTTGACACCAAAACCTCATTACTGCTACCCAGGTATTTTATCATAAATTTTACAACACACACATTACTATTTTATAGCAAAAGCTGTGGATGAACATCCTGCTTTTTATTATTGTGAGTAGATGGCTTCCTATAATATTCTGCGTAGTATCCCACAGTCATTTGCCTGTAGGCCAATTGATCTATTGTGGCTGGAAGCTTTGGACTCACACAGCCTCACTAGAACAAAGCTTTATTAATTTCTCCCTGAATTCTGTCCACCTATATATACATATGAAATTAAATATATGAAATAGATGTAAATCTGGCTGATATTTCTTGTTCTGAATGAATAATGAAGGCTTGAAAATAAATAGAGGACTAAAATTAAATTCTGGTTCATCAGAAAAGTCCTTCAACTGTATTTGAACTTGCTGAGAGACATGAATTCTCCTGCAGTCTGCCCGCGACGATCCTCTCATTCTTAGATGGAAACTGGGACAATGACAGTCTGGAGTTGCAAGTGTGAAAGTATCAATTTAGACAGAAGATGAGTTGAGCTGATAGAATACTTTTATTCTTTTACATTGAGCAGAGAAGACAGCTAGAATGTGCACGATTTGAGACTTACATCCTAAACGATTGCATGCGCATATTAAAATGTTATTTTGGAGCAACCGCAATTAAAGTTATAGGTCACTAATTTCTAATTATCTTACCCAATTATTAACTGTGTTGATATTTCTGGCTGTTGGCCCAATGCACTGAGACACACACAGAGCTGCAGGGTTGAAGAAGAGGAATGTTTTCTTCTACTGGATGCCATTAATTAACCCTCGCCTGCTGTATGAAGTGAAGTTAGCTACACAGGAAAAAATACCTTTCACGATGAGAAAGTTATGTGCAGCATGCGGAACCTAGTGTAAAAGCACAGCACTAAATGGGTTTTTAGCTTATAGACTTTTTTTTTTTTTGTCGTCTTTACTGTACACAGGGCAATTGCCCACTCTAATGTAATTTAGCCATCTGATTTCAAAGTATGGCAGTGCAGAAGTGCTGTGGATGAGTTCAGCAACCCCATGGCTGCTCTTTATCACCCTTGTAATAACAGACGAGAGAGTAATTCCATTGATAATGAAATCTGACTCAATATATTCACCACCCCACTTGTCATTCTGCACGCACTCTGCTCAGTGTGTCACTTTTTGGAGTAAATTAATCATTCCAGCTGTTATTTACGTCCAGTGTGTCCACAGTTGTATCAGCCAAATTATTGTCATAAATCTCACTAATTCTGGAGACTCTCCAGTTTGGATATGCGACGGACCTGCATGAACTTAACCGCATTAAAACTTTGAGTCCGGAAATGTTTCCCCCATTTCCTCTTGTTTGCGTTGATAGAAGGCTTTACGAGAGCTTTATGAGGCCGTCCTTTACACTAGATATCCCTACCTATTAAAAACACAACTAAACAAGCTTACTGAAATACTAGAAATGTAAATTTGAGTGGCTGAAATGCAAATACTGTTGCATTTGCATGGAAAAAATCATATCGTCATCCATTTCTTTCCTAATTGGAAGGGAGGACTCACAAGTAGAGCTGGAGAACTTTAAAGATTCTACTGTACTCATGTGCTTCTCATGACACTTGGTGTCATCAAGTCCCATCTCCATCTTGCATGCTTCTGAGATCTTATCATTTTGCATGCCTTTGATAAATATTCAGCAGTAGATTTCTATACATTCAATTTACGCCTGCAATCAGCATGTAATTAGCGGCAGATTTACAAAGGCAGGGACCAATTTTGCAGTCAGCAACAGGGATTGCCATCTAGTCACATTCTGAGAGTGAAGGAGAGCTCAAAAGGTGCAGATTAGTGCTGGGATTTTTCTGAGATCAGCAGCGTCAGAGAAAAAATGATAATGTAGTGATGCTTCATAGAGATACTGATTAATGAAGTAATTACATAGATTTGAAAACATTCAAGGCCACCTGACTTACCACTTATTTATGTGTTGTTATAGCTACTTATGTTAAATTAGTAACAGGGTCACGAAGCAACTGAGCCACAAAAACCAAGGAAATGAAAAGCAGAATTACATAATAAGATGCAGAAATTATAAATACAGATGAAAAGAATTCAAGCTTTTGCAACAGTTGATGTACCAGGTAGAGAAGCTGAAAGACACCACTAAAATGCAAGATGAATCTCAAGAATGCAATAGTAACAGAAGCCAAAAAAATAAGAAAAATAAGATTAACTGTCTACAGCCACGCTAGCATCTCTGTGATGCTGTACTTACGGATAATAGCACCTTAAACTAAATGCTAACAGCAGCATGAGACCATGCTTGTAAGGGCAAAGCTAAAATGCTGATATTCAGCAGGTGTAACGTTCACCATCGTTACCAAACTTAGCTTATTGGTTAGTATGCAAAGAAATGCAAAGTACAGCTGAGGGTGGCAGTGCCTTTAGGTTTGCAGGTATTCGGTCATAGGCAACTAATTAAACATTTAACCTGATGACGGTACAGGGGGTCACCACAGTTATTACAGGTGAGGTGTCTCCACCAGATTTCAGGGAAATCCATCTAACAATTTTTGAGACACATCAGTCTTAACTACAAAAGTCAACCTAATAGTGACACTGGAGGACACATCAGGAGTCGAAGCCCTTAGGATTCATCGTCTGGGAACCATGAATACTGCACCCCAACTTTTTTGGAATCAGGGTTCTGTTTTAACAAATTCAGATCAATAGAGCCTCCGGTAGCAGCTACATTTAAACACTTTTGGAAGAAGCATCTAAACTTTTCCTCCCAGTTGCCTCTTAGAAAGAGAACTTTTAACTTTCCTGTAAGCATGAATTGAGAAGTATGCACAGTGAAGTCAACACCAGCTGTAATGCCTAATATGCTGATTGATGATGTTACCCCAGTAGTTGCCAGAAGGTTTCAATGCTGCTGGTGTGCATCTAATCCAGATCAGACCAGAGCTCATCTATTAGTACGGAAAGGACTTTATACCTCTCTCATACAGGTGCGACTTCTCTCTCTCTCTGTTGTGGATATGGACAGAGTGACCTGGTGCCATCCTCTGCTAATTCTTTTGAGTACATATATCCCCCATAATCTTTAAAAAGCTTTGACTTCCAGCCAAAATGTGTCAATCAGCTGAGAATCCCATGCCTGTTTTCTCCACCGGTTTTATAAGCTGTCAGGAGTGTGTAAGGAAACGCTCTATTTTCTTGTCTCTTCCCTCTCCGACAGAAAACACTTGTGCACAGTTTCCCATTTGAGCATGCTGAACAAAATGCACATAAAGGCTGTTTGAGATGTTCTCGTACATCTTGGCCACTATACCTGATAAATACCTGTCTTTAGCATTCAGTGCACGACTGAATTGCAGCCTTGTGAATCCTCTTGATCCAGAACTCTATCAATTCAGTCTGCCAACGCCGGACCCGTCTGAGCTCGGTGATAACAATTTGTGTGGACAGTCCCTGTTATTACCATTCCCATAGGTATTCAAATGACACAGAACAATCACACGCACACAAGGTGCAGAATTACATTCAAAAGGGAACATATTGCATTGGACAACACACAGAATAACAGTCAAATAAAGAAAACTGTCTGTAACACCGAAGCACCTGCTGATGCCACCCTCAAAAACTGATGCTGCAGCCAGTGCAAGATGTTAAAAGGAGATTCTCTTTACAGTTTGATCAATCTATAATCAGTCATAGCAGAGAAAACAAAAAAACTGTAAATAAGAAAAATGATGACAAATGACGACAGGTCGCTTATTCCAATCAGAAGGAGCCAATCGCTATGAGATGGCAAAACTAGGACTGTGCACGCCAGATACCCGCCACCATATCAAGATCATGCCAGGTTTTACAGGCATGACTGCGATATATGCATCAAATGAAGTACTATAGCCGTCAGTGCTGACCTCTGTGATGAATGCATTGCATTTCCTGTGGCTGCTTCACAATAAATGCCGCCCTGTGTTTTGCCAAATGAAGGCTTTTAATGTGGAGAAGCAGCAGATAACAGTGAAGCTGACATCAATCATGTGAAACTGCAGATAGTCACGCTGGATTACTGCGGGCATCATTTCCTGTGAACCCCCTAATCTGAATTCAGCACTGGGATGGCGGACCCCACCGCTACCCATGAAAACTATACAGGGAGAGAATTGCAGAATGTAAATGCCTTGAATGGGAAAAGAATGACCACAAATAGTATGAAAGGGTTTGATTTAATGAAAAAAATATATAATAATGACAGAACTTCACATTTTGAGCTCCGCATGGTTTTGGTTGGCAGAATCAAAGAAGCCGCTATACAAGCACTAATTAAATCCCCACATTGTAGGTGTATGTTTTGGTCTTGCGACACTCCTCTCATCTACATTCTGGGTTTCATAGTGCAAACCATTTGAAATAATGTGGCCCTTTGGCAGCACATTCGCTCTCCAGCCTGCAGTCCTCAGCCTGCTCCTCCCACATGCACAGATAGGCAAACTTCCGAAATTCACTTGTTATGTTCCAGGTCCAAACTCTGACTGCAAATTTGTTTAAAGCAAATCTTCCTCCAAAACTGCAAATCCACTGACCTGTGGTGTAATAGCTCTGACCACATTAAATGTTATGACAACCAGGGTCAGTGCATACCAGCAGAGCTGCTGCAGAGCCTGTTTTACAATATGAAAATGCAAGAATTAACGTTTGTGCTGAGGAAAAACAACTGTCTGAATATCTGTACTGGATATGTTTTGTTTTTTCCTCAAAAAATACAGCATTATTAAATTAGATAGACGCACGTATACTGTACATGGTCATTTTGAATATTACTGTGAATACTGTATAGTGATATAACATCCACATCCACGTCTGACACGCCCATCTCATGCATTGATGCTGCAGCTAGAGCACAAAAACGTGGAATTAAAGGGCTCTGTGTCAGTTTTAACATGTGCAGGCCTGTATAACGTATAGTCGCATACAATAAAATGCTTTGAACTGTATGAATCATTGCAGCATTGAAACTACAGTAATGGTTAGAAAATGTGGTTTCAGAGAGCTAATTTGCATTCATGTGTGCTACAGGAACAAGCCATGGTTTACCAAAGAGCTCAGGCAAGGGGCACACATTGAGGGAGCTCACGAGGCAGAAAATAGAGAGGAATACAGAGCAGAAAGAACCAACTCAACAAGGAAATAAGTATACAAGGACATGTTGGACAGGCACTTCTACACCTGATTCGGTACATGGGCTCTATCTGCAGGCCTCACTTTAAGGAGACAATTAGGCCAGTTTTGTATTCCCAATACAATTTCCATGGCATGTATGACTTTCAGCATATTTTAGCATGAATAATGCATCTATCCATTGAATTGGAAAAGCAAAAAAAAAAAAATAGTTTTTAATACAAGTATGCATTCACTAATTGTTGCAGATGAGGATTCGGAGAGAGCCATGACGTGACAGAGCTTCTAAGATGCCTCTGGATGCCACTGTTACATGGCAATATGCTCTGAAGGCTCATTACATCACACACAAACACAGATTGTTATTGTGTCTTCTGTCTCTTAGACATGCTCGTGCACACCCTTTACAATTAGGCAAGGGCAGAGTATCCTTCACCTGCCATTATTGCTAATCACACGTCCTCCTGTTGCCTCTCTGCCTCAGAACGTCTAAATGCAGTAATTTTATGTGCATGTCTAAGATCTCCACTTTCATCCACATCTTCCATACAGATTTTAGTTTTCATCTATTGTTACCAATCAATAGCTGACATTGCAGTGAGGTGGACAGCACAGACTCACAGGGTGTCGCAAGTTTTCACTTTCATTTTCTTACCCAAAGGCAACAGTTGAAAACATGGACTGACTTGGGAGCAATGCACTGTATTACCTGCAGGTGTAGGAGGCTTGTATCAAACAGGACCAATCAAGTCCCTGCTTCTTCCCTACCTATGAAACAAGCACACTCAGGCAAACAGCTGTGCGTGGATCTGCAGCAACAATGTCTCCCAAGAGGAGGGTGATGTCCTTGAGTGGAAAATCAGATTATTTAAGAGACAGAGGAGATAACACTGGTAACTGTGTGACTTTGGTTCGAGAAGAAAGATTACCAACCATGGGAAACTTTTACCGCTATTTGGCAGGCACAGTTTGGCAATAGGGGAGATTCTGACATCTGCCTCCACAATCCCATGGCATGCATCCTGGCTGTTCTGCATCGAATGACATAGTCAAGATCAAAAGTGGAACAGATGCTGTATAAAATGAGTTGGAATTACCCCACATTACTTGGAACTTCAGTTACTGCTGCATGCTAGAATAAATGCTGATGTGCATGGTAGAGTAAGTTCTCAGCTGAAATACATTTGTTTTATCAGCATTGTGAGCAGCAAGTGGTATAATCTTAAAGAGGGAAGAAGAGTTAAAGAGTCCTATCTGTGACTGTCCATTAAAAGCTGCCTCACCTCTGAGCACCTCCACTGGTTGTGGCCCACATTTCTCTTCCTTCACCTCTGTCCCTGCCTCACCCCCCCTCCCTCCCTGCATTACCACAAAGCAGTCCAATTGCAATGATGCTGGGTCGGAGAAAAGAAAATGACAGGGCTGAATAAAGATGAATTCAGCACTATACAGGCGTTGTACCCCACAGCTAGCTAGGTATTCAGAAAAAGAAAACCTTTGATTTCCCACTGTCAACATGAAAAATTTCTATCTGGTTAGAGATGCCTGCTGCCCCCACCCTCTAATCAGTGAATCCTGCCAGGATGGAGACATTATGTGAAGATGGACAATGATGAATCCATCTATCACAGAGAGGTGGGATTGGTGCCATCATGACATACTTTGGCTTAAAGGAAAAATCCCCCCCTCTGAGTCTCTCACACTGTTATATATTACCAATCTGCGATCTTCAATGCATTCTTATTTTGCGATGACGTGCTATAATTTACTTTCTCACTGTGTCCACATTTTTTCTCAACCTGTCTGGACTGCTTCTATTTCAGTTCCTGATTTTCGATATCCTCTCAAATTACACTCCGGGTCTCCATGATAGAGATTGGTGGCAAGTTTTTGTTTGTTTAGAGAAAAAGTGAGAGTGGAGAGAGAACAGACAGTGTTGGACCCATTTGTTCAAATTACAAAAAAGATGGCAAAGAGTGTTTTGTTTTCCACATGCTACTGATAACAAATCCTAAATATGGAAACAAACAAACACACAAAAAACATTATTCACTCATTCTAATGCATACAAGCATACAACAAGCTGGGGTAATGCTGTTTTTTCCAGTAAATCACCACTTTTTTTAGACATCTCTGCATCAGCCTGCACTTCAGATTACTCTGTGTGTGGAGGAAATGGCTTGTCTGCAGAATACTCTTGTACAATTTATTATTTAATGTATATGGTTGCAGAACTTTGGTGCAAAAATTCCTCTAAAACAAACCTTTTCTTTCCTTTTTAATTCTCAAGACCTGGCACAGAAATTTTGCTGTTTATGTTCTAGGTAGCTGAAAATGTCTCTGTTACTGTAGCGCTGCTGCAGTGGAGATACATGGATGCTGCCAGATATCAATAAGAACAAACAAGAGTGAGACTACAGCCATGCTTGCCTCTCTGTATATTTAGGCACAGTGGTGCTTTGAGCTAAACGCTCACATCAGCTTGCTAAGGTGCTGACAAAGACAATGTTCATCTGCTGATGTTTGTCTTAGTTTGATCTAGTCTAGCATGCTCACATTTGCTAATTAGCTCTAAACCCAAAGTACAGCTAGGACTGATGGGAATGTCTTAAGTATTCCATGTACCAAAGTTAAGGGATCATATAAATTATTGCAATTCATCCTGAGGGTGTGTGTGCTAGAGGAGAAGTCAGAGGGTCACCAACATTATTCATGTTTACGAACCATGAATGTCTGTACAAAATGTATACCAATCGATCAAGGTCGAGATATTGCACAGGATACGTGAAAGCTATTAATTGCTGATGGTGCTGCAGGAAAAGTGTGGGGTTCACCAAGGTCATTTAGGATTCGCCTTCTGTATCTATACCAAAGTTCATGGCAAGCCATCCAAAAGTAGTTGAGGTATGTATCAAAGCGAAGGACCGAGTGCTGCCATCCCTTGAGCCATTGTGCTAGCAGGGCCAATAAAAACCATCTTGCAACAAATAGGAAATGAACATCTCTAAACCTGGATGGATGTTTGCATCAACTGTAGCAGGTCATTACCTCATCCATAAATAAAAAATGTTGTATCAGAGGTGGATACATCAGTGCAGCCCTCCACAAGTAAAGTTTCTTCTTAACCGCTCCATGGCCCACACATTTCTGAACTCACTTTTACAGCTTCATTCACACAACACTGACAGGTCCCTGTTTGTGTGTGTGTGTGTGTGTGTGTGTGTGTGTGTGTGTGTGTGTGTGTGTGTGTGTGTGTGTGCGTGTGTGCATTTTGGGCCACCATAGTAATATTCTTTGATCTTCGCGTGTACCCTGACAGACTCTACTCATTTAAGGCATCTTTTTTAAGCCCCATTATGCACCATTTCTGACAGCAGCACAATGGTCCATCCTTATCGAAGTTATTTGGCTTTGGAGTACATACTCTACTTTTAAACAGCACATCTTGTCTGCACCACGCTGCATGGGAGGTTTTTTATGCTTTGTGCTGCACCACGTGCTTCGGTATTGTGTAAGTGCCCTCCAATGTGTCAGCATTCAGCACCAATTAAACGGGTTGATGTGCCCATTGTGTTCGGGGAGTAAATGTGTTTCTGACTCTGATGTGGAAAGAGGAGTGGGTTTATCAACCCTTTGAAGACTGTGATACTAGTTTGATGGTTGAACACTGCTGAATGAAATGATGTCTTTGACCTCTATGATAATCACAAGGCTTGTGAATCTTTACACCCATTGTAGTAAAAAAGTGAGGTGGGTCAGATACAGCAATGAGCTTTTTAGTAAAGAGTGAAAAAGACCATGTGATTTGGTTGCAGGTGAGTAATGAACGATTAGTTTTGGTGTCCCATATTGTCCTTGTTGCAGACGCTAATGTGCTTTAATATTTGAATATATTTCTCTGAGGTACAGTTGAGATACATTCATGTACAATATGATGTACTTGCCTGTTTTTAGGGATTTCAAACCCTTTATCCTGTAGGTGCTGTGTGACCGGCAGGGAGGCTGCTGTTGAAAAACACCATTACCTTCAAAGTCAAGCTTTGGCTGAAAACCAAAATTGCTGTGGTCTTGTAAGGCCTTAGTACTCTGAAAGACCCTGCCTCATCAGCTATAGGTAAGAGCATTCATGTCCAAAAAATAAATCAGCACATTTTGCAGGTAGATTTTCATGAAATGCTGCTAAAATCTATATTTTTTCAGTTTCTGTTATGCATGCTATTATTTTTTTCTCCTCCTATTTTATTTTTCAGTCTTGTGGGTATACACTGACTGTCCTGTATCCTGAAGGTTCCAGGTTTAATCTTGCAACAATCGATGTCCATCGACAGACATGCATCCTGAGCAAGTGTCCCTGAGCTAGTAACTGACCCCTTACCTGATCTGTCATTGTAAGTCGCCATTGGTAAGTGTCGGCCGAAGTTTAAGTGTAGAGTAGTCCATCGTCTGGAGCAGTCAGTGGCATTTAAAAATATGAAACAGCAAAACAGACATGTCTTTGCTTTTAGAGAGAGTCTTGTCCACTGAACCTTTGTTCCATTGTATGCTCCTTGCATTATCCAGGATACCATTTCATATTGACATTCAGCGAGGAGCAGTGAAGGAGTTGTACCTGCAGGCAGAGCGAGCAGAGGTCTTAATTAACACATTGTAAAGTGCAGTGACAATAAATAAATGAGCCCACACACACGACTCCAGGCTATTTATCAAGAAATTATACAAGTAAATACTACATTATCTCTCTATCTCTGTATTTCTCTGCCTCTTTCCCCCATCTGCTCAGTCTGCCCCCTCTCTATCCATTAGTCATTCTTTATTCATTTTGTAAGCATGCATTTAGCACTTAGGACTGCTGGGCGAAGAAAAATACAAAGTGGTGTATATTTGTATGATACATATTGAACACTTCCAGGAAAGATCACACCATGGTACTGGTGCCCAACACAAGGGGCGAGGAAGGGTGTGGGGACGCAGTTGAATCGAACAGTCAATCGAGTCAGCCTGGACGTTATCTCAAAGTGCCACTCGCTTCCCTCAATGGGAATCTTCTTCTCTCAGACCATTAGGGCGCATGATGAGGAAGCAAGACTTCTCTCCATAAGATAATCTATACACTGTGGATTGAAATGACTGATAGATTCTTGGGCTGCAGTGACATTTTTAAGGGTCAACCATAAAAGACAGGGAACACCCAAGATGGAGGAAAATCATTACTCTCCTGGTTTACGCCTCCTTATCATGCTCCAACAGCCTTGGCTTGGGAGGAGACAGGAACATATGCAGAAGGGGTGAAGAAAGAATATGCTTGTGTTTTTATGCATGTCAGGTGTTGAGGCTGCAACTCAAATTCCATCTCATCATTCCCCTAGCTAACGTAAATTACACACTCGAACCAAAACTTGGTTACTGCCAGTATAGGAAAAATAAATCAGATAGCGCTGATACATCTGGCTGGAAGAAAATGAATCACGCCACAGAAACAGTGTCAAAATTTTAAGCACTAAGAGTAAATCAACTCAATAATGTGAGATTATTCAAATGAAACGTTGAAAAATGTGTATGAAGCTCAAGGTTTATCCAGTGTTGGTCATAGAACAGACACCTTTAATTTAAGACACATCAACACAGCATGACATGTAGATTTATTCATCAGGAGGAGGCCTCGGGAGTTGCTACATCACACTGTCATGGTTTTCAAAGAGCTAGCCTCTTGTGGTCTACGCTAATAAATCACCCAAACCATGCCCAGCCCATCCACATTATGCACTACCAAGGTAGGAACATGAGAAAAATACATGTAAGAAAGAGCTTTTTCCATATAGTTCTTTTCCGAGGCATGCTCAGCTTTGCCTTAAGGCTATGCTTTGTCTTTGCCTCCTGCTTTTCTACTTCTGACAATCCTTGGGGGCTGGTGTGCATGAAAAAGTAAGGAACAGATTGAACTTATAGCATACCGCTATGCTTACAGTCTCTCTGACAGACACTCACATACAACAGCTGTGCGAGAACAGCAGGCTAGTCCTATTTGTGATAAAACATGAAAAAGGATACAGTTATAATGGCATGCCACAACAGAGTGTTGTATCATTATGGATTCAGACTGCTCCATTCCTTATTGGCAGCAACTCCAAGCAGAATGGCAGAGTGGTCGTGGGGGTGTATGTGAGCTATGTCTCGCTACACCTTTCTCATTAGCTGCCCATAGTAGTGCAGGAATTAATGCTTCAAAACACCAGGGAAGAATGTTCATTTGTAGCTGCTACTCTGCTTAGTGGCTCAGTTAGGAAATTCAAGAGAAATGATAGTTCAACCACAGGTTCCACTCACTGCTGGATAACAATCACTTTTGGGACGCACACATCATTTAGCCTCAGGCTAGGTCACCTCCACCCTATATACATAAAGCTTTAATCTGACTTCACTAGAGGAACAATAGCCTTCAGGTCACCTCTACTGTCAGACTCTCATTATTGCTGGAATAATGTTGAGAGGAGTTTGGTTTGATGAGACATCAAAGCACATAAAGTTTAAATAATTCAAGTATTTCATGATCATGTGGAAAACTTGAGAGACTTAAAAATCTGGTCTGAAACATGAGCTATTTTGGTGTCTCAAGAATGTTGGATGGGCGGTGTTTCAATTTTTAAAGACCCCTACAGGTCTGCCATTATCCAAAGCAGAAGAAAAAAAACCCTCAGTGGCAGATTTGAGTCAGTTTCACAAAAGAAATCCTGCACAAGCTCAGGCTGGCAGTGTGCAACAAATTAGAGGTGGAAATTTCGAACCACTTTACTATTTAAATTGGTTCAGATTAGTAAAATTATTTGAAATCACTGACGGAGAGGTCTCTCTTTTAAAGGCTGACCTTCTATGTTGTTCTGATACACTGCTGCTATTTCAAATAGTTGACTTACAATAGCCTTGATAGCTGCAGTGATTTCTTCCATATTTGTTGGATTCTGGCTAAGACACACGTAAATGACCTTCCCAGACTTGATCCCACGATGCTCTGATTGGTTCGTTTGTATCTCCAACCACGAAAAACAAGTCTGACCTGTAAATTTTAGATAAAATTTTTGATGTGGGCAACAGTCTAAGACCAAGCTTGCTGAAATCATCCACCAATGTATTGCTTTGTTTTTCAAAGTAGATCAGCAGACAGAGGTAATGCATTCCCCAAAGGTGCAAAAGCTTTTATTCATTCATTTTTTGGCCAGCGGAAACAAGTTGTGGACACAACATTGACATTATTATCAGCAATTGATGGTGAACTTTTTTATATTGCTGACTACAGATCCAACAAAGTCCCATATTCACTCTTCTTTGTCTCTTTTTCTCCCTCTACCAACTCCTGAAGGAAATTTCATTCTCTTTAGTTGCTAAATGCTTCACTGTGTTCACCGGCCAGTTTATAACTGCCTGTTTGGTACAGGGCAGATAATGTATAGTGGGTTATTAGCTGCCTGAAAAGGGCTGCCCATTGCAGCCAAAACATCACCAGAAGAGCTGTGAGAGTGAACCAAAAGCATTGGACTGTAGAAAAAGTTGATGACTCTGTGTGTTCATCACTGTAAGCGACTCCTTATACATGTAAGTATGTGGCCCTTTGTTAATATAAAATATTTAAGGATTTGACATCTAGATGAAATGTAGCGGAGGTCTTCATGTGTCCTATTAACTCAAGCCAAGTGCTCTGCTAATGATGCTGCTGAGGCACATATTGCCTTCACTGAAAGTCACTCCTGCACGAGTCTGCGGGATTTAATATTCATAACCATATCCTGACCGGAAGATGAGTGTCAAACACTTTGACAGTGTGTCAAGTACAAGAACCTCGTATGATAAACTCCCACATCCCACAGAGATATCATTGTCCTTTCATCTGCTCGAAAAAAAAAATAACCAACAGTGTGCCTCTGCTGTGAGCTAGCGGCTTGCTGAATAAACCATGGATGAGTCTAAACGTGTGGACATTTTTTGTGTCATGGCTAGGTACAGCGGTGTTGAATCAATCCCCCAAGGCATGGAACAGCCTCAGGCTATGGTAAGGAGAGCTCTTACTGTCAAACCCAGAGGAGTAACAGTGCTGACAACAGCACTGAACTAACTTGAATCAGATGCCCAGATTAGCTTTTAAACTGGTATGTATAACTAGCTTCAGCAAAAATGGTGAGATGCAGATTGAAGGGCTAACAATTACCATGCTAATCAGTGCTGTCTGATTGAGCATCACTTTTTAAATACTTGTGCTGGCATTCTCATGAACCCAGTAGAACTTAAAAAGCACTCCTGTCGATCAGCACCCCCAAGCATTTTTGTAGCTACGGTGCTGTAAGAACACTCCAGAGCAAGATTTATGGATTTTCCAAAGATATAATCGTGCCTTAATTGCATGTTGACTTTTTGGGGGAAAGTGTGATGAAATCCAAAGCAATCTTAAGATCAGTCTTATGCATGTTCACAAAATGTGGTGGATAGTTCGTCTGCTGGCTTTTTTTTTTTTTTTTTTCAATCAAAAATATTTTTGAAGTTTATAATGAGGGCGCCAGGGAAACAATTTTAATGCAGCCATAGAGATGAAGTGGGTAACAGAAGAAACAGCAAAGAAGTCAGCATCACACCAAGGGCCCAGTTACAGAACTGTTGCACGAGCAGCTCTGCATCAAAAAGGCTTTACTGCATTAGCGCCGCTGCACGGCACAGTTAAGACTGTCTATGAGGGTCAGTTATAGAAAGAGAAACCACCTCTTGACAACCAAATCCAACTGTTCCATTGAAAAGCAATGCATCTCTGACTCATATTACATGACAATGCACTATCAAGGTACTTTTGTGATGCCTGCAAGAGGACTTTCACAGATAAGTACTGAAACCGCAGTGGCTGGAGTATTCCTCATTGTTGGACTTGAAATGAATTCAATATCATCCAGGCAGTCATTGCTTTCTATTTTTTCCAGTTCAGCTTGAAACTCTGTTGGGTTGGGTAATCCTTTAAACAGAACACTGTGTTTTTGCCCATGTTATGATCATGTGCTGCTGCAGTTGTGAGCAGCAACCGTTGAAGAAAGCTTGGACAGTGCAGAGCTGTGCAGCAATGTCTTACACTGTCAAGAATCTTGTTAAACATTGAGCTGTTATAAAAAAGGATCATGTAACTTTGGTCATTTCCAGAATTAAAAAATGGATGCAGTACAGCAGTCAAACCAACTCTCCGTTTACATCTGCATTATAAAATTTCTAGGTCTTATGTATTGCCCATTTTTTTATACTGGAATTAACTAAAACTAATGGCTGCTTGGTAGGTATGAAACCAATCTAGAAACTTGGGGGTATGCTTTGGAAAGTGGTTGACAGCAATGTAAAGTATAAGCAATTTGTAGTTAATGGGCCAAAACATGCAAAACCACCGGTGCAGTTTTTAAATCCACCAGGCTGACCCATTATTAGTGGAAAAACACGACCACAGTCAAGATGTGTTGACATTTCCAGTAAACCTTTGGTCAGCAGTTTGCATTTACAGTATTGCCTCAGGATATGAGGCACATTGTGAATAAAAACATAAATAAATAAAAACACTGAGCACAAATGGGACTGGACAGTGCTGAAACATTTATCATAACTGAGAGATAAGGATGAATTGCTCTATAACGCCATAAAAAAATAAGACACCCTAAAACACAGAGGGGATCAGAAATCAACTTTTTAAAATCAAACATAGAAAAGGTTCAGATGATGATTTTTCTCAAGTCTATAGGAAGGGAACTCACCTTAATCCATTTCTAGGGGCTTTTGTCCCCTCCAGCCTGATCAGAGCTGTCCTTTTGGACAATATCAAAAGGGACCGGGGGGATATGTGATTCAGGGAAATACTGGCAAACAGCCATCGGATATGCATTTCAGATTTCAATGAAGGGATTACAAAAATGAGCTCCTCAAGGGAGCTTATGGAGAAGCAATATCACGTTACTGCGAAGATTTGCTCATGAAGAACACAAGAGTCTCTAAACCCACATAAGCTTACAGTGTGAGCCGGTGGTATGAAATGGTCTTGCAAATCAAAAACATGATAAGGAAAGAGTTGGGTATCTCTCCAGTCTGACAGTCTATCCATTGCTCATATCCCCTTCTTTTCCCTCTCATGTTCTCAAAGAAACATTGGTGAATTATGCCTTCTGCATGACAATATGAACATGGATTAAAAATAATGATTTGGCAACATTCTCAGTCCCAGCTCACAGATCCCATATGGATGCTTGGTCAGGACTCCCTTTTAAGGCACTGGGTAGCCCTTTAGTCAAATTTTTCAAAGTGCAAGGCTTTGCAGTCAAGTCAGCTATAATAAATATACAATGTCTGGTTAACATGTTGAGAGTGAGAACAGGCTCTCTGTAGAGGTCTATCAGACTACACTGCACGATGAAAAAGTACACGAAAGCAGTACCCAGTGTCTTAAAAAGTGGGTTGGATTGATGCAATGGACACTGCTTACAGAGTAACTTTTATTATTGCTATGCATAGGTATTTTATTCTTTGGAGCTGAGATTTTCCCTCAATGGCTGCCCTGTTACCTGTCTTACTTTGACCAGCATCAAGATAGATGGATCACTCAAGTCCAGTTCAATGTCTGCAAGCCAAGTCAGAAGTCAAGTGTTATAATCTAAAGGAATATCTTGACATTTTGGGAAATTTGCTTATTGACTTTCTTGTTGAGTGTTACATGAGAAGTGTGAAACATTAAATAAGAAGTTTTTTTGATTGTCCATACAAAATCAAAGTGTTAAAACAGCACCTTGTGGTTTTCATGTGTACGACTATTTCTTGGTGAAGTGCAGTCACTCTCTGCCTACCAACCTCAGGAGATATCCCTTTACATACACCACGTTATGTCCTGCCAAGCCTATAACAAGATATAAGATGTTGATCAGTGAACTTAAGAGGTGCTGGTAGGTAGATTTACTACCTTTGCACAGATCCAGGCTAGCAGCTTCCCTGTGTTTCAGGTCTCTGTGCTAAGTTAAGCTAACTGGCTGTTTTCTTTAGCTTTATAGTTATTGTACAGAGTGAATGGTATCAATCTTCTCATCCAATTCTCAGCAATAAGCATGTTTCCCAAAGTTTCAAACTATTCCTTTAGAAAAAAAAAAACACAATTTTTGATTTGGTAGTCTTTTCCACCAAAAAGCTGCACAGCACAACAACACACAGGACATCTGCAGTAGACACTGTGCTGTAAATCAAACAGGATAATGCATTCTAACACTGTTAGCCTATAAAAGAAACATGAGTGGAGAAGAGGAAAAGGTAAATTCACAATTCTCAGTGCTCAGATGGAAAGGAAGGTGATACCCTCAATACTGTGGATAAGTAGGCTGCCACTTCTGCTCAAAGCAATATAGTATCGATATATAGGATGAAATACTTGCATGCATTGTCCTGCTTGAGGAAAAGACAGGACAGCATACAATAGCCTCAGAAGACTAGAAACTGAAGAAAAGATTTACTTCAGTACAATCAAATGTTCTACAGCAAAGACACGTTTTGCAGCAGCAGGCTTGTCACAGCTGAACGCAGACCACCACAGTAAGGTCACAGAGGGAGCCATCTGTTCAGATGGCATCTGTAATATCCCCAAACGCTTTAGCTGGGACACACGCGTGGCAAGTGTCACCACGCGGCACTCTTTGTGGCATTTTTCTTCATTTCAGGAACACGCCACACAAAACACTGGGGTGCTTTAGAACAATAAGGAAAATGTTCCCCAACCAATTTATTCAGCCCTTTCTTTTTTCCTTTCCCGTAGCTGACAATATTTCTGGAGAGGCTTTGTTTGCACTAAGAATTAGGACAAAATAATTATCATGAAGCAACAATGCAAGAAACTTCTGAAGCTGAAAAATCTCCAGTGAGAAATGTGAAGGCAACAATTTTGTATTTTCACCAACTCCAACGTTTTCTATTTTTAATTCACCCAGTTTTCCCTCCAATTGTCTCCCGTTTGTTTTTCGCTCTCCACTTTAATCTCCCCTCTACACAATTATCGATTTTTATCTGTAATTTGTCTTTTTCTCCAAATACTTTGTCCTTGTCCTGTCTCTTCTCCCGTCAGCGTCATTGTGCTTCTCCTCTAATAGAATTCTGAAGTTATCCATTAAGGTGCTCTTGTTTTTCTGGCTTTTATCTGATCTCTCTAGCTGCCTCTCTGCCTTCACATGTGCTCACTCTTTCCAAACCTGCTTACATGGGTGGCTTGTCATTTTCTCTCAGCTCTCTGTTACCTTTCTCTCTGCCTGAAATAATGCATGGTTTTCACTTTCTGCTTTCTATGTGTGTCTGAACATTCTGTGCCAGTGGTTTCCACTTTCTCATGTCTGTCTTAGCTGTTCCGCTTTCCCGCTCCTCTGAATCTGACCTTTACCACACGCTGCTGGTTATTGCCCAGAAGGTCATTTCTATTTCCTCGTTTTGACTTGTGGGTCTTTTCTTGCAGTTTAACAGCTAGATTTTCTGCCGGGTGGCTCTTAGTTAACAAGGCAGTCAGAGGAGTGCAACATCTCATTGCCTGCTAACATGCACAGTAAGCCCATAGGTCAAGGTCTTGGATTTGCTTTTATCCCGAAGCTCCCCTGAGCATTCTGAAGCATTTTTCTGGATGATTGTGTTGTTAACGGTGAAAAACACCTCGGTCACTGAGAAATTCATATTTAATTTGACTAATGAGTTTACTGTAGTGACTTCTTTAAAAATCTGGCTTTTCTTTCATTTTCACTTCAGTGATTCTTAGAGTGTCCACAGTCGCTGGTCGTCATTCCAAGCGTGTCACTATACTGAGTCGCTGATTGATCCATTCATCTATATATTTTTAGTCTAACCCACTTATCCTCAGCAGGATAGCAGGTAAGATTGGCTGTCTCTGGGTGAGGCGGGGTAAAGGCCTGGAGCGATCCGCAGTCCGTCACAGGGCTGGCACACAGATAGACAACACTTACATTTACGTGAACAAATTAGAAACACACCTCACCTGCCTGCCATTAGAATAGAGCACCCGAAAGGAAACTGTGTTGACTGATTGTAGGATTGGTATTTCAGCTATGTTGTCACATTATGTACTTCCATTTTTTTATACACCTATACTCTATAGGTTCACATATCGTTAGTATTGATGTGTATGGTATTAGATTCAGCCAAAATCACAGGCAAACATATTAGAATCGAAATTATAATGCTTTCATTTCTGTGATCAATGTTTTTTTAATTCCAATAACTGATGCAAGACCACAGAAAAATCTTAAATCATTTAAAGAAATTAAAGAAAAAATCATTATCATACAATTCAAATTTTGTGATTTTTAGTCATAGTAAGAATACTGCTGCCAAGACCTCATTCGGTCCAACCAGTGTAGCTTGTTGGATTTATTGGTTGAAAAGAGTACAACTGAGTAAAACTGTTTCTTCACTTCAGATTAGCAAAGAGTAGACTTAACAAATGTAGTGCTGATCTCAGGTCTGCTCTAAAAGTCTTAAAAACAATGGCAACTGTCTTGCTGCTGCCATAAATACCTTAATCACATGCTGGAAAAATCACAGATAATTCAGTTATGTTGAATCATTTAAGCTCTTACGCAAACATGAATCCATGGCTTTAGTGTGTAAAGGCGATTATGGAACTTCTCTACATCTTCCTGGGAGCCGTCTTGGTTTATAAACGATATAAAGTCACAGACCACAGTCAGAGCCAGGCAAGCTAGCAAATTCAAATTACACCAGAGATCCATGAAACTGTCTAAGTGGTAACACATCACCATGAAAAGTACTGGCATGGTAATACAGCTTTGGTTTTTGTCTCGTTTTTTTTTTTTTTTGGTCTGAAAATTGAGCTTTTTAGGTTTGGTAGCGCCAACGCTTCACTTGTAGTGATGTGTAGCACCATTACTGAGCAGCTGAAAATGCTTATGAAAACCCCACTTTTCAGAGGCTTTCTCATCCCAAAACAGAGGAGGTCAGAAAGTGAGTTTTGAAAGTCAGAATTCATTACACTCGGCCAGGTAATTGTTGAGCCATTGGTATTGATCGACGGCTCTATCAACCCCACACAGATATGCAGTATTTTGGTCACCTTTACTGAAATGGGACTGTGGGAATTTTGAAGGATAAATTTGTGAAGAAGTGCAGGTAATGCTGCTGTAGCTGCTGTTTGACATGAAGTGCTATACTTGCACTGATGCAGTCACTGGACAGGCTCCAGACTCATACAGCACTGGAAAAGTAAATAATCCAGATACCCAAGGGCTTGATTTTCGTCTCTCGTGTCTCTCCCCTTCTGCTCCCTACTGTCAAAATATTATAAGCTTATGAAAGATGATGTGATTGCATTGTATCTCAAGCACAAATTGTTCCAGATATATCAAAAAAATAAAGGAAACAGCACCACTTAACCCAAAAAATAATCTTTGCAGTATAGCAAGGGCTTTAAAAAGACATTTATATAAGCAACAGGAAATAAAACTGCATCACTTTATTCCACAGCTCCTTAAGGAGGTTTCTGTAGAAAGCAATATAGTATGTAGTTGGGTAAATGGTAAATGGACTGTATTTATATAGCGCTTTTTCTTTGACCACTTAGAGCGCTTTACACACTCCGTATTCAGCCATTCACAAACACACACACACACACACACACACACACACACACACACACACACACACACACACACCAATGACACAGCATCGGGAGCAATTTGGGGTTCCAACCAAGGACACTTCAACATGCAGACTAGAGGAGTCGGGGATCCAACCAGCAGCCTTCTGATTGGTGGACAACCAGAGGAAGAAAAAGAAGAAAAAGACTTATTGACCTGTTGATCACAACGACACAACATGCACATGTCATGCTTCGGTAAAATTGTTTCTTCTTAACCCATCTTGGTAAGTCCTTCCTCTGTGGCAGACCAAGAGCGGTGGGCTGCCAGCCGACAGCGGTGCCCGGGGACCCAGTTCCTTTCATCACCATTGGTCAGGTGGTGATCTTCTTGCATGTTTTTAGTGGGGTTTTTCTATGGACGATACCCCAGGTGAACACGGGGAGAACATGCAAACTCCACACAGAAAGGCCCCTTTCCTCGAGATAAAGGGCAGCAGGCACCGAAGGCATGGTAAGCAGCTCTACCTCCTCACAGTCACAGCTGCATGAAATAGCAACAATGTTCTGAGACAGGTCTGTCAGTACGAGATGGAGTTCCCAAGCTCTTATTGATTCACAGGAGGAGGAATGTGCAAACGCTCCATTTGAATAAAAGTTAGCGGAAAATGAATCATGTAGTAACAATCCGAATGATAAAACATGGTGAGATATTTAGGGGTGGGGGGCTCACGGCCTTGGTGTTTCTAAAATCCTAGCTATGGCCCTGCATATGCACATTCTAGAAGTCATGCTAGCTGCATTTTGTCAGAGTCCAACTGAATACAAAGTAAGAATCAATAAAGGCATTTCTTTCCAAATTCAGAAATGGTGATTCTGGTGTGCAAAGAGGAACAGAGGCTGCCGGGTGCTTTGTCCTCCACATTGCAGCACCCACCAAATCAACAAAACACATGCAGAGAGGTGTACTGAGATTCATTCTAGTGTGAGAAAAACATGGGAAGTCAAGACCCCAGTAAAGAAAAAAAGAGAGGCTGCAGAGATGCTGAGAGAAATTACTCAGACCGGCCTCTGATTGGTGGCTGCGTTAAACTGAGCCCTTTAGAAGATGTCACACTTTACTCCCAGAGGGGCAAAATTAGATTTACAGTCAACAAAAAAATGCTGTTAAAGGGTCTGGCAACCACATGAGACTTTTGTGTTAATGATATCTGCTGTAGTGTCAAAAAAATCACGTTTAATTCATTCTTGAGTTCACTATAAAGCAACACTTTCTAGCAAGACTTGAGGATTATCAGCGGTGGGGGGTTAAGCTGGTGGTTGTTTCCACAGTCTGGGAGCTGAAATAAAACTTTTCATAATGGCTGCCACTGCAACTGACTGCTTTACCATCTGTCTGGACGATGAGGATGGCATTATGTAAGTAAAACTAATGAAAACAATGATGTGTGAGGTTGCCATGACACATCGTAATATGTTGACTGATTACTTGGGATCTCTTCCGCAGCACTGGTAATATCTTTTCCCCGTAGCACTGACAAGACAACAAAAAGCAGCGATGACATCCCTCCTTACGAGAGCCTCATATCTGCAGTTAATGTGCCGAAACATTTACTTCATCTTTGTTGTGACGCAGACTTCACCGTTGTTAGGAGCAGACACTGTTGTCGCAGCCTCTATTGTTTACTCACGGCAAACTCCTGCTGTAGATGAGGCCAGCTGAGGATTATGTGTATATTAGAGTGCAAGTTTTTATTTTGTTTTTGTGATGGAGCAAAATTGAATCATAAAGAATGCATATCAAGTGAGTCTGCAAGCTGTTTTGAATAAGTGCTGCGTTAAGAGTTTGGTTATTATTATCAGTAGGGGGAATACTGGAAGTAATAGCTGCAAAATATCACATAATTTATAAATGCTGACCTTTTTCTTCGCATCATCTCTCAGCGTTATTATTAAATCAGGTCAGATAGCTGAGCTTTGATTCTTCATGTTTGCATTCTACAAGATGCGGTGTTTATGTTTTCTGCCATTTTTTGGCTAATGTGCAATTGATTTGGTCTGAGTGAGACGGTGCTGGATCATGCTGCTTCAGTCATGTTCATTAGTAATGTGTTTTGCAGCCTGAACAAAAATCAATCAATCTGACAGTGTATTGTGGTGAATGACTTACCTGGCAGTTTAGAGTGCTGTTTTTCCTGCAAATGGATTTTGATTAAGGTCATTTCACAGAATTCTCATTATTTCATTTTAGCAACCCATTAGCTTTCTCAGAAGTAAGAAAGGTTGCTTATAGCCTGAGACTTGTACTATTCTCTCTCTTATCGAAGTTCTTCACTTTGGATTAAGTGTGGGAGAAATTCTAAACAGCAGTATTGATAAAAGGATCCAAAAACTGACAAATTACTTCTAATCTTTACGTCTAATAACCAAAACCCATTTGGTTAAATTGGTACACACATACAATAATGACGACTTCACTGACTTTCCTGATGATCAGTTTTCTTCATAACACTGAACTCAAATTCACATTCGCCTGCTGCAGAGCTTTTCACTTTCAGTTCAATTTACTCCATCCAAACAGAGAGAAGAAGAATAGGCAGGCAGAACAGTCTCCCTCGTGAGCTATATGCCTCAACACAAACCAGAATCTGTGAAAGATGATCAAACAGATACATGAAAGAAAGTAATTTAAGAATTTAAGAGATTCCTGGTCCATCCAGCAACTCCAACGCCGAGCGCTAGGTCACCATCTCCCCCTACTGGAGAGACACTGTTTGTACTGGAGAACATAATCAAACGATGTGCAGTAGACCATATTAGACGAATACAGAGTTTCTATGTTGTAGATTAGTTTATAGATTGCAATTTGCAGCAGGCACATTGCAGTGTGAAGAGGGTGAACAGTGTAATTGTTGACTATAAAATTAATAAATAAATGGCTTAAAGCTTGCGCAAAGTCTTAATGCAAAGCAGACTGTTATACATCAGCATGCCAACTGCCGGGCTTATTTGTATTCCAGTCTATCCCTCTGTAACCCTTCAAGCACTGGCACAAGAGGCTCGCACGGGGACCAGGTGGGAGAACTGCTTCAGGGCCACCGACCTTTTTTCACAAAATGAGTGGACTGCAGTTCAGTTAAGCAATGGCTTATTGATTTTCACTGATAAATGCTTCCTGGGAATATAAATAAAACTCGTACGAGTACAATAAACATAGTCCTGAGGGACTGTTTGGAAATGATTAGGAAAGGAGAGAGGGTCAGAATGTGCAGCCTGCTTTTTGGGAGAGCAGAAGGAGGTCTTTCACTTTTTTTTCTCTCATCCTAGATAATATCCCAGTCCTCAAAACCTTCATAAAGGTGCACTTAACCATATGAAGAGGACAACTGTCAGTTGCCAGTTTTAATTGGAGTATGTGGTTTTCATCATTCTGACATGCTGTGGGGAAGATATTGCAGTTTTTAAATTCAAGAGGAGGGCTCAAGGAAAACATTAATAACCCTCGGGATATTCAGCCCCACTCACCACCCCATTCATTTTTATACAGTCCCTAAATGGACGTCTCCATGGTAGCAAGCCCAGGCGCAGTTGCACCACTTGTTCTTCCTTCCAGTAAAGATCCACAATCACTCCTAAGTGAGTTATATTATATTTAGAACTAGAAATAGACCAAAACATGACGTAAAAAGGCACAGACATGGTTCATTATTGGAAAGACAAATTATGCAGCTGCCTCAAAAGAAACCCAAGAATCAGTTGAGCTGTTGCTTGTTCATCACTCCAGTGGATGAAGCTTGAATGTGTGTCGTAAATAAAGCTTTGACTGACAGCTGGAGGTGTACAGCAAAAGATAAAAAGAGGTACTGGCTACACAGACCAGCAGAGGACAGTGTTATCCCATATGGAGGAGGCCTGCGGAGACGTTTGAAGGTAGTGGTGTATCCACTATGTGTTGTATGGGTCAGTAGAAACAGCATTATTAACAACTTTTACTCGCATTTACTCATTAAAAAAAATGGAAAATTTACAGGTGAAACATCCCCCAAATTTTGTTTTTCTGATTTACAATGTATAACTAACCTGAAACTCCAATTAAACCAGACTTAATGTGTACTTAATCTTCATTAAAGATTTCACTGACAGAGGATCATCCTCTGGGAAGCCTGAATGTGCTCAGCAGATCTTTTCTCATATGACATATTTTTTTGTGCGCAAGTAAACGTTTTGGCCTGACGGTATTGTTTTCTTCTGGAAAAAAGATCAAAAATTCTTGTGTTCTTCCACTTTTATTAGATTACACATTTTCATAAGAGATTCGCGATACTTTAAATGAAGAATTACAACAACATTAAGTACATGTGCATAGTATCATCCCAGGATCCAAATAGTTATCTTAGCTTTGTAATATAATAAAGGCATTCTCCATTTATCAAAGCACCACAAAGTTACACTTAAGTAGAAGAAAATGTGTCTTTTGACCTCCTCTAGGTGTCCCAATTACTGCCTATCATGCTACTTTGACACATTCTCATTTAAAAGGGTAATTTACAAGCTCCCTTGATTTCTAATGTTTATTCATTCACAGAAAGAAAGTTTCAAATCTGATATTCTTTACTGATGGCAGTTGTTTGTATTGGTGTGTATTGGTATGTATTGGTTGCTGCGTGTCAGTGTGATATTTTTAGCAGGCCTGCACAAGGAGATTAAAATATCTGCATATTTTGCATTCTTACATAAATCACATATGCCACACAGTCTTATCCAAAGAATTCTTTTCTATATCCAGACTCTCTAAATAACAGACAAATGCTGAAGCCTTTACCTTCACCAACGCTTGTCTCCTTCCTGCTTGTTTCTCTGTCTCATTCTTCACTAAATGTTGCCTGGTTTACATTTCCCTGAGGCTTTCATGGTCTGGTCCAGCTCTGCACCACAGACTGAATCCCCTCGGGCAGCAAGTGAACGCATGCTCAACTTGATTTTTCTTGTTTGAGTCCATTTTTTGAAGGAGACAAATGGAGAAAAACACAGGTGAGCAAGCAAACGTGAAAGACAGGAGGGACGCATTTCTCTCCGAGACTGTGTACGACAGTGGAAATTGTGCTTTGTCTCTTAGATAAAGCAGCTTCAGTCATTCCTAATTCACTTGTTTGTTTGTCTATACTCATCTTAGGTCTGAATGCATCTAATATACAACCATATGACCATAAATATTCTGTCAGCCGACAGCCTGCGGACCACTTAAACTCAGTTCCAGATGTGCATTAGTGCTAATAATGCAACACACACACACGGACTGAAGATGCACTGTGCTTAATGTTTTGTGTTCATATTGAACAGCTTCCTTTATGTAACCAACCAGAGTGTAATTGTAGGCTGTAGTTACCACCACTTCTTTCATTCAGTGCGAGTGAAAAAGTGAAAGAAGTATAAATATTTCAGTAATCACCAAGTGTAACAAGCATCTGGATACAAACCACCCCCGGCTATGGCATCCAGTATACTGTAAAACCTGTTAAACAACAATACCCACACAAACTATCAATAAATGCTGGCTTTCAAGGTAAAAATAGCAACGCTGTACACATGAGCATACGGGAGGAATAAACTCAACACAGAGGCACAGCGCTGGAATGGGAAAGCGTGTGATGTGATCCACCCTGAGTTACATTAACACCAGCAGGCTTTTTTCCCCTTGCTCTCATATTTTATTTTAAGAAAACTAGAAACTCTCAGAATAGAGCATACGTGTGTGTGCTAGAAAGACCTGGTTCTTAAAAATACATTGAAGAGACATCTGAGCACTGAAGAACAGCGAAGAGGTCATGACACTTAGGTCCAAAACAGTGTAGATGTGCAGTGGTTTTTCATGACCCCCCTATGGAGATTAATTTAGCACTGCCGCTAAAGATGAAGGTGGTCCGAGCCTTTTGCTGACATTTGGTGACATGAATAGAACGGTATTTCATAATACCTCTCATGTTTTAACATTTTCAGAGGTGTATTTAACTATAGAATCCATTTGCTCAACTTGTGTTCGTGCACTTGTTTATTTGATTTAGTGCTCCTAAAGATTCCTACTTCCTAAAGAGATATTAAAGTTTTGTGTCATCTTATATATTTTATGATCCCTGGCATTCTCCAACATTCTTGTACTGTTCAGCAGTCTCTGTCTCAGGTGGGTACCTGCTAACCGGAGCCAAGTTGGTCTCTGCCAAGCGCTGTTCTCCAAAGAGGTGAAGGCAGGAGGAACGGAAAGCAGGAGGGAGAGCATGTGCAGGGTTTCTGGAGTGCCTGTAGTGATTCTGTGTCCCAGCACTATCTCAGAGGAGAGAGAGAGAGAGAGAGAGAGAGAGAGAGAGAGGGAGGGAGAGAGAGAGAGGGTGAGATAGAGAGAAGGAAGCTGGGAAGAATAAGGGGTCAGTCCAGGGTTTGTCCTCGAAAGGAGAGGAACTACTTCTGTATGTGTGGAAGGAATGAGTGTGTGTGTTGGGTTTTCTTATACTGGTGTTTAAGGCCATCATTCTTTCACCTTGTACACAGAGGACACAATAATAACACACCGCCATGAGTCGGCCCACCTTCTTTGAGGTAAGTGTGAATGTACAGTATTACAGTATTAAGCTAAGTGGCACACAATGCTTTTGAATGAGCTGAAATCTTTAATCACCATTTTCTGATAGAGAATTTAAAGTTTTAGATGTGCTTCACAAGGCCACACTTCAGCAAGGGACTCGATGTACAATATTTAATAGAGGTCAAGCTGAATTTGGGAATCATTAATAAGTTTGTATTAATAGTGTCCTTCTTCATTTCCTTAATGACTTTGATAGTTGATCCTCAGAAACAGGCACTGTACTGTCAGATAAACTCCATTTACTGTGAAAAACAGGATGATTTTTTTCAGCCATGCTTGTTGACACTCATCAGACGTTGAGGACAGCTCATGGAGCTAAACTTTTAAAATGAATGTCAGGCTGACGCTAGCAGAATGATTGTGCTCAGCAGCCTTAAAATCACTGCTTGCTGAATACCAAGAACACTGAAGAAGTTTAAAGTTCAGTAGAGTTTCTGGAGTCCACATTTCCATGTCAGAGTAAACTTAACTGAGCTGGAGACCCTGTCACGATTTTTTCTTGGCTCCAGTCTTGTCTCACAGCGCCTGATGGGTACTAATGAAGAAACAGACAAGGAATTCAGCGGGCCTATGAACTCAAGCTAATTTACAACATGCTCCAGGATGTGTGCCATGCTCTCTCTAACTGTCAGGCCGACATAAAGGCTGCAAGCCAAATGAGCCAAACTTTTGATTTATCAGTTTATCAGACAGTTAGAAATCATAAGTTTAGATTTGACACCACTGTCGTGTCTGTACATCAAATGTTAAGCTACAGCCAGCAACTTGTTAGCTCAGCTGAGCATAAAGACTGGAAACAGCTAACCTGCTCTGTTCAAAGGTTTAATCTGCCTACGAGCACCTCTAAAGCTCGCTGATGGGCGAGTTTTATCTTGTTTGTTTCATCTGTACAACAACCAAAGTGTGAAAATGGGAGGGTTGCGTGGTCGATGCAGGGCCAGGCTAGCTGTTCCCTGCTGTTCTCCAGTTAAAGCTAACCAGCTGCTGCTGTTGAATGGACAACCTTTGCCCTGCCTCAAGATTTATACTAATTCTTTTTGAGGTTTGTGGACTTTTCAAGGCTCAACACTCGTGTTTGCACTTGAGATCAGACTTCAGCAAACTTCATGTACGGAACTTTTGAAGCCAAATTGCCCTTAAAGCTTTTAATGGAACACCACAGGGAATTCAGCCTCGCTACTTAACACTTTAGCAACCTCATCTTAGCTCACGGCCATTCCACTTTCACGGCATGATGGCATCTTGTTCAATCTTATCCACACTATTAGTATTCGTGGCTATTTGAAAGTTAAGGTTAAGAGTTGTGTTGTTTTTGAGCTGTAGGATGACAACAAGTGCACCCTTCTCTTTCTGAGAGTGTTCTGAGACAGATGCTTGTGGAAATTCAAAAGGCAGACTTTCAATTTGCCACACATGAAAAGTCAGATGAGTGCTTTGTTGATTGCTTTCCTTGATTGAAAGAGAAATTCTGTCCAGTTTGTGTGAGTGTGGAAGCTAAAGACAGTGGTGCACCCTCGGCAGCCACATGCAGCTAATCAGCTTCAGTAGTATCATGCTCAGTGTTTGAAGTAATGATCCTTGTGGTCAAGATCAGCCATTACATTCATCAGCCATCACATTAAGAGGAGCCATTACAGCTAAGAGACTTCTTCAAGACGGTATCCATTACTTGGATTATTTAAGACAGATATTGTGAGAAGAACAAACCAGATCACCTCAGATGTCGAACTGAAAGTTTTTAGAAACACACTTTGCATGCAAAGAAGAAATGTTCATTTGAAAAACACTTCAATTCCCCTCACATCCACAAAGCCCTCACCAGCCCTCAGAAGCACGCACGCACATGTTCTGTGTGACCTGTGCTGTCAGCAATGCCCTGTATTCCCATAAGAGGACAGGCACGTCTGATAATCAGATTTACAAGGGCACAGCACAGTGGAGTGCACTCCGCTTTACAACACACAGCCCTAATGACACCCTTGATGCTCTTCGTGAGCATGCAAATGCCTCAACATGTGCCCCTAGAACGCAGTTGGGAAGGTTAGCAGATGGAAAGCAAAACAAACCCATCTCCCAGGATGCCCTTTACTGAGACATCAACATGCCCTGTGCTCAGATCCTGCCAAGCATGAACACACACACACACACACACACACACACACACACACACACACACACACACACACACACACACACACACAGCACACAAGGACAAGGTGCATCACTCATGTTTCATATCTAGAATTGTGAAGTGCCTCGCAGGGTATTTTTCACTGAACTGAGAGGTGTTGCTGGTTGCAAGATTTCCAAGAGAGTGTAATTTGAAAAAAGGGGCAACTTAAACCCAATTTCTTGTTAGAGACTTGATGCGACTGACAGGAATCAAGAATTCATGACTAGAATGCTGTAAAATAAGTTTGGTCACAAGCTTAAATGACTTACCAAACTTGTGTTTTTTTGCAATGCAAACAGCAGATGGTATAAGCATAGAGCTCTCTCTCTCTCTCTCTGTCTCTCTCTCTATCTATCTATCTATCTCTCTCTCCCCCATTCTCCTTCTCCTTTTCCTTGACTGTGCACTCAGCAAATCTTTCGGTATCCATTAGCGGGTTATTACACTGTCCAGTAAGGGAACCAATTTAGCTAGGACAGCTCTGCTGAGCCGCACAGTATGGAGTGCTTTCAGGGCAAATTGTGGGCCGCCACCCACCATCCTCCTTGCATATGCCGTACATCACCACTGACATGGTCTAATTAAGATGAAAAAGATGTGCGCATGAGAGCAGCAGGACAACACAATTCCCTTTTTTCACCCTTACCAGAATCAACCAGCCTCATTATTCAGGCTGAGATGCCTGCACTTGATCAGGAAAACTGGACTTGCTTGACAGTAGGGCCACTAAGAAGAGTTTCAGCTGTGCTTACCCATATGGGGATATTTTCATTTATATTTGATTCACATTTCTGTGGTTGATTGAATGATACTGAAAAGCCACATTGCTTTGAGTGCTTTTTGTTGAGCTAGTCTTTTATGCAGGCATCAATTGTGCATAATTTATTATGTGATTTGAGTTCAAATTGAGAATGCATGTCCTATAATCCCCATTGTTGCTCTTGGAAGAAGAATAAGAACCAGGAAAAGTTTAAAGAATAGTCAATAATCAGTATAGATACATATAGTTCAAACCATGCACGCTCTGAAGCAGAAAAAATGATAGATCATCAGTGTAATATTAGTGTCAATATCATGAATATTTTGAGGCTGTATTGAAGATAAAGTGCTGGGTGGCTTAAGGGGAAAATGCGCCTGCATAAATCAACAAAGGATAGAAATATTATATGATAGAGAGTTGACTTCAAATTTACAACCTGCGATGTACTTCCAGCCTTCTGGTAATGGATAGGATGTGAAAGCAGGGCCAGCTTTCACTGCCTGTGGTTTTGTTGCTGAGGTGGCACCTTGAGGCTCATCACATTTAGCACACTGTGAATATTCAGTGGCTGAGTATGAGGTTTGAATGAAAATCTCTCGTAATCTCTTAAATGTGTGTGGAACTTATTAGCTGGGTCTTGTGCTTAAAGGTGGTACATCTTGTCTTTTCTTCAGGTGAAGGTCCTGGATGCCAAAACCAAAGAGCAGCTTTGTTTTTTAGATAAGGTATGCTGCCATACTGCTAAAGTTTACCCTTTTATTTCCCCTTTTGTAGACTAAAGGTTGCAAAGATAATCTTCCACAGTCTGACTCTATCTATTGTGCATCAGCTTGCTATGTTAACATCGAGGGAAATATTCAAACTCAAGAATCTATGTTTCTTGGCTGTATCATCCCACCAATTGGACAATCATTTTAGACACAGTTCTTTTGAAATAAAGCTTTGTGTCTTTCAATATGTTCCATCTGCCCTGCATGACTTTTTAATAACTGTGAGCTTTGCTTTAGGGGTTTTAGCAAGAAACACTGTCAGTCTCTTCACTGATAATGCATCAAGGTTACATATTTTATGTTTGTATTCCACCCAGGTGGAGCCGTACTCAACAATAGGAGACATCAAGGGCCTTTTTCACAAATCATGTGAGTGTTTTTATTCACTTTGTAAAGCAATGAGTTTAGTGGGCCTGAGTGTTCATCTTGTTTGCTTGTTCTATAATATACTATGCAGTCCAAGATATCAATTTGAAATGATCTTATACTGTTGTATTATTGGTTTGTATCTTTAATTGCACATTTACTTTGAACTCAGTCTTGAATATGCATGGATCTTAGAAGAGATAAAAATGCTGATTAATAAGATAGCTTTGCCATTGAGGGAATCATCCTACAGTATGCCATGTCACACCACTTCCCCAGAGAGATGCCCCATTACAAACAATTTCTTGTGGTGTGTGTCTCTGGTCAGAAATGTTACCAAATGTTTGCCAAGCCCGAGGCTATCAGCATCCATCAGAGCAGTAGAGCTCAACATTATTCCATTGTGATCAATTATTATCAGGCCTAAGGCCAAAATCTGTGTGCACTGATCCAGCTCTGTCCAACCCTGTGTGTGTGTGCGTGTGTGTGTGTGTGTGTGTGTGTGTGTGTGTGTGTGTGTGTGTGTGTGTGTGTGTGTGTGTGTGTGTGTGTGTGTGTGTGTGTGTGTGTTTGAACCACTCAGATCCTCACTGGTATCCAGCAAGACAGGCTCTGAAGCTTGACCCCAGTAAGTAGCCATGTTGCGATTACTCATGTATGTGTATTTACTAGTGTTACTTTAACAGCATTAAAGCCACAGTAAGCGATGCATTTACCATCCAGTCATCCAGCATCTGATGCTGCGAAGAAATCGGCTATGCTGCTATTTATAGGACAGTTTATGTTTTGTCTGTAGGTTGTGACTTAGCTCACTGGAACAGGACTATCTATTGTGTGTACATGTGATTACATGTCTGGTATATAATGCAGCAGTATTCATCATTAGATAGGTAACCTGAACTATAACAAGCATAAAGTTGTAAAGTAAAGTTTTGTCATCTGACTTACATGGAGACATGTTCAGCTTAGAATATCATGTGCAGCATCCCACAGAGTTCATGTCCATAATGCACATGCTTTAGAAGAGACATGTGTCCATCAAAGCTACTGAAATGATTAAAAACCATTGCATGATCTCTGTGCAGGACCTAATGTTTCCATGCCGCTGATATTGATGACACATTGCAAGATGTGGGTGAATTTAAAGGGGGATTTTGAAAGGAAATCACTGCCATTACCCAGTGTGATCCTGAAACATCTGCAATGGCCCCTCACTCTGGAGGTGAATGGAAGCCTTTCACCTTTGCAGAGCCACCATCGCTGTGAAGACCACCATGTTTGTCCTTCATGCTCACCATAAAAGCAAGAGAGTTAAACGTGCATCCTTTTTCCATTCATTTTAGCCTGAATTGAAATAGCAAGGACATATGCAGGACAGGAAAAGACCTACCATGAGGCATGATATTGCAGCTTTTGTTGAAGGCTATCTTGTTACTAAAAAGCACCGAGCAGAGACTTTGGTTAAAAGCTATGTGGGCCAATTACCCCTGAGGATATTCTAAAAATGTCATCCAATTAATACAGCATATTATCTGTGGCTGTGTCCCCATGAGCTTTCAGGTGGAGAGAACGTGTGCTGAAAAACTGATCAGACCTTCATTAAAAACACTCTGAAACATCAGTTTAAGCCACAGTGCTGTGCACACGACTGCTTAACATGTATCTGCATGACTGTAATTGCAGATTCTGTCAATGCACTCATTTCTCAGCTCCAGAAAGCTTCATAATCTGGAGTTTATGTTTTCCACTGTATGGTAGAATTACTTTATGGGAGAATTTCAGCTGAATTTGTACACATAAAATATTTGTTCTTCTTCTTTGTTAGAGGAAAAATCACTCAGAGATGATGAAATCTTACAGAATCTACCAGTTGGGACCACTGCCACCATGTACTTCAGAGATCTGGGTCCACAGTTAGGCTGGACTATGGTAAGAGAAGCACACTCCAAGATTACTGATACAGTAACAGTTAGCATATATTCTATGCAGGTTAATGAATAACACATGCAAAATCCCCTTTGCAATTCTGTATTAACTATTATGTTTGGTTACAAGTAAAGATAAAAGTTCACACAACATGTATGTTTTTTTGTTTTTTTACAATTCAGCTGCAGGGAGGAAAGTAGAATTACTTGAAGCACTTGAAAGTACCATATACTTGAAATAGAAACTGAGGATCCCTGAGTGCTGTGGAGCTGTGCTTAGCTTGCACAGGGCCACACTCGCAGGTGCTTTTTCAGATTTGAAGCAGAGCTCGTCACAGATTGACAGACACTTATCACTCAGGCACAATTTGCATTTCACTGTGGTGCTCGAGTCCCTTTCACCCATGAATACTTCCACGACATAAAGGCTGTCCTCTCCTCCAGCTCGAGCTACACATGTGCGCTCTGACAAATTCAAATTTTTCTTGTTTGAAAACATATCTAAATAACTGATTACTTGAATTGCAAAACTAACACTTAACATTAGTCGTCACAACTAAAAAGTATCACATTACTGTGTAACGAGTTTCCCCTGCACTGCCTATCACCTTTATGATACTGTGTTTCAAAATAACAACAGTTTTCTCCTTGACAGCTCCTGGGCTCCATAGTAGAGAGAATAAAGTGCAAACTTTCCCTGTTCCTTTGTCTCCAGGTGTTTCTGGCAGAGTGCATTGGGCCCCTTCTCACCTACCTCCTCTTCTATTTTCGAGTCCCGTACATTTACTCACATAGATATGCCTTTACCTCCAGTCCCTATCCTGTTGTCACGTAAGTGAAGGAAAGACATTTTTACAATAGTTGAATGTTTTGGATAATATGCATATTCAAAAAGTATATTCACTAACAGAGACCATGCAGATTTACAGATTTAGAATGGTTTAATCCGTATTATGGATGGAGGAGAGCAGAGATGATGAAGGAGAATACATCAGGATGAGGGTCGAGGCACGAAGGGAAGGAGGGGTCCAGGGATGATGGGATGAGGTTCGAGGGATGAAGGGAAGGAGGGATGGAGAGATTAGGGTAGAGGGATGACAGATTAGGGGAAGAAGGGTGAGGGATGAGAGGATGAAGGGAGAGATCCAGGCCGTGGATGGACGGATGGATGGATGGATGGATGGATGGATGGATGGATGGATGGATGGATGGAGTGTGATGATGGACCAGTGTGAGCTGTCAGCGTGGAGACCGGGTGGAACCAGGGGAGTTGATGGTCAGGGTGGGGGATGTTCTCGGAGTCAAAGAGGAAATGAATGAACCAGTTGAGCTTAAATACTTGTGCAGAAGTGGGATGTGTTCAGGCTGTGGTCTTTGTTCCTGAACTTCATTTTCCCAAAATGTCAAACTATGTTTTAGTAATGTTGTTTTTAATTTTAGTTACTTTAATTTTTTACTTCTATTCTGTGCTTCGCTACAAATGGAATCACGTCTACAATGGAGTAAAAGTCAGTCTGTGAAATTAAATCAGAATCTGAAAACTAACTACATTACCTGATGTCAGAGTACCATTTACTCTGACATGAGATATTATAACTGTTGTTGAAAGAAATCAATATTTCCTGTTTCTCTGACAGGATGGTTGGGACTGTCTCTTTTATTCATGCTGATCTGCCTATTGATCCACATTCTCTTCCTCTTGGGTTGTCATTTTAGTGTAGTAGCTGAAGGTAGGAAGGTTTTATCTAATGCCATCTGTTTCTGTTTGTTCTAAAATCTTTTCAAGCCTTTAAATCCTAACTGCTGAATTCTTGATAATGTGTTGCGGCTAGCTGCGCGTGTTTATTTTTATCCTTTTTTGTTCAGTTATTGACAGTATAGTGCAGTTTCATGCTGAATCCTAAAGGTTTTGTGGCTGCAGTGACCTGGTTTGGCACCAGACATCATTTAAGTGTGATCTCATCTGAATTTTTAAACCAGCGACAAAAACTGTGTGATGAAGTTGCATACTGTGACAAAAATGTAAGCGCCTCCGTTTGTACTTCAGACCTCACCCACCCCCCCTCTCTGTCTCTCAGGCTAGCCTGTGCCTGTCATACCTTCCACTATATGAAGAAGTTGATAGAGACTATCTTTGTGCATCGTTTCTCCCATGGGACCATGCCTCTCAGGATAATAGTAAGGGTGAGGACACGACTACCCTTGAAAAGAAGGGCCTCTGACGAGATGCTCGCCTCTTTTACAGCATGTGGCCTCTTTTTCCTTGTCCCATGCCAGCTGTTGTGGTACTGATTTTAGCCTAAGGACTCCTTCTGATACAGAATGCTGCTTAAAACACTCTCAGAGCACAGTGTCTTCATGAGGAGAGGTAGTTATTATAGGTCTTCTACTGTGTGTATTCTAGCGGTTAAAAATAGAAATTGGATCAAAGTGAGCCAGATATGTACATTTTAATGCCCCAGTTCATTGTACACCATGAAATGCTTAAAAGAAAATCATATTCACACATTCAAACATCTGTATTGTTTGCTTCCTCTCTCAGAATTGTGCCTATTACTGGGGTTTCTCAGCTTGGTTGGCCTATTATATCAACCACCCTCTTTATACACCTCCATGTAAGTCAGCCCATGTACACACGCACACACACGCACACACACACACACACACACACGCACACACACACACACACACACACACATACATACTGTTTTCTATTTTCTGCATTAACACCAGCACATCTCTCTTCACAGCATATGGAGAGCTACAGGTTAACTCTGCATTAGTCATGTTTGTGGTATGTATGCTGGCATTCACTCAGGACCAACATTAATTCAGTGTACACGGATGCATGACAGGAAGGGGTGAAAATGCTTTTTTCTGCTTCAGATGTGTGAACTAGGCAACTTCTCCATTCACTTGACTCTAAATAGCCTCAGAGGAGATGGTAAGCTGTAAGCTTTATTCTGTTTTCTTCCATAGTACACCACCTTTTGTAAACATTGTCCAACCCATTTGTCTAGATTTTGCATGAAATCATACATTAAAACCATCCTAAATCATTCACTTGTTCCCATTTGATCATTTGCTTTATAGTCCATGCTAACACTAAGCATGATATGGGTGTCTACAGTATATTTTCTTTACTAAGTGAACATAGTCTCGCTCTTGTTTCTCAGGATCCAGGGGCAGAAGGTTTCCTATGCCAACGAAGAACCCCTTCACATGGCTGTTTTTCTTTGTATCCTGTCCAAATTACACATATGAGGTAACAGAGAGCACTCACGGGGATTCGTTTTGGTAATTAATATCATCTATGATTGTGTATTTACCAGCCCATTTGCCTGTATTTGACCCATACTGTAGGTTGGAGCTTGGGTGAGCTTTTCCATCATGACCCAGTGTCTGCCTGGTATGTACAGCAGATTATGTTTAGTTAGCATAAATCCACTTCCTGCACCAACTCACCATAGTTCCACCAAAATGTGTATTCTAATATTTGCATTTTTTCTATTCCAGTGGCATTGTACACATTATTGGGGTTCATTCAGATGACCATTTGGGCCAAAGGAAAGCACAGAGCCTACAGCAGGGAATTCAAGGACTATCCCAGCCTCCGGATGGCCATTATCCCCCTGATTCTCTGAGTGAAGACATGAACCATTGTGTGATATAAGGCGTGCATATTCACTCTCTCAAAACAATGACGTTTGCTGCTCCAGAGTCCAGCACTATGCAAGTTTTTTATATCAATGAATGAACTGAGAGGAGGGGGAATGAGAGCAATAATGTCATGGCAATACACTGGAGCCTTTTAAAAACAGCTTGCAACATGTTAAGTGTTTGCTTCAGCAACAGATTTTAGTTTCTGCTTGGTCATTTGATATATGATATGAAGTTAATAATGAGATAAATCCTTATTGCTGTCATATTCTCTGTGCTATATTAACCTCAGTTACACATGATTATTGGATTTTTTGGTATTTGGTTCTTTCAGGACTTGACAAAAGGTTGAAAAATGGCATTTTAGCAACCCCAACTCAAACCAGTGAGTAGCTCTCACTGCAAGCTGCCTCACTAGCCAACATGTTGTGTCACTTCTTTCCAGTGCCGAACGCTTACATTAGCACTAATAATGTTTTCAGGTTAAATAAAAGGAATGATAAAGATTCTCTATAGCTCATAATAAAGTGCCTGTGGAAGCAAACAAACAAACTAAATATTAAAATGGCATCCATTTGACAGTGCAGCATCACTTTTGAGCTCTCAGTGGGAATGCTGATAAAGCAGATATTCAATTATGCTAATATTAAGTTTCTCCACTGTATGTCTCAGATTGTTTTCTTCAGAGAAATGGAAACTGTACTGTAGAAGTGTAACTTCTGGCATTAATGTGAGGAGGGCTTATCAGGTAGTCAGTGACAACTGCTGCACTCGCCCTTACTGTCTAATCTCAGGTTTTATTCAACTGTTTTCTAGAAATGTGAATGCGGGGAAAATTGTAGTGTAAAAAAAACAAAATTCCACCTCTTACAGAAAATGTATTTATTTACATGATGGTCCTTTCACTAACATCACTTGTTGCATCGTGTCAGCTTCCTCTAATGACACCAGGTATTGGTGGAATGTAGACAGTTTAAGCCCCACAGACTGAACAAGACATTGGTGGCATAAAAAGATCACGTGATATAGAAATAAATTTAATAGCAGCAAGAGTATTTTGTAAAAATGATTAACTGTATTGCACTAGCAGATTTTTTTTTTAAGCAGATTGCTCAACGTCTTGGTAAAAATTGCGATGCTTCAATCAAAGCTGCATCAATAAAGTGCTAAGACTATGCTTCTCTGAGTGCTTCTTTCACATATCTAAAGAAGGCAAAAAAAATCTTTCTTGGCATCTGAAGCAAAAAAAAATATGGACCTATGCTTTTTTCACATCAAGCTCCCATCGCAGCGCAGTATTGGACTTGTTTGACATGTCATCAATCAAAGTCACGGTCCATGTCATAAATCTTAAGCTGTTTCATTTAGTTGGCAAGGCCTACAAGGTGAGCAGGATGTGGAACATGTAGCAGGCACATAAATGCTCCACACTTTCCAAATTCATAGCCCGCTAACCCTGTTTATCGGAAAAGCAAAGTAGAGCCTGTGCAGCACAGACTGCATTTGAAGGCCTAACACCACACATGGATCATCAAGGACAGTAAAAAGACGTCTTTTGCACAAATTGGACGACATAACCAGTTCATATTCTGTGTTTTTACACTTGTAGTATCCCAAAACTGACTGTGCACCAGTCACTTGTATCTATCAGGCTATTGGGCGGGACACCATGATGACTATATTGTATCTTCTGTAGACTCATTTAAAGAGGAGGTTCAAGTTCTTCCAGCTAGCTTTCAGTCATTCGAAGCGCACACACATGCATAGGCCATGTTTTTTTTAACACGGCAGCACCAGTTGAGCTAATTGAGTTCACTTCCTCAAAGACTTCATGGGTGTGGTGTCAATGTATCGCTGTGCCCCAGCAGCTTTTGGATGCAACACAATAGCGTCATCCTCTCTTGACTGTTGCTTGGCGAAATTTACAAAAACCTGCAGGGATATAGAAACATTAGGATCAATATTTTGTCCACTGAACCAAAATGATGGCTTTGATTGAATGAAAACTAGTGTAGCAAGATTTGACATATAATATATAAGAAGAACATCTCAATATCTACCAAGATATCAAGTCAAATGGCAAATCAAAAGGCAAATATCTGAAATATTACTACGCTTGTGACGTTAGTCACATGTAGCTGTTAGCAGGTATAATGTTTACCAGGTTTACAACCTTGGTTTTGTGTGTTAGCATGTTAACATTTACTAATTAGGTCCGAACACAAGGTACAGCTGAGGCTGATGGGAATGGTATTAGTTTTAGTCACAAACCAAACTACTGGACAATTTGAATGTTTTCACCTGGTGATGGCGCTAGGTGAAGTGAAGGGATCATCAAAATGATCAAAAGTCATTTTAAGGGCTAAAAAGTGTGGAAATGTGTTTAAATCCAATACATTACATTGTCTTCTCCTGTGTTCATTTACCTGATCAAGAGTTGTCTGTGACACTGAGTAGTCCTCTATTTTGAGCTTGTCTTTGTTAGCCAGGACCATTTGAAAGATCCTGGCCAGGGAGGAGGAGGAGATCTTGTACTGCAGAGTATTGTAGTGTTTCTCTCTCTGGATGCAGCCAGGGAAGGTGCTCTCCATGAACGCTTCGGCAGGGTTCAAGTCTGGGGCACAACCGGGCTTAGCTGCCCTGATCTTCATGGTCACCACGTAGCCATCGCCGTACCTGTGTTCACATTGACGTCAAGTAAAGCATCAAAGATCAGCAATTTTGCTAAGCTACTTTGAATTTGCATTCATTGTTGAATTCTTAGAGGAATCTATTTGAAGAATTTGACACGAGGAGATGAAGTAAAATGACTAACTTGTATTTGAGATGCTGAATGGTTCCCAAACACTTAAACGATCCATTAACCATTATTGCTAAGCGGGTACACAGGGCCTCACATTCCTCCATACTGTAAAGACAGATGGCAAAATTAGAATCAAAATCTGTGCTCATAAGTATGCATTCATGTAGACACACAGTCAAATACCCAAAGCACGCCATTTACCTGTGTGAGGTGAGGACCACAGATCGTCTGTCCTGAATCACACTCATGATGGAGTTCCACAGGAAACGTCTGGAGAGAGGGTCCATACCAGTAGTGGGCTCATCCTAATGTACAGGAATGGTGACAACAAACACGTTAACACACACACACACACAAACACCTAACCACGCTCATGTAAATGTGACCTCGTTCCTAAACCTCTAATCCAAACCAAGCACTGTCATGAGTGTGGGCCTCACCAGCAGCACCAGTGCAGGGCAGCCTATCATGGCAATGGCTGTGGAGAGTTTCCTCTTGTTACCTCCGCTGTAGGTCCCAGCACTTCTGCCCGCATCCTCTGACAGACCCAGCTTCTGGATGGCCCACTCTGCAACCTTAGCACGAGGAGGAGAAGCGCCTCATGTTACAAAGCAGGCAAACGTCTGTAAGGCTGTATATTTGATACAGAATCAAAACCAGACAGGTTTATATATTTAAATGATACTATGTTTACTTAGTAGTTTCCAAATGTGCAAGGCTTCTAACAGAACTTCTTTCATTCTTTAAACCACAGAAGCACATTCTGACTGTTTGTGGCGTCGTCTCCACTTCAGATTTCTGGGTGATATTCTGGTTTTTTTCTCTGTCTAAAAAGTTGACGTTTGCTCGATGAAAGGAACAAGCCTGCCAAAGATTTGTGTGTACTTTCATGAAGTCTTCAACTGTGGTTCTATTTTTGAAATCAAATTACTGCTTTAATTGTCCACTATGCTCTTCTCCTCTGGCGCATTTTTCCTCAGTGCTTATAGTGAAAGGATGTGCCACTTTATGCTACTTGCAATTAAAATAAAAACATCACCTTTTGTATTCGTCTTTTTTCCGCCTCCACAAGAAGGGGAATGGGGGTGTAATAAGTTAGGCTTGGGGGACATATTTATCATTTACAGTGCTGCTTATGCCTCTTCATTTCCTGACAAAAGCGGCATCTCACCCTGCTGATCTCAGCCTCTGGAACTCCACGAAGGCGGGCGTAGAGATGTAGGTGCTCTCTACCTGTCAACAGCTCATCTATGGCATCAAACTGTGGGCAGTATCCCATGTTCTGGTGGACGTCCAAGATGTTGGTCAAAATACTGAAGATTTAGGGGAAAACACTTGAGGTAAACAATAAGAATGCTGTTTACAAGCCTCAAAATGTATAAATTCCATGATGGCTACTTCCTACTATTTGTAAAAATAACATGTTACTAACCAGTGACCAGCGACTGAGGCTTCTCCTGAGGTGACGTCAATGTCTCCAGTCAACATTTTAAACGTTGTGGTCTTCCCAGCTCCATTAACCCCCAGGAGACCAAAACACTGAAGGAGATTAAAAAAAAAAACAATAGATTAACAATAAAGTGACCTGAATGTTTCCTCTGTGGATTAAATTGCATCACACACACCTCTCCAGGTGATACACCCACACAGATTCGGTCCACGGCGGGGATGATTGTTCCTGTGTACGTCTGGCAAAGCAAGATGAGAACAAAATAAGGGCAAAGATGGAAGTATTTCTTAAGTTTGAGATCTTTACTGAACATCCATCTTAGCATTTTGTCCATTGTCCATGAGTGATCATAGTTTGAATAGAAAAATGTCTCACCTTAGACAAGTCTCGTATGCGTAAAATGTCATTCGTTTTCTCACTCTTGTAGATTCGCTCTCTCTCCTCTGCTACATCTACATCTTCATCCAAAATAGGAGGCTTTGGGCAGTCTAATATCCTGTCGATGGAAAAATGAAACACTCAGCAAATCAGCCCCCAGTCAATCAATGCACTCCTCACTTCACACTCTGTTATCTAGAAAAACATCCCTGCATTTGATTACACACATTGTAATTTTTAATGAGCAATTACTAAAGTACATCTGGTGAGTTTGGTTTGACTTTGGTAATTCAAGCTCTGCTGCACTTACCAGTGATGCAGGAAGAAGCGATACTGGAAGAGAATATTAAGGATGAAGTAGACAAATCCCTCAACAGCCATGCAGAATAGGTTCTTCCCAATAAAGTCCCAGTTGTAAGGGTCTGGACTGTAGTCCTCGCCTGAGGAAATACATCAGTGTAGCACACCTGTCAATCATGCTTTCTTTAAAAGTGCTGGGTATGCTCAGCATAAGGACATTTTTCAGTTATAACAGAAGATTAGCTTGTCTTGAATATATTTTTAATATATTTTGTAGTGAAATCAGTGTTCATAATTTTATCGTAATTTTTCATATTTTGCATTTTCAACTTCCTGTATGTATTCTTCACTGCTATGGAATCTGTTGTCTAGAGTGTTTTACAACTCTGCATGTAAGTTATCAGGTTTCTGATGCAACCAATGACCCATCATTCACACAGTGTTGATATGTCGTGTTGGCTGACAGTTGTGTTGCTACAAGTATTTTCTTGCTGGACTGTGAGTTTAAAGAGCATGCGTGTGTTTTGTATTACCAAAGCGAGCGTAGATATCAGTCACAGCCTGGTTCATGGCCATGTCTATGAGACCTCGGCCTAGGCAGTAATGGGGAAAGATGAGCAGCAGAGTCTTCAACAGCTGGTTGACCTTGTACAGAGCCTAGAAATCCAACACGCACACATTAGGGTGATACTGAAGGTGCATGGAATTAGCAGTTGCAAATCCCTGTGGTCTTACTGTGGTGCCCTCAAAAAGGTCCAGGATGAAGGTGATGGCACTGCTGTTGATGCCGATGAAGAGGTTGATGCACGACAAAGAGACGTAGGCTGTGCTGGGCACACTGAATATAAAGGACATGGGGTACATCATGGGCGTCACAGACCAGCTACAAGAGACAGAGAGATATGAAAAAAGTACCAGTTAAGGACAGTGAATGCCACAATCTAATGCCAGGAACCAATGATATACTGTTAAGAAAACTAGCTGTGGGTTTTGCCTGCTAATCAACTTTTTAAGTACTTTTTATGCAGAGCTGAGAAAGAACTGAGACATAAGAATGGGTGTCATTTTGCACAATAATTTTGTATTTTATAGACTATCAAAGGTGCTAAACGTTAACATCAGTAAATCACCTGCACCTTAGTTTGCAGAAAGTATAATTAGCATAACAAATACTAGGGGATTGGCAGACTATTGAACTACTGACCAGATACAAAAAGTTGAATATAAAATGTGACAAATGTTGATGCTAAATTTTCCTCATTTAGCAAAAGAATACATATAACTTCAGTAAAAAAAACAGAATGCAAATATTATATTATATGTATTATTATACATATGGACATAAATTGATGAGTTGATGCATGTGCCGTAAAATGATAGGGAATATGTTCCACTGCTGATGCTGACTGTTGCCGGCACTCAGCTGGGTGTGTCATTAGCTAGCGTGAGCTGTGCAGTACACATGACCCACAGGAGTGTAACAATCTGATGATGACAGTAGCTCACATTTAGGCTCGGTAATGAAAAATCTGCTATGTCTGCTAGAGGAGGCATCTTAAAATCTACCCATGTGTCCAAGAATGTTCAAACACATCTTGACAGCCAGACAACTGATCATTGTGGGAACAGAAAGAAAAAGAAATCTTGTATTACCCTGTTGTTAAAAATCAGCCAGTCATTGTAGAATCATATTCAGGTATGGGTTTTGAAATTGCTTTTGATAGAGAGATAATTTGCTCTTGGTTTTGTCAATATTTCACAAAATTACAGAGCCGCAAGAGGAAAACACTGGAGCTTGTACAGTGGCATTTAATTGTGTTGGTTTACTACATGAAAATGCTGAATATTGACACAAAATGTAACTTGTTGGCAGTGTCAAATGTAATAATAAACATTTTCAAAGAGTCAAACTGTTAGAGCCTGGAAAAGACAAAAACCTACCCATAAAGCATGAGCAGGGCAATAAGTGGTTGGAGGTTGGTTGGTGAGGTGTAGCACTTCTTATCAAAAAAGATGAAAATTTCCACCACCATGGCTGCACTGATGGAGTAATTCACCTGGAGGAAGAGCACAGACACGTTTGATACCAATATAATTTTCTGACTGTTACTGACATTTGCCAGGCTTTGGTACACATCCCATATGGTAGCAGGGTAACTATACCATGTCCCAGAGAAAGTTGGCCATCCAGTAGACCAATGGACTGACTCCACTGACAAACTGCAGGTGTTTGGCCTGGGTGACCCTTTCCTGGATCAAATAGAGGACAAAGCTGGCTGGAACAAAGGACATGGCAAAGATGACACAGATGGCTACCACTGCATCCACTGAGGTGGTCAGGCTGGGAAAGGACAGAGGAAAATGATCAGTTCAAAAATCAAGAGTAAATGTTAACCAGTCTAAAAGAAAAAAAAAACACTCCAACTCCAACTATGCATTTACAGTATCACACCCTGAGACTTCTTAGAAACCCCTTACATTTCCTTGCAAACCCCCACAAAAGGGCACTCACACAGTGATCTCAGAGAGCTGTTCTTTGGTGAGGTTCAGTGGATGGTTGATGGCAGTGATTCCATATTCGTCCAAGTTCGCTCCTTTGGGCAGGTTTGTGCGGAGGATGGCATTGTTGGCCACGTTCATGAAAGCAACCATAGCATGCCAGCCCTTATTGTTGTACCACACCTGTCAAAAGTGAAAGGTGTACTTTGAGCAAGCTGATCACAGTGATGAAGTTTTCATTCAGCTGATGAGGCTTCATGGGACTGACCTTGACATTGTTTTGAGTCTCCATGTACCTGAGGAACGTCCCTATGTCCCTCAGCGTTTGTTTGGAGTATTTGCCCTGCAACCAAAAATGTAGGGTCTTATTACAAAACTCAAGAGCAAGATGATGGGCACACAGAATATTGCACACAAATATAAGCAAACAAATAGTGCTGTTTTAAAGCCATACCCCAGTAACATTGAGTAGTCGTCCCAGCTGTGCTGCTACATCCTGGATAGTCTTTGGCTGAAGTACCAAAACAGGAAGCTGTCCTCCCACTGATATACCTCCATACCTGGACACCACAGAGAAAAAGCTCTGCTGACATCTGTAAATCTGTACTGTGACTCCAGTTTCTGCAGCCCAAAAACTGTACCACACCATAACAGCCACTAGAGGGAGAACTGCACCACTACACACAACACATCAATTAATAAACTTCAAAACGCATAGAAGATATTTGGAGTTAGCTGCAATCTGACAATGAAGCAGCTGGATACAAATTTGGAATTACCTTTGTTCATTCACCCAATATTTGCTCTTCAAGCTGCAAAGAGATTGACAGTTCAATTAAAAAAAAAATACCAATACCACAAAGAGGCTCATACCTTTTTAAAATTAATGATGGTGTCAGGTACAGTAACTTAATGGATTTCATAACTATTTGCATTCAGTTTTTGCTTTTCGGACAAGTTAGTAAGCCCTTCCTTTTGAATTGGTGCAAAGGATCTTATACCTGGTTCTGATGAGGCTGGGGTAGGTCTTCACCAGGTAGTCAGAGATGTTCCTGCCTGTTAGGTCCATGAGAACATCTCCTGTTGACTGAATCCTCTAATGCATAAAACACACACACACAGTGTACATTTAATGGGAGACACTCTTCAGCAGTGGTGGACCTCTAGTGCTTGCAGTGTGAGTTGAATAGGTGGAAGTGATACGTAAGACACAATGCACAATAGTGTGTGCGAAAGGAAGTTAGTAGTGTACTGGAAATGGTAGATTGCATGTGTGTGTGTGTGGGATGAAGACTTGAGTTAAGATTAAGGTAAGGTTAGGGTTAGGGTTAGGGTTAGGCAAGTCGTGGTTATGGTTGGGGTTATGGTTATGGTTCGGGTAAGTCTTCAGAAAATGAATCTAAGTCTATGTAATGTCCCCAAAAGTGATGACAACCTAACATGTGTGAGTGTGTGTGTGCTGTGGTCATTTTCAGTATATTAACCCAACTATTTACCTGTGGAGGTGGAAGGCCTCCAGCTCCCTCAGGACACACAGGGAGCATGGTGAGTTTCCTGGGTGTGCTGCACTGACAGTCTGGAGACGGTCTGAGGGAGTTCCATCCTGGGCCAGCAAGCATATCTATCAGGACGGGGTTAACCAGCGGCATCTCCCACTCCGTGGTGATGTTGTTACATGGGAAATCTCTACCAGTGAGGAGAAACAGACCCATGTAGTTAAACAAGATAACACAGAGGACTGTCTGGGAAAATGTGATCTAAATCTGTGAAGGTGACTCACTCGAGAGGTTCATCCACCATGCAGCGAGTCCCAAAGCCTGGCTTGTCCAGCAACACTTCACCAAAGTATCTCATTTGAGCATCCATAGGACGCTCATTACTGCAATGGACAAAACAATAAAAGACATATTGCTACACCAAAATCAGAAAACATTTGAGTCAAATTTAATCAGAAGTGTTGTACTAATCTCATTAAACTTGTCTCTTCATAATAGATAAAGAGCGCTCAGTGACCTAATGTCCATTATACCCACCTGAAGAAGGTGTACTGTCTCCCATACAGCCAGGGACTGAGAGTGAGACTTGGATACTCTCCAAAAGGTGGAACGATCAGAGTGAACATCAGTGCCAGGAAAACAAAACTGGCTGGCAGCACAATCTACCAAAGACAGAAACAGAACTGCTGTTTAAAAACCAGAGAAAATATCTAGCACTCAGTCGAGGATCAAACCTGTGGTACGCCTCAGATATTAAACTCTAATTCAACTATAATTGAGAAACAAACTCTACTGATCGACTCTAACCATCCTAGTTTTCAAATTTACATAATCTACAGCATACTATATCACAGCACTTCAAACATAAAATGCTACTAAGATCATTGACAGTGCTGCATTGGATCAGGATTATGTTTTGGTTGATTACATCAATGCTACCTGCGCGAAGAAGTCTTTGTAGGAGCGCGTTGCGTGATGCAACCTCTTGATCAGCAGAGCAAAGAACTGTTTGATGGTCAGACACAGGCCTCTGACCTGGTAGGATCCCCGGCCCCTGCCTTCTGGGAGATCACATGGGCCCTGGCCGTTGGTGTGCAAAGCTCCATCTGTCTCTGGAATATAGAGCTCAAGTCAAGTTGCACAGTCTGACTTGAACATGCAGCGTAAAGGCGTAATTAAAGAGGCCAGAAAGCAAGCCAAGCATGTTCAATCCTCTGTGAAGAGCCTTCAAAAAGCATTTACCAGAAGCACTCTACTAGCTTAAGGGCTGTACTTCATCATTGCAACATGTTACTGGCACTGGTGAAAGCTCTCAATGGAAATCAGCTGATCACGTCACTAATCAAAATGCCCAAGCTGAAGCTCTCTGCATCACACTGTTGTCAGGAAAAACACTTCTACCAAAATATGTTTTGAGGGGTGGATTAAAGAATGCTTGAAAGAATAGTTTTGATATTTTGGGAAATGCGCTTATTATCATTATGGTAAATATGAAGCAACTGGAAAAAAATGGCTCTGTCTGAGCGTTATCTGAGGGTTCTGTCCCAGTGTAGTTTTTGGCCAGCAACAGTATTTCCAGCAGTCTTATTCTCACCCTGAGCTGAGATATAATTAGTGAGCTTTACAAGTGTTGGTAGAGAGATTTTGTTCCCTTTGGACAGAGCCAGGCTAGCTGTTAGCATCAGGTCCTGACAGGAGAGTAATGTCAGCATAATGAGTGTTTCCAGTCAAGTGAAGATATTTCCCAAAATGTCAACTATTCTGTTAATTTCTCAGTTGACCTTCACATGTTCTTTTTAGTCAAGGTTGAATAGGTTTCAACCTTCACTTGTAATATAGACCGTAAATCCTCTTAAACTACAGAAATTGATGTATTTTTCCCACAACAGCCGCATTTGTCCAGAGCCATAAGCTGAATGTCACCTTTTGGTGGTTCCATATCTACTGCCACTCTGTTGAGTCCACAGAGACTAGTTCGACAGATCTGTCGCAATGATTTCTTGCCTGAGAGCGTCAGAGAATGGGATACAAAGGATATTGGTTCACTTGATGAGGGGCATGATGGAGAAAAGAGGGCTAGAAGACATACAACTGCACATTCAGAGAAAGGAAAAGAAAACACAAGAAAAGAAAAGTGCTAACAAAACTTTGTGTTGTTTGTTGTTGTTACCTTGGATGCATTTCCTTATGGTTGCATTCCCATCAGCAGTGACCTTTAGGAAGATCTACAAGGAAATAACTTATTTTATTGTCAGGATCCAAGATTAACAGATGCTCTTGATTACAAAGCTGTGTGAAACAGAACCTAATGACTGTGAAGGTGAAAATCAGGCCGTGGCTGCATGACAGATTGCCTCAATAAAGCTCTCCATGTTTGCTTTTGTACTTGCTTTTAAAAACTGCTGTTTAGCACTGAAAATGAAAATATCATTTGTACTTCTATAACTAAGACTCTTCGCTACTCGGGGAGCAGTCATTGTCAGTTTGATCTATTTTTTCATTTTCCACATCCAGGGACTGCAATCTGAATTTGCAAACATAAATTGCTTTTTTGATTCTCCTAATACATCACAGCTGCATGTGGGTGTTAAATATAAGCACAACTTCCTTTTATTTTTTTAAGTCCACGAACCTCCTCCAGCGATGTGTCAGACACACCAAAGCTGCTGAGGCCGATGTCCACCAGGGTCTCCTCCAGCTCCCTGAAGAGGCTGGCGTAGGCCCTGGGCTGGAAGTTGCGGTTTGGCAGCAGATAGGTCAGCTCCTGGCCAACGGCCTCGATGAGACGGGCCTGCGGCACGTGATGATGAACCAGGGCTGTGATGCTCTCCATGTTACCTGGAGATGAGTGGTAGAGCATGATTTTGCCTTATTTCAACATCCATCACTGCTGTTTCATATTGTATTGGCTGTCCATTACCTCTCTTACAGTATATGAGGCACTGGAGAATAATAGCTCCAGCAGTAACAGTAAAAAGATACTGCACCTGACAGGTGGCATGTGAAGCAGAAATGTACTGTGAGAAGATTAAGAGGGTGTGCAAAATCTCAGCATGGAATAAAGGAAAACATATATTATATATATAATATAATATATTATAACATATATAATATATTAAATTACAGCATGGTTGGACAAAACTGCATATCCAGTTGACCTGTAACCTACTACTTGTGGTGAGAGTGTGTGTGTGTGTGTGTGTGTGTGTGTGCTTGTAGTTCGGGGTATGTGTTAGTACATACAAAGGGTGGGAGGGTTGGGTTTTTAATATTGTTTTGTTTTTATTTAAATTGTTTTTAACCCTTGTAAAGCTCTTTGTGTTGCATTTCATTGTGTATGAAAAGTGCTATATAAATAAATTTTGATTGATTGATTGATTAACAGGTCTACAGAGTGCCTACAATAGTTCACTGAGTGCGTGTGCAGGGTGTTTCTAGGTGTGTAAGTAGACTGACTACAATCCAGTACAAAAGTGCTATTCATCAACATGACAGTCAGATTATCCTCCTTTGCGTTATTCATTTAGAAGCTGAATAGACTAAAAATAGCTTTCACAAAGATTGACAATGAACTTGGCATCACACCGATCGCAAATTCACCATGCAAAAATGAAACCAGCAGTGACCTTACCATCCATCTGTCTGCCTGCAGACTGGCTTTCCTCCTGGTTCACTTTAAACTTTGAACACTTTGAACATTTACAGGAGCAGTCCTCAGTGCAGTCACAGCTAGCCTGCAGGACACAATGTTAGGGGAAAACACAAACAAATCACAGAGGGACTCATGATGGTGAAAGCATTGCAGTGCAAAAATGAGATGTTATCCCATCTGTTTACTCCATCACTTGAGTAAATCCACTTCTATATTCATCATCTTGTTTTATTTTGTTTATTATTTTTTACTTTTAATGCTACCACTCTGTTCCATTTAGAGCCTAATGTGCTCAAACACGCACAAGACCCCATTTTCATTTACCTTTGGAGTGTCATGTTTCATTCGTCGCACAACAGTGAGGTAGAAGCCAGCGCCAAAACAGTTCTTGAGGAAGATGGGGGACCCGCAGCAGTAGAGGCGTCCCTGAGAGATGATAGCCACCCTGTCACTCAGCAGGTCAGCCTCATCCATGTGGTGGGTGGACATGATCACTGTGCGCCCTGCAAGGACAGACAGAGACAGACATATGATATAAATTGAGACATAAAGAGGGACAGCTGTTTGATAATCATGATGTAGGATAATAAACTGTTGTGCTGTGAAAAACTGAAGCAGAAAAAAATTCTCATTTTTACCATAAGGATTTCAGTACAGCTGGCCTGAATGTAGTAGAATAAATTCAGTATGCCCAAGAACATATGACATACTTAAGATAGTTACAATGGAAACATCAGTCCTTTGACATTTAAGACAGTTCAGAAAGTTTATTTTGATATCAGGATTAGTGGAAGAGCAATTAGACATGTTGTCAGTAACAGCATGAATTATGAAATATCTCGTGCAGGACTTAGGTTGAATTATTTGTGGCTCGACCAAACAAACATGTCAAGTTTATTAATCATAACTTCCACTGGTTATGTAATATAGCATGACAAATTATGCTGCTACTTTGTTGTGTTATTGGCGAGGTTCAAGGGACGTCACTATTTGTCAAGGACAATATAATGATGATAATATGAAGATAATGAACCTTAATTCATAGAATTCTATTTACATTGTGGTCAAAAGAATTATGGTCCCTTAGTGAAATAACTTATGCTGACTACACTTTTAGCCATAAGTTGCTACTTTTTATTTTTAACAGATGGAATGTGTCCACGTTGGTGCACGCAACACATTTTAAGGCTCATACTGTATGTGCATGATGTTGACAATTAGAGCATAATATGAGTAAAGGACGTCTATTTTAAGGAACAAATGAAGCTGTTATTTGTCTGTTGATATTACAAAACATATTTTTGTTATAGCATCTGTCTACTTGAAGGGATGAAGCAGAAAATCTCTTCAGTACATGATGACAGGGCTCTATGCCCTCTTTTAGCCATCAGGGGTCAGTGTTACCTGCACGATATTTGAGCAGCAGGTCCCAAATGGAGCGTCTGGAATAGGGGTCCACCCCTGAAGTGGGCTCATCCAGGATCACCACCTTCGCTCCTCCAACAAACGCCAGGGCAACTGACAACTTCCTCTGCATGCCCCCTGGATTAGAACATCATAAAGTACTGACGGTGGACATGTCAGTGTGTGTGCATCTGTGTGTGTTTGTCTATTCATATGCACTTTGATGAAGCATCCAGACAGACCTGAGAGGTTCTGAGTCAGTTCATCTCTCTTGTGAGGGAGACCCAGATCCTGCAGCATGTTCTCCACCTCCTCCTCGGCTTCCGCTATTGGACGGCCTTTCAACAGTGAGTAGAAGAGGATATGCTCCGCTACAGTCATACTGATGGAGAACAACAAAAAGGAGGGGAGGCAATAATCCACTTACAACTATGAAATATACACTCATCATCAATCATTCTTTGTGTGTTTGTTTGTCTTTTATTACACTATGTGGTGATTACTATTGTAGTAGTAACATATAAAATGAAATTTAACAAAGCTATTTATTTATGATCAAGCCTTCAAAATGTATGGAGTGTGTGGAGAGTTACATACTACTGAAAAAGGATGTTGTGCTGAGGGCACATTCCCAGAGACAGGCGGATGGTGTCCATGTCTGTGCGGATGTCCTTGCCGTAGATGGTGGCTGTCCCTGAGGTGGGCGGGAACATACCGGTCAAGATGGACCTGAGAGAAAGAGGCCGAGAGAGAAATAAGTGTTATGAAACAAGGCGTCCTCCACGTTGAGTGTATCATCGTTGTGTGTAAGCATGCTTGCATGCACGGCATCTGTGTAACACACATGGTGGTGGTCTTTCCAGCCCCATTGTGGCCCAGAAAGGCAGTAATCTGGCTCTCATAAAAGCTGATGCTGAGGCCATCCACAGCCGGTCTGATGCTACTGCCGAACACCTTGACCAGATCCTGGATGCAAACACCCTTCACCAGGTCAGCTGGCTCTGCTTCAAAGAATGGCTGACCTGAATACAGCAAAGACAAACACACACTGTATGTTACTAATCTGTCTGCACCATGAGTAAATAGTGCTTCTGGACTGTTTGAGTATTTAGAAAGCAAAATGAAAGTAAAGTAAACAAACTATACAATAAATAGTAATAAACTAATAAATACATACTTAATAAATACTTTGACCAAATTACAAAAAGTGAAAATTACATCCACATATCATATCATCCATATCACTGTTTAGAAAGTAACAAAAGTGGTATTTTATTTCCCAAATGTGCACAAAAGAGGCAAGGCACATGTGAGATCAGGGGATTGGAATGCCATACGGTGCAAAGAAAACAATTTTCATCACTTATTAACTAAGCCTGGAACTGAGAAGCTAGCAGTATGTGTGTTCACATGTCAACAAAGTGCAAACACACACAAGGACACTGAGTTCCCACACAATGAATGTGATTGGCAGAGAGAGAAAGTGAGGACAAATAGAAAAATGGTCTCGATCCTGAGAGGAGATCAGATGTTTGTTCGAAGATATATGACATCAACAAAATTAATGGAGTTGTGAATTTTCAATATGAAACCGTAAGAGCCGATCTGTAACTATTATACCATCTGTCTCCTGGTTCTCCTCCGCCTCAGCCTGGTTCTCCTTCTCCAGCCTCTCACGTTGATCCTGGTGTTCACATGAGGCCGTCTCCTCCAGGATCTTGGGCTTCTTCTGGTCTTCCGGCTGGTCTTGGTTTTCGTCCTCTTGTTTCTCCCCTTGCTCTTTGTTTGCCAGGTTATCAAAGCCTTTTTTATCCAGCTCTGATAAAAAAAGAGATTGGTACATTATGTCTCTGAATAATAAACTAAGACGTGCGTTTTAGCATAAACCCATATACCTTTTGTTATGCACAGTAAGTGAATAGGGAAAATGGTATGTAATAATCTTACCTGAGGCTGGAGCCACACTGTTGAGCCAGTAACAAGGCAGGAAGGGGAAGTAAAATGGCCGACCAATGCCATACTGTCCTGTGACGAAAAAAAATCTCTCTCAATATATATATATATATAATATGTGAGCTACAATAAATAGTATATGATTTTACAGCAAAATGCACTGACCAGGGAAGACATTGTCCAGGTACCAGGCCAGCACAGCATAGAGTACGGTGTCCAGACCCATCATGCAGATGGAGGTGAGAAAGGAGAACTCGTCCCCCTCCAGAGGGCTGGTCTGGATGTTGTTCCACTGTAGACCCAGGCCCTGTTCTTCATACCGCGACAGGTACTCCGTCCCAAAGCCAAAAGCCACTTGGGACAGCAGACTCTGCGAGAGGAGACAATGGCAACATTGATTTAAGGCTCATCCTTCAACTGTCAATAGCATAAACTGAAGTTATTCAGTGTTTTTAACAGATCTATCAGGTCTGTAATGCAATTAGATGGGAAGAGTCAAACAGTAGGTACATCCTGTGCTGTAGCTGAAGTTCAATAATTACTGTATATATGGCAGCAAGTTTTCAGAGGGAGATGCTGAGATGTGAAACCCACCACCAGGATCTTCATGTCTTTGGTGATGCGGTCTTGCCAGGTGAAGCAGAAGATATGCGGAAGGTAAAGGGTGAAGTAAACGATGCCGCAGCAGGCTGCCGCCAGGTTGGCCTGGTTGAAGAAGACACTGAGGAGGAAGCACTGCATGATGGTAGCTGTCATGAAGGTGAGCAAGAAGAGGAAGAGGATGATGGGGTTGCTGTAGTTCAGGACCCTTCCTCCCTATAGGCCAGAGACAAAGAGAAACAAACAGGGTGGTGTTTTCAAGTGGAGTGCACTGAACCTGCATAGGAACACAAAACTTTCTACTGTGCGTGGAGGAAATATTGTGATTGATGTAGGGAATGCTTGATTTAATGGCTTTGGAGCAAGTTGCGATGGATACACATGCTTGGTTCCTTAAATTCATCCTTAAATAGCATGAAAATTTGACATTTTTCTGCAATGTATGTCCATGTAACATATGCAGCATATTTTTTACCTGCATTACTTATATGTCATGCTTAAACTGGGTAAAATATAGAAGTAGAAGTGGCTTTTAGTGAGGTTGCCATGAGAAATAAGGTATAATAAGTCTGACATTGGTGACATGCAATATAAACATTATTTGGGTTATCTTGGCATAAACCGTTGTTTTATATATATCATCCACTAGAGGTCAGAACAGCTCTTCTTTCTGTAATATGACATCAGAGCCAATGTTGGTCCACCAGAGGTGACTTGTTGATATTCCGAGATAAAACAGTTAATCATTACCCAGTCCATTCCTGCAAAGGTGTTCATATAATTCCCATGATGTCATGGTATTAACACTTCTTTCATTAATGATTTATATGTTTGTAACCTTTGAGTCACTGTTATCAATTACTTATTTCAAGTAAAAAGATCTGGAAATGATTCACAGTAAAACTGGGTGATTACATAAATTAAGCTCATCAGAGCCACACTGAATGAAGCCTTGAAAGGACTCATTATCTTCAAGAGTGGGTTTGATTTGATCTCTGGCAAAAGGAAAAATAGCAGCTAAAATGAAAAGCCAAAAATAAGGTAATCATAAATGTGCTGGAACATAGGTGAAGAAAGTTTATGTGCTCTCTAGGAACCTCCTTCATACACAGTACTGTATACTTTGCATTATCAGTGTTCCACCCACTGTGAAATCAGGTCAAACAGTCTTCTGCCCAAAGTGCTTGTATGAGACAAATTAGATGGCACAGGAATGAGGATCTTTGAGGCCATTGGTAAATCCTTCCTCACCATGATGATGGCAGTGAGGAGAGCGGTGCTGGTGCCCATCATGATGAAGCTGTCAATAAACCAGGTGGACCAGATGACGCCATTGGTGACCCCCATGGCCTTCAGGGTCTCCTTCAGGCGGAGTTCCTTCTCCAGGACAATGCTCTTGACAATCATGGACACAGAGTAGACCCAGGCCAGTACCATGAAGATGGGGAAGCAGCGGTTCAATGTCAGCATGAAGCTAGAGTGAGAAAGTGAGGAAGAAACAAGAGCTGTTAAGTGTGATTGAACTTTGTTTGAAGTTACTAAATTATCCTGCTTTCCACTCACAGATCATCCACATAACAAGGGTAGGGCATCTGCTGTAGGTAAACACCCAGTGGCCACTCCTTTCCTGTGTGTGTCTTGATGATCCCGTGCTCGATTATGTCCTGGAGGTAAGCAAAGCCGCCCCAAACATAGCGGAGGTCATCCATAGGATCCGCTCTGGGGCCAGGGTCCCAATACCTGAGCAGTACAAACAAATTTTAATCTCTAAGTTTATCATCGTTACACTAAACCCATCGTGTCCACTCGACTTTGATTCTCACCTGTCTTTGACCTTATTGGTGCGCTCCACTGCATCAATATCCATACGGATCTTGAACTTAACATGAGGTGGGACGTTGGTGGTCCAAGGGTACATATTTACAAAGACAAGGCCGGCCCAGAACTTGCTGTCCTCCAACAGGTCCATGGCCCGATGAGTGATGGTGTCCTCATCAGGCAGAGCCACAAACTTGTCCAGGGTCACACACTGGGTGAGGGAGAACAAACAAGAGAGAGACGGCCATATGAATGGGCAGGTGTTAAACCAGGGGACCAGGGTAACTCCTGGGTGTAAGTGGAGTACCAGTCAAGCTGCATACTGATGTTACATACTTTTGTTAAACAGGTATAATGCTCGCCGTATTTGACATCATAGTTTAGTGTTGGGATGCTAACATTTCCTCCGACTTAGCGCAAAACAGCTGAGGCTGATGGGAAAGTCATTTGTTTTGCAGGTGTTTAGTCAACTAAACAATTACTGGATACATTTAAATTTTGACCTGACGGCACTAGAGGAAAAATCAGGGGATGATTCATCCTGAACATAAATGTATTGCCAAAACGTTTGACTGAAAAACATATAAGAGTCAGCGAGAATCATTGGTGATCCATTAATAAATTCAATCAACCTCATGGTGGTGCGAGAGGAAAAGTCAGAGAATCACCATAATCATAACAGATTCATCCTCTGGGGGCCATGATGTCCGTGCAAAATTTCATGGAAATCCCTCCAATGGTTGTTGAGATATTTCAGTCTGGACAGAAGTGGTGGACCGACAGAATAACACTGCATTCCTTAGAGCTGTGCCACCGCACGGCTAAAAAGGTGAAAAGATCAGAGTTGCCAGTATTGGCTGCAGTCACTATGATCCACTCTCTACACCCACATTTGCAGTAACACCTCAGCCGTGGTTGTCTCTTCCCTGCAAAGCGTGTCTGATTCAGCCATTCACTGTCGGCTAATGCAAAGAGGGAGGGCCTTGATCCAAAAGGAAACACTCCAAAACAACAATTTACCCCTGAGGTCCAAAACAAAGATACTCTGCCAAACCGCAAACACACATACACACAATTCGCAGTGCAAACATAGACATGCATCCAAAATACACACATATAGTGTATGCATTTACAGACACAATGTACACTAAACATGCCCACCTAATGATTCAACTCTCAAAGGCCGTCCCCTAATTTACATTCACCTACAAACAGCAGCCCCACTGTGTGGTTTTATAGGCATGCATGCCACCAACGTGCAGCCAACCAGCCATCAAGCCCACGGTCATTGTTGGTGCTTTATAAAGGGTGGTGGATGGAGTGACAGCTGTATCTAATCGGCCTCAATCGTTCCCACTCTCCCTGTCACACTCAAGTGCTGTAAGCTTCAACTTGGACAAAAACAAAGAGCACCAACCATCCTTCCAGCCATGCCCCCAGGTGCCCCCCATGTCACCCCCCAGCGCGATAGGCCTCTCATCCCGATTAGCCTCCGCAGGGAAAGGCGTGATTTGAACTTTGTTTCAAATGCATTGGTCCACTAAATGTGGAGGGCCCTCACAAGAGAAGGTTTGTGATGTTGCTGTTGTGTTTTTTTTAACCCTCCACTCCATCAGCAGCAAACAAAAGAGACTCGACAGCTTGTTTGTTGCTCTGGCTCTCGCCCACCTGGGTAGATTGCCATGTCTCTGGGGGAGGGGGTGGGGGGGCAAATTGCAGAGCCTTAAGAGAGCTTATATAAATGCTCACATCACATCAAGAATGGTATTGAGCACATGGTGGGTAGGCAACCAGTGTAGTGAAATCAACAAGTGTCAAGACCTGTGCTTAATTGGATTACTTCATGAATAGGCCTGTGCTTGAGCTGGACCCCTCAGGTGAAGTGAAATGTGGAAAAACAGTCCACATTCTTGCTGTCAGAGTCTGATGGGAGGAAAAAGTCAGCAAAAACAATCCTGACACCTTATTTTCATCTGGAAAAGTGGAGCCCCCTTTGACACGTCAATAAAATTCTACACACGGATACACATTTCTCAGACTCCAGTCAGTGGTATTTGAGAAGCAGGTACATTTGTGTACTGCAAGATGAAGGAAATGCTGAGAGGATAAATGTGTTTTAGCAGTGCCCACTCACATCCCCGTACTGGTTGAGCATCCGAATGACCCGGTCAGTGAGGTTGAAGACATCCCGCCAGTCAAAATCAGGCATGTCGGCTGGACGGTCCTCTGGTGGGCCGTTGTGCAGGAAATTGAGGATGTGTTTGGAGGAGAACGGCGCCTCCTCTAGACTCCTGTCAATGAAATCCATCACCGATGGATTGCGGATGGTGTCCTGAAACAAAAGGAAATAGGGGAATAAGCTTTATTTACCTTTTTTTTTTAATTAAAGAACAAGACCTTTTCTTCTGAGGAAGATGTTGCTAAGGCAATGGTAGAAACACACACAATTTCAGAAGAAACCCAGAGGAAAAAGGAAAGAAAAGACGCATGTGCAGTAAAAATGAACTTACTCAAAGCATTAATAATGTACAAGTTGATGGCAAATGCAACTTAATGAGAAAGAGTAGAATGAAAATCTAAACTATGTTGTGTTTGAGGAGAGATAGAAAAGAGAAAGAGAGATGGGGAGGGAGGATAGGTGGAGAAGGGAAAGAGATGGCATATTTTGGTAAGATAAGGTTCTATAGTGGAGCAGGAAACTTTGTGAACTCCTGAGACCTCAGCGAAAAGCATCAGTGAGAAAAAGATGAGGATAAAATAACAACAACATCATTAATCACCTCATTCAAAGGGACAATTGTTTAGTGTTGGATGTCAGCTGAATGGCAACGCGGAGGTAAGTCCTGATCATATCTGCTGTTTTCAGCACAGTAGGGCTGGGATGTGAATGTAACTTTAAACCACAGATGAAGTTAGCTGTGAGTTTATGGTCATTTAAATGCAGTGATCCTGCTTGCAGCGCTGAATTTTGTTTTTTTTTCCATGCAGTTTTTTCCACAAACATATGATCTGATGAATTTGCTTTATGCGTGTCCTCATTACTAATGGAGTACTGGTGTACAGTACTATTATTCAGTCACACAACGCTGTCCTACCCGGATCATCTTGACTTGGACTCCGTCTTGGAAAAAAGCCCAGATCTGAGGTGCCACTTCCTCCCAGGCCTTCCCCATCGTCCTCAGTCTCTCCAGCTCCTCAAATGTCGTGTTTGCCTATAGGAGATATGGAAGTGTGTGTGTATGTGTATGTGGCAAGATTGCCGTGTCAAGATTGGAAGGACAGGAAATTATTATCAAAAATAAACATGCACACACAGCTATTCTCACAAATGCCTGTGTGCAGGTGCACAACATTCAGAAGTATAGGAACACATGCAAATAGAATCACTTTGCACACACGAGTAGAAGAAACTAACACGGGTTCAGCTTTAAATGCACACATGCATACGCGTGTATATGTGTACACAACATTCAGAAACTCAAGCGCACACATTGTCACAGGTCTCCTAATCTCCTGCTACATACCATTCCCACATTAAACTCTCTGTGAAAACAGGCTTTGCAAAGACAACACACACATTCTCACACAAAGAATTCCCGCAGGCCTGTTCAGATAACCAGCAACTGTGCAACAAATGCACTCTGTGCCAAATCGTCAAATATTTACTGCACGCTTATCGTTGAAACCCTGGATGTGTGTGGGTACAGTGCTTTGTGTGGCAAATACCAAAGCCTGGCTATTTCAGAGTTCAGTCATGTGCAGTGGGGGATGAAAGCGCTCAAGAGTACACCCAATTAAACGCCTTCCTCTTGTGTGTGTCTGATTTTGGGTGACAATGGGGACAATGGAGCCGGGGTGACAATGGAGGCCGTTGGTGACAACTGGCCGAATGCATTCAGCCTGCCCAGTGAATCCCAGTCAGGTTCCCACAAGTGAGCGCTTCCTCATTGCCCGAGGCAGTTTAAATCAGCAGGCGAAAGCAGGAGGAACACTGGGGGTTCCTTAAGGTGATTTCTTCAAGGGGGCAGTCGAGGGATCTTGCAGCTAGACAAGATGTGGGGTATTTTGAGCTTAAATCAGCATATACCTGCATATGTTGCAACAAAGTGAGCAAAACAAAACAAAAGACGCCATCGCAAATATGCTGCCTATCAGCAATGTTTGACTCCTGCTGTCTGTAAGGCAACTTAATGAATGGCTATATCTATATTACATAGCCAAGAAGTGCTTCTGCAGCCAACAATACAGTGAAGCCAGTGATACAGTGATAAATGCAAGGTCAATGCAGTATTAGAAATGGAAAATCTGTGATTAAACCTATTCATGAATGCAGACCACTGGGTCCAACTCCCTGGGTAAAATGCTCTGTGACAGCACATACAGCTGTGTTTGTTTGTACAGATGGTTTAAAGACGCACCTCTTAATTTGTCTCTTAATATTACAGCATGTTGGGCTGCTGCCATTTCTGAGTGCAACACACCAAAGTAAGAAGGGCTCACAAGTATTTCACTGTAAAGTTTGCCATTGTACAACTGCTTATTTTACTGCGGTTTTAATTCTGAAATGTTTAGTGTATGACATTGAACTGTGAAGAAATACCAAGCTTGATGCTCATATGCAAATCTGAATGACATGGTCTGTGTGGATTTCAAGGTGGGTTTGCCTCTCAAGTAAGCAAGCAGCTTTATGAGCTGCATAACTCACCATCACACAAAAGCAGTCGCTTAAAATGTGACAACACATGTTGGAATGCAGAGTGCTTTTCTTGGAGTTTCATATGAAATAAACTGATGCCCGACAGAGTTAAGAGGAGGAAAACAAAAGAGGCAGTTGAGGCCATGTTTTTGGTCATGTAAAGTAATGGATTAACCCATTAGTCATTACTTTCTTAATGCAATTAAGATCCCAATCTGAGGGAAGAGGAAAACAAAGAGGGCATTAAAGGTCAGGAAAGAGGAAACCGAGTGTGCGTGTGTGCGTGTCTCTTTGTGTGTGATCACACGTCTTTAAGGACAGACTCTAACTGCTTACATAACACTGAAAAAGCCATGGCGCCAGTAGACTGTGTGGTAGTCACCACAGCCCATCAGCTTGTGTTCTTCCATTGCAACCAAGCCATCCATGACCGCTGCCCCCCTGAAGGGCTTTGACCAACACGTATCTACATCTAGATACAAAGGGCTGAACATGACATGGAGAAAGTTGATCCCCTTCTTAGGGAAAATGCATTGTTCACTGAAGTAGGCTTGCTTGCTCCAAAGAGAAGATATGGATGTGATGCAGAAGCAGAAAGCAGTAAAATCCATTGTGTCCCATCTAATAGAAGCTTTATAGCACATGATTGTGTATTAATCCACAGTACTACCATGCTTTTGATAAACGCATCAATCAAGTGCTGCTTACATTTCGTATGATCTGCCTGACGGCCGGCGAGTCAGGGGCATAGAGGATCTGTCCCATCAGCATGGGCTTGACAGAGTTCCACACAATCCTGGTGGCAGGGTTGGACTCCAGCTCCTTCATCAGATCATTGCAGAAGGGAGCTGCGTGCAAAGGTTATGTGTTACATATTTAATATGTTTTATTGAAAGAGAATATGGCAAATGGATAAATTTGTTTCTGTGTTCACCCAAATACACTATGCAGGTGAAAAGGAGAATAAACATTCTATCAAATTTCTGTTAAACTGTAATGGACTATGGATCCTGTTGTCACAGCCATCTCTCTTGAAAAAACAAAGAAATTCAGAAAAGAGAGGAAAAAGCTCCTAAATGAAACATGTATGAGTCATAACAGGACTGTAACACACTATTTGACTGAGACACTTCAGCTCATTCAGAAGTCTGCAGCTCAACTATTACCCAGAACCAAGAGGAGAGAGCACATTAGTCCAGTTTTAGCTGCTCTGCACTGGCTTCCCGGAACAGTCAGAATTGATTTTAAGGTTCTCCTCCTCGTATACAAAGCCCTTAATGGGTTAGGACCAAGCTACGTTGCTAAATCCCGTCTTCTATTTGCCCTCTACAGTCATCTGCTGCTGGTTTACTGGAGGTTTCCAGCAAAAGCCAAAAGAAAATCAGGGATGCTTTTATTATTATCTGTCATGTTATGCTAATGTATTGGTCTACTCACTGGTGCTGTTGTCATAAGTGTCGTGGCCCTGCACCCTTCCACCGCTGATACCCAGGAAGGCTTTGTAGTTATTGTCTTCGTACCAGTTGAAGGAGGTGACCCGGGAGAAAGCGCCCTCAGTGTAGCCACATACCAGGCTGGAGGCAGCTGCCATCACCTGCCTGAAGGACAGATTCTTCTGGAAGAGAGGAGTTATGACCTGGAGGAGCTCTCTGGAGCTGTTCCTCTGATGCAGCTGAGGAGAGATAAGAAAGAACACCAGAGCATGTGAGCTGTCAGATAAAATATAACACTGTATTTAACAGTTCTTTTATATTAGTTGATTAATTTTGGGTATGTATCTCTCCCAGTCAACTGATCAATACAGACAAGAAGCAACTGCATGGAAAAATTTGGGACATTGATCAGCTATAGTACAAATTTTGTCCCTGGTTGCAGTCTCTGGTTGCACCAATGCAGTTGTGTAAATTTGCTCCAGCTGTGGTTCGCTCCTCTGGCTGTTCTCAGAACAATCCTAAATATTTGCATGACCACATGAAGGAACCATACGTAGAGGAACGCACTAATGTGCAAGGTGTTACAATATTTATGAAATGTAGAAAAATGGAGTCAGCACATACTTAAACACTCACAGGCTATCACTTGTCACTGTCCAGAGAAAACTACATATCTCCAAATTTCTGGATTTTGAATTTTTGAGATAAACTGGAGGATGAAGCATTTGTTGACAGGTGAAGAAAATTAGGCTTAATGTTAACTACACCTCACTTCTCAAATTGACATTTTGGAGAAATACATGTTTGTTTTTCTTGGCTTTGTTTGGTCACACAGTTTTTTTCATTTTTCCAAAGAATCTCTGGATGCTTTTCGGAATCTTCCACCTCTGATTTCAAAGGCGAGGAATGAGTCATCATGTCTCGTAACAGACTGTCTATCGTAGCGACAGAGAAAAGCGTCTTGCCAACAGGATGTCAGACTGCACTACATATCCCATGGAAACATCCACAACAAACAGAGCAGTATTTCCACACGCCCACGCACACTGAAGGTTTAAAATACAGGTATGCCACAAATTACATGGACACAGTTGCACAAATGCAAAATCTTACCTCAGACAATAATAACACACAGTAAGTCAGAATAGACACTGAACCAGATCCATTGCACACAACTCATCTCCTAAGTCAAGCTAATACTGACTGATGCAAGTAATGAGACACTTGGCACAAGTGAAAACATGGTTGGGCTGATGACGGTAATCCAAGCAAAAGAATAACAATATGTGTGGACTTAATGTCAGTGAGAGAACGACATCCACACATACAAAGAGATCATTCAATCCCCACTGCTGTTTAGCCTTCTCCACATCTTGTGGCTTCACCTGCTCTTGCAACCTCTGTGTTTTTTCCATTGGGATGGTCCCATAATGATGATGTATGTGTTTTTGAGGCTAAAGAGGCCTGCTCTGGATTTAGCCTTCCTCATACGCACTAAATGATATCCCCCTACTGTCTGTGTTTGCGTAAAAACTCAGGCAAGAGGAAGCAACTGTTTCCTGGCAGCTAAAAATAGCAGGCAGTGAACTTTTGAATGGAGCGAGGCTGGGGCTGTGCGAGCTGTGCGTTACCTCTCGCAGCTTGTCCGAGGTGGCAGAGATGACCCGTACCCAGAGGCGAATGTCGATGCCTTCAGAGTGATTGTCCAGCACAAGAGGAAGCTGGAGAGAAAACACAAAAATGTTCCTTTAATTTGAGTACTTGACTGTATTTTCCACTTTTACTTAGTGCAGACATTTCATGTACAAACTGTCAGTGTGTATTCAGATACAATGGACTCGAAAGTAACGTTCTATCTACTTTTTTCTTGTTGTTGTTGGACAAAATTTCTTAACGCTATTCAACACTTCAAAGTCACATTCCACCTGTCCAATACACGTCATGCAGAGACCAAATCATCTAAGTGATGCTAAAAGTCACCATAACATAACCATCGTCAAGTTGTTCATGTTTCATATGTTTTCTCTTGAGTGCTTTCTCTTGAGGATGTGCTGGTTTGTCCAGAGATCCTCCAGCCAGCTCACAACACAATAGGCTAAAGGTCCAGGAAACAGCATGAGGCCAAGACACAGAAGCAACAGAGGAGACATCCTTCCCTATTACATATATAGATCCAGCCCGTCAGGGAGCAGCGAACACAGATAGATTTTCCATATTGGACAAAACCCTCAAACACCAAAAAGAGTTTGCTTATCAGCTGTTCACAATCCACCGCCCGTACAGATAAAACAAACATGCATAAATCCTACACACTGGACCTTTCAAACCATTCCTATCTCTCCAAATCCCCACTGTCCATTTCTATATTTATATATAATCTCACTCTGCTGACTTTTACTGGTGTGGTGACTGAGCTCACTGCTCTAATGAAGTTTTATAATTAGGTTCGGGAACAAAAACCACACCCTGACTCCATCCCATTTCCCCACAAAAGTATTCATTTCCCCTCATCTTTGCACCATTCCCCCCAAAAACCCTTTTTCTTTTTCTCTCTCCTTTGTCTCTCATTTGAATACAGGAACCACTGGGAGCTTTAACTGAAAATCCAAGAACATCCGCGCCATCCTGTGTCATCACGCCACCAGCTCACACTGGTCCATCAACACACTCCTTCATCTCTCTACCCTCATCCCTCCATCTCTCAACCTGCATCTCTCCTTCCCCTCGTCCCTTCATTCCTCTTTCCCTACATCCCTCCTTCCCTTCAACCTTTGACTCCCAACCTTTCTTCCCTACATCCTTCCTTCCCTTCATCCCTCACCCTCATCCTAATATATTCTCCTTCATCAACTCTACTCTCTCTACACATTAAACCATTATTAATCTCTATTTTATTGGCATGGTCTTTGTTACTGAAACTCTAAGTTTGTGCACACACGTACATGGCAAAATTCAAAATCAATTCTAAACCACAGTAGCACTCACATTATCCACAGTATATACAGAAATGTGCCTGCAGTCTGGTGTATATCAGCCAGACTAAACCGTCTCTAAAACTGAGAACTGCAGAACAGAAGACTGCTGTTCGCTCTAAGAATCTTGCTTACGCAATGGCTCGCCATTACGAGAATTCAAATCATGGATTGGCCTCCATCCTGAAAGTCTGGGGTATTGAAAAGATTTCTTCATCCTCTGGGGGACACTGAAAACAAAGTGCTACGCAGAAAAGCCACTGGATTTATATGCTGAACACAATTCAACCATATGGATTAAATGAGCAAACAAATTCATCCTGTTTTCCATGAATGTTCTATGATTTATTATTATTCACTATTTGACTCATTATAAAAGTCAAATAGTAGCATTGTAAGATGTGTAACTGGCTGACACTCACAAGAAAAGATGGTGCAAAGCATCTTAGCTTTCTGCTGCTGTAGCACAAACAGAGACAGACAGACCACTGAACACACTTGGCCCACTCCCATGCGATTGTGTCCAGATGAGGATGAGGCAGAGGGCAGCCATTGTTGCTGTCTGGCTCGCTGTGGCCCATGTTTACTCTCAGTGCCCTGTGATTACTTAAGAGAGGAGTGTCTCTTCACTAAGCTAATCACAGACATGTCAGCTCAGCTAATGCTTATGGCTGTTTCACAAGTCGTCTGCATCACCCGTACTGTACCTATTTGAAGCACATTGGCAGAGCTGCAGCACGCTCTTAATTAAGGCCCTTGCAGACAAAAAAGGCCCTGCTTAAATGTAATAAGGTCTCTCAAGCAATTTCTTCATCCTGGAGTCTAGATTAGCAGTCTAAAATTTGATCTAATCTTGTATAAAATGGCTGTTTCTAATCAAACACCGGGGTTATTAATAGATGTTTTTCCGCTGTAGTTTCTAAATATTGATTACTAGTGTTGTGCAGTAACACATTATGGTGGTGTATTTATATAATTATAACCACTTTGCATGTAATCCTATCTATACAACACCCTACAACATGTTCAAGCAGGGTGATTTCATAAATACTCTCACATGAAAAGTATCTTTCATGCTGATCTGGACTATACACATTTGCTTTCTTGTAATATAGAGTTCTTTAAGATGCCGGGAGAATTATGTAATAAGTAAAGTAAGACTAAGACTTCATTTAAATATAAAGCCGACTTCCAAAATGGGGATGTGGCTCCCACCCTATGAGTCATATGAATAAATAAAAATGCTACCAGCTGTTTATCCACTGCGGCTTCTGACTGAGACCAGGAGCTAATCCACTGAATGTACAAACTATGACGTCCTGCAGCTGTGCAATGTTGCAATAAGGGATATCATCAAATTATGTTGACTACAAAATAGTAGGCGTACCTCTATAGTAGAAAGTTTTTCAATATTTCCTACACGCAGAGCATAATAAAAAGGTAAAACGTAGACTATGAAAATATTATGGTGTCATCTTCATTTTCCAAAATGGGAATGTGAATTATTGTCTTGGGTTTTTTAATGAAATCTCTTATTAAATGAATGAACTTGTCAGACACATTAATGCATAATCAGACACATACTGTGGTTAATAGTTAACACTTTTAACACAAGACACTCATCGATAACTTTATTGCAAATGTCATACCCTGCCAAATACTATATTGCCTTATGCCATGGTAACATCAGCTCTTTCAGCCAGCAGCTGGCCCGGCCTTCTGTGAATAGCAATGGAACATTTTTGTAAATAAGCTCTTAATGGCAACATCCCAGATGGGACTCCTCCAACCACAGCTCTGTACTGGCATTTCCTATTCATAAACTAAATGGATAACTGTGCCAAATTATGTCAAAAGCATTCACTCATGTAAAATGATGTGATATGATATGAGCTTCATACAGTCAGACCACAATGGATGGCTCCATTTACTTAGTGCAGAATTCACTTTGGCTTATACAGAGGTTAATTATGAATTTAATTCGGGTGACAATTGAGGGTATTATTTATCTAAAATGGTTTTAATGTCTATATTTTGTATTTGTAATTGTTGTTATGTATACCTTTGACCAGATCAGCATCTTGAATCCTAAAAATCCAATAACACTAACATCCTTATCAGCTCTCTAAATCCCAAGCAACACTGACCAGCCGGAGGAGCTTAAAAAAGTCCACGTTGGCGTAGAACTTGTCCTCAATGATCTGCAGCCGTTGTGGGGTAAGGATACACATGGCATTGCGGACAGCGTAGAGTCCTCGGCGGCTGGGGAAGATGAGGAACCGCTCCAGCAGGTTCAGGCTGCAGGCAATGTCTTTTAAATGCAAGGCTGGAACCCCAAAGGCAAACTGGGAAAAATACAAGCAGGCAGGTTAACAGGTTGGTCTCAAACGAGGACTCGAGCTAGATACTGAAATCATTGCACTGTGATGTCTTTTATTGAACTTCACAGGTCACTATTTCCTGAATTAACATGGTTTCTAAAATCAGAGAGTTAAACAATCAATGGAAATTTCCAAAGCACGCCAACTTCTGGCAGTTGGATTAAGAAGTTATTTTAAGTAGAAACTCCAAATAGTCCATACACGTAACTATCGATGTGAATGCATTTGCATGTTGATATGCTGATCAGTCCAGCTTGTGCAATGCATGCTGGGATAGGCTGCAGCCCCCCAAGAATGAACGACTAGAGGGCACTGACGAAAGGATGAGAGATGTTGAAAGTTACATCAGTTGTAAAACCTGCATCAGTACAGATGTGAACACCTACTATGATAGGAAAAGATCCTTCAAAGTCAATGACTCATTTGTGCTTTACAGCACTGTCGAGCATTACTTGGAAGGAAACTCAAACAGACACACCAACCCAAGGGAGGGCATCCAGTGATACCATTACCTAAGTGAACTCCCCAAACACAAAAATTAAGCAGATGTTCCCAGAAACACTGCAGAGGGAACAAGTCCGCACTTGCAGAATAATGCTCTCATCTTTATTGTTGCTAGCATTTTTAATGTGGTGTAAAATGTCAGATAAAGGCTGGCATACGCCGACTGTCTTCTCTGCATTGATTGTGTTTGTGACACTACAAATGTCTCCAAAGTATGGGCGCCCCTATAGCTCAGCTGGTAGGGTGTGAGCCCTATGTATCAAGGCTGTCAGTCCTCTGCAGTGGCCGCAGGTTTGATTCCCACCTGCGGCTCATTTGCTGTGTGTCGTCCCCCTCTCTCTCTCTCTACCATACCTTCATATCATACCTTCAGCTGTCTCTATAATAAAGGCTAGAAAAGCCCAAAACAATAATAATTAAAAAAAATGTTTCCAAAGTAATGTTGAATTGAAGCTACACATTGTACCCTTAGTTATTTAAGCCTATCATGTACATGCATTTGTGTGCCTGTGTACCTGTTCAGGCCTGATTTGAGCATTGACAAGATGATTCACCACAGTCTCTGTCAGAGGAATGTCTCTCAGCAGGAATGATGTCAGTGTCTCATCATCCTTCAGGATAGTCTCCACCTTTACTCCTCGACCTGCACAGAGAGAGACAGAGGAAGTTTGCCAAGTCTACCGACACTCATTTTTTTTAAACCTCCTTTTGAGTCAGGCAGTGGATACAGGATAAACTGTAAAAATCTGGGCTCTTAGTGGCACATATTTTGGGCAAGTTGTGACAAATCTGTTGCGTTAAAAGGATAGGAACATAGAATGAAGACACTCCACCTCTGCACTGTCTCATTGTTTCCTGTGACCTGTCTGTGCATGAATAAAGTTTGTTCTGCCAAGCAAAGTGCTGTTGTGGCCTGCGTCCAGGTTCAGCCCGGGACTGGCTTGCCTTGTGATGAGGTTCCCATGCACCCGCTGGAAACCACAAAGAAACCAAAAAGCAAGAACTGGACAGGAAAGAGGAAATATTGATTTCAAAAGCCCAAAGAATGAAGAAGAAAGAAGAATGTAAGAAAAGACCACAGAAATGCTTTTGGAAGTCATGTTTCCATGCAAGAGGGGGTGAGAGAAAAGCGTCATATCTGACAGACCAGTTAGTCAACATGATCAATGACAAAACCGTACTGTCTCTGTTGATGGTAACTGCTTGTTTTTATGGTGAGGTTACGCACAACTCAGACACAAACATCCTTGGGGCTGTGAAACACCTGGGTAAAGTCATCACCCCAGTGTTTGTTTCATGCACCTAATACACATGAGAAAGTGCAAGCTGGGTATCCATCCTTAAAAAAAACAAAATGCATGAATAACATATGAGTAATAAGCATCAGCCAGATTAATGCGGATTGCTTAGGTGAATATCATAGCCTGTGGACATGAATGATTGGACGATCACATGACTATACATGACTTCTGCTCTTGCCTGTTCAAGTGGAGGTAGAAGATCGATACCTCTATCACATCTGTCCGTTAAACATAAGGCTACAGTTGGCATCCAAGCACAAAGACTGGAAACAGGAGAAAACAGCTCGTCTGGCTCTAAGTCTCCACTAACTGCCTCTCGACTGCTCATTTGGCCTAGAAATAGTCCATCAAATAGCCCCACTTAAAAAGCTAAATTTCCGTTTTCACACTTTGATGTTTCAAGGATTCAACAAATGAGATGTAGTGTTGCTTAAAGATCTTTAGAGGTGCTGGTTGGCTGATCTTGGCACACCAGGCTGGCTGTTTCCAGCCGTTTGCAGTCTCTGTGCTCAGCTAACCTGCTGCTGGCTATAGCTTCATATTTAATGGAAAGATATGAGAGTGGTTGTCAGTCTCGTCATCTAACTGTTTGCCACAAAGTGATTAATTGTATTTCTAAAATGTCAAAATAATCCTTTAAGAACACTTGAGGTGCCATCAGTAGCCATCAGACAGCAGGCCTTTGGGCATACCGTATGGTGCATGACAGGTGCATGCACACATTAAAGGGACCCACACACACACATAGACACATAACCAAGGGCCTTGCACATGAAATGTACACATCCACTCAAACAATTGACCTTTTCTGCTAAAAATGTCAATTATTTGAGAGTTTAATATGACTATGACACGATGAGTCACTTTCAACAATTACATAACTTGGTTCTCAACATGATTCAATTTTCCTTCCTGCGACTCATGGGAACTTGTGTGGAATGTGAATCCATATCTCTGTTAAATCTGTTAGTGCATCTGCATATTTCTCCATGAGAGTAACAGCATAGAGAGCGACCAGATGTAATCAGTCGCAGGCTGGAATGCACTCAGCCTCGTTCCACTCCCATCATAAAGGTTTATTTTGCCAGCAGGGAAACATGCTGTATATACAGTATAGTGAAAATGTGCATATACTGAATATGTTGACATGAGCGGAGAATTGTTTGCATGGTGTCCCTCGAGATGGGATCAGTGTTTCTGTGTTCTTTCGTGGAGAGAGGAGCATGGATGGGGAACACGTGATTTGCTTTCCCACCAAATAAACAACACGCTGGTGGTGAAAGTAAGCAGATTACATTACAGGCCTTTCTTAAACCCATGTGACGTAATCCTGTTATGCTGTATAGATACACAGACAGACTGATGAGAAAATCTGTGACATTTGATGCAGACTCTGATGCAGCTTTTGACCAGATGATGGTGAAGTTGACACTTATTGTCCATATCCCTCATGATACCACATCAAAATCCTATATGTTACCATAAAACATAACATGATTGACCTGAGTTTGCCTCTACAGACAATTATGTTCAACAGTACTGTTGATGAAAGACTGGGGCACTGACCTGAGACCTGTTCAGGATGGGTGCGCAGGGTGTCCATGAAGTTACTCATGGCAGTCAGTTCCCTCCAGAGACGACCAAGCTGCAGAAACTCTGGGTCATCAAAAAGAAGCTCCTGGGCATCCGAGTTTAGCCGAGCCAAGCTGAGGAGTGAGGTCAATAACAAACCACACACATTAAGTCTTGTTTAACAACAGATTGACAGCATATACCGTCATATATGATTGTCTGTGCACACTGAGGCTTCGAATGAACCAAAAAAATATACTCCTTGACTCTCTCATTATATAATTCTGCCCTTTCATCTCAGATCAAAACTTTGATAGGAATTTGACACCTCTGGCCTCAAATAACCTCCCTGTGCCAACCCAGGGTGATGCTTACATGGAGTTGTTGTAGTTGGACACCAGACCAGGAGATTCACCACGGGTGGGGTATTGAAAACAAGGGTTGTTGGCATTACAGAAGATCCCCTGGATCCAAGGCAGAACCCCTGTGGAGGGCATGGCCTTGTTGGGGAAGTGGCCTGAGGTAGAGAAGAAGTTGGCTTTCAATGCTTTACACAAGTCAATTCTGAATATTTATGAATTAGGATGCCATGGACCACACAGGACATCATGTTTCTCTCTCTGTGGAGTGAAGTGTTTCTGATCTTCTCTGGGAAAGAGTGGTTTGCTCACATTCATGTTGACGGTAGAGTGGATTCACTCTTCTTAGCCACACTAGTCCCATGAAAAGCAAAATAGGCCACATGATCTCCATGAAGAAACGCACCTGGTTTAAGAGCACAGCATAAACTTCATGTAATAAACTTTGCAAATCAGATTTTTTTTTATATATATATATGTTGTTTGGAGGCAGTGAATGAATCATTTTTTATTTTATGAAAAAGTTGCAAAAAAGCAGACTTCCAGCCAATGCTTATATAATTTGTTGGCCTATGGATATAAAAAAGTCGCAAGAGAAAAGGACAGCTTTCAAAATAATGTGACAGATGATCTTGATCACTCTTCACAGAATATTATGTGGGTACACTGCAAGATATTTCCCTGAAATCTGGCTTTGGACTTCCATGAGTTTTGCAAGTGAGCAACATTGCTAATGGCTAAGCATTAAAGGGGCATTAGAAAAGATTGGATAACGAAAAATAATAATAATTATGATGTCGGTTTGTAGTTCATTATAGTGTTTTTGCATTATCCCTTAATATAGACCACAGGTCAAAAAAGTTTTTTCACAAAATGAGAGCATCATCCGCAAAGAATGGCACCTGAAGGCATCTTAGCTCACTGCAGCCCTCACAGGGATTAATGCAGTATGTAATGGAGAGATGAGAGGATTTTACCCTCTGCCTCCTGCGGACGGTCCAGTTCTTCCACAGCAGGAGTTTCACCTGTCTTCCTGCCCCCATGGCTCCCCCTTTTCACCCCCGCAGGGGCTGGCACCAAACAGCAAACCTGTTTTCAACCAGTCCACAATACGGTCTCTAAGTAAAGCTACCTCATGTTGTACAAAAACATCTAGAACTTCTAAAGATAATTTATATGTGGAAAGTTAATTTGTGTGGATGAACTCCATAAGGTATCCATCCATTCATCCAGTGAGTGCTCTAGATGAAGGCAAGTAATATCTCTGTAATACGGTTCAAGAGCTCAAGACATTCAGCATGGTCAGCATAAAGATTACAGACCCTTCTATAGTCTATAAACATTCTCTGACTACTATTCATGGTTAATGTCACAACCTAAAAACGCAGATTATTACACATTCCGGTTGCATTTAGCTAAATCAACGTTCATCTGGGTCACTTACAATGATATGCAATTTTATGGCTTCCAAATCACTAATTCTACTCTGACTAAATTTCAAAGCATGGTTGTAGTCCAGCATGACACATCACTTACCTCAGAAGAACGCTCGCTCTGTAGATCGATAGCCAGTAAATAAAGCATAACACCACATATTCTACCGAGCGCTCCTTAAGGGGTTGCTAACACAGCTAACACAGAATCCAGACCTTGTGAATAGTTAAGCAGATTGATTTAATCTCCTTTCTCAGGGCTGGGAGACTGCCAACACTCTCATCCATTCGTAGAGGCCTACATGACCTAACCACCTGGCTTATGTTACACTGTATAATCCTCCCTCTGCTATAATCCTATCACTGCTGAAGAATAAAGATGCTAACTTCAGATACAATTTAATGAAAGTTAGCATCTCTGCACATTCAAGGGCTGTCACACTGCTTGGTAATGGTTTATTGTACTAAGAGGATAAAGCTTTTGTTGCTGAATAACATTGCATAACTTCCAGTAATCATGGCAATAATTCTTTGTTAAAAATTGCTGCAAGAGGAAAACACATGGAAGCCGGAAGTTGTCAGATATATTTTAATAAGTTACAAAAGGGTTTTTGTTTTCATGTACCTGTTTTTTTTGTACACTGAACTTTTCAACATTCTGTCAACCTTGTACATTACCATGAAAAACAGATACCATTTAAATAAATGATGCACTTCCGATTACTTACAAAAAAAAAACCTGTAAGGTTTAGGTTACTCAAAAACTACTTCAGTTGTAAAAAGAAAAAAACAGCTTTGGCTATTAAGAAATGTTATCTTAAAATCAGAAAGATAAAGTAATGCCATTATACGATTCAGCGGCATTTCTAAAAGCTTTTCAGATCAGTTCAGTTGACACCATACAAGTTCAACAGTATAAAAACAAGTGGATGAATACCCTTTGCAACTGGTGATACCCAAATAGAGTGACAGAGGTCATTATATTGCTTTATATACAAGTTATTAGCAAAAATGATTAATTATAACCTAGATGTAACAGTGTAAAACATTCGGACTCACGGTTAACATGAGCGTCGGGTGATTGATGTCAGATAAGTGCACCAAACTTTTTTCAATATTGTGGCTACATGGACTATTGTAACAACTTAAATCATTTTTTTGGTATATAAACATACATAGTGAGCCTAAGCCTGAACTTTGTACAAAATATTCAAATAAAAATGTCATTGCACAGTTTCAAAAGGAATTATAAATATTCTGACCAGGTGCCAGAGTGTACTGAGCGAGCGATTGGTAAATGAAATATTGGTGAATCTGGTTAAAAATATACAGCATTTTAAGTGCATCTTGTTTGTCTTTTGAGGACTGAAGGGTACATGATCGTCCACACGGTGCCCACAATCATAGTACACCTGGAAACTGTCATGGCAGAGTCCATGCAGATGTTTCTTATTCTTCGTCCAAAAGAACGTGGCAGACTGTTCGTGTTCGAGCACTGTTTTTTAAGATCTCACACAAAATGAGCCTCTCGATGTTCCACCTCTTGGAGGCGTCTAGGCCGTAGTCTCTGGTACACTGGTTTGGACTGGTTTTGACCCAGTTCCTCAGGGCTAGAGCTCGGAGACTGAGACATGGCTTCCTGCTCGCCCTCAATGTCTTCCTCAAGAGGCTCATCTACAGACACCTCTATCTCAATCCCCAACTCTTCTTCCTCATCTTCCTCCTCCTCGTCCTCCTCCTCCTCCTCCTCCTCCTCCTCATCTTCTTCCTCAGCGCTGTTAGCCAATGCACAGTTCTGCAGCGCTTTCGCTTTGCTCCCTGATGGGGGCTTGTAGAAGGTCCCTGGGGGAGGCAGAAGAGTTCTGGGAGCCCTGAAAGCTGTTGTGACAGGGTTGTACTTGTTTACGTTGTCCTCCCGCTTTAAAGTCCTGCTGGGTCGCACTGCGATGGTGTAAGGTCTGTTGGGGTAGATGGCGCTACTAGTGCCCCCCGTAGTTCCAAGGGAGAAGGTTGATGAGGACAATGGCACAGAAGCTGATAAGTTGCTGGCATCCGCTGCATCTGTGGGCGAACTGGCAACAATCCTGACAGTTCTGGAAGCAACTTCATGCTTGTACTGTTTGTCCCAAGTTCTGCGTAACGTCTGGGTATCAATAAATGTACTCCGGTAATGTGTGCCCACTCGCAATTTTGTATTCTCAGTTTCGTCCACCTCTTCAATGGACTGGTCACAGCTGCCGCCTCTTCTGTCATCTTGGTCAGTGCTGTTCCGGGTGTTGTTCTCATCTACTTGGCCCCGGCTGCGTATCTGCTCAGCTGGCACGCTCACTGGCCGGAGTTTGCTGCGAGGGTGTCGAAGCTGGACCCTGGTGACGGTCACATGCTGAGAACGACAGAGGCCTCTCTCACTAGGCTTCAGGACCTCGGGGATGCTTGATGACAACACCCCATTGAATGTCTCTGAGTCCACTTCATCGGCTTTAAATGAGAGATTAACATGAGGTTAAACATTGACGTGTCAAATAAAGTGATGTTGACTTTAGAAACTATGACATTCATTGACAATATCCAGCATGCAGAAAGAAAATGTATTTCTATAATATTGGCCTGATAATAACGCTTTCTACTGGTTACCTATCGTTGTAACAATACTGACCAGGTTCAAAGTCACTTCCATCGAGGCTTGGCATCGTCTCCTGAACCTCAGCCAATAGGTGGGAAGAAGGAATTATGGAGGAATGCCTCTTATACACCTTAGAGCTCTGCTGTAAAGGTAATACAGACAAGAAATAAGGACAGAAAATTATGGGTCAATCTGTCGTCTACTGTAAAATGACAAATGGACAAATGTGCTGAATGTGATATTCATGTAAAAGCTTGCTGCGTGCTATGCCATGAAAATAACAATCTCACTTTTAGCATGAAAACTAATGACTACTTACCTCCTTAATGTCTCCCAGTGACTTAGAGTGCCTGCTCAGCTGCTGCTCCTTCTCCCGGTGGGCCAGGCGGGTTTCAGCACGGGGCTGGGCATCAGTCTCTGTGGGCAAGGTGCTGCTCAGTGGACTGAGGGGGGTGTCAAAGACCATTTCGTAGTGTCTGATCAGGAGCTCAACAATGAGGGCCTGATACGGATAATCCACCAGAGAGGAAAGGGAAACTTCGGCATCCGCCTGCCTTGGTTTGATCAGCGTCGGGCCAAAGATGATACCCAGGTTGCTGGCTGTCATCTTATTCTCCTCTGACTGCTCTGTCACCCTGGAGAACAAAAACATTCCTGACCTGTTCAAAACCATCTTTTCTCTGCTGAATGGCAAATTACTTACTGAGATTGCTAAGAAAAACATTCACATCCCTGCTTGTAACGTAACCAATTTGATAATGCACTCAGTGTGTTTTATGGGTGATTTGAATGAGGCTGCCATACCGGTGCAGATGCTCGATGAGGAACTGTAGTGTCTTGTAATGAGCTGGTGGCAGCTGCCTCAGCAGGTCCTTGATCTTGAAGAGGACCCTGTTGAGTTCTACGCTGACCTGGGCCGGAGCCACAGGGGTGGGACTGAGCCGCAGAGCCTCCAGTTCCTCCACAATGATACTCTGGCTTTCCTTGGCCAAACCGATAAAGTCGTTGTAGTAGCGGAACAGGATGAGTGGCTCTGGAAGCTGCAGAGGAAAATACAGAGGGAAAAAAAAAGAGCCAGAAAAATAAATGAAAAAAGGAAGTTAATAATAAACAGAGACAACTGAAATATGTGAGTAAATAGACAAGTGGAACAGAAATAGAAATGAGATTAGAGAATGAGAGGTGGGAGTTATGTACCAAAAATAAAAAGACAAATAAATCCAGCAGTGGGCTTTGTTCTGAGCAGCACACTTTAAACCATCTCATGTCCTGATTTTTGCATGACTCTCTTTGCAGATGTCAGCAAATTTACAACACCCCAATATATATATCATACTAAGGTTAAGGTTTCAAAAGCAGCCCACCTGTCTCAGGTAGAGTTTGAGCACGTTGCTAATGTCATGGGGATAAAGCTCGGAGAGCTCCACCAGGTGCTTGCCATTCTCAAACGCCTGGCACAACTTCTCGACCCGTGACTTGGCACCATTGACGCGGTAGATACCCTTCACGGCACAAAAACAAAATGCATTAAGCACAGGAACATGACATGCAATTTTCAGGATCGCCATGGCAAATCTACCACAGCTGCAGAGCATTAACAGGGTACAAGCAAGACACATAAACATCATAAAGTGTATGGATTTAAAGAGAATTAGTGCAAATGCAAGACATTTGAAGCAGCCACATTTCAACCAGAGCCAATTGAGTTTGAAGTGTGACCAACGTTATCATAAACACAATATAACTGGTGTGAAACAGAGGCCACCTATACTACCAATCCTCTTCTTGATTATGGTTATTTCTGTAGATTAATTAAGCCAATTAAAGCCTTTATTGATTTGACAATAATGTTCTCTCTCTCACATTCGACTCAAAGTACCTTAATGTTGAGAGCTCTGTTCTCGATCTCTGATGTACACTTCCTTATGATGAAGGGGATGCCGTCCTGACTGTTCTTGGCTGCCTGCGTGAAGTCAATGCCGAAGAGGTGAAGCCTTCCCTGGAGCTTTTTGTGGCCACACTGGATGGCCAGGGTTTCCAGACACTTCTTATGGCAGGCTAACGAACACTGCAAACACGTTGACATGGATCTCAGTTATGAAAGGCAAACACAGTGCGGAAAAGCAGAGATCAAAATAGAAGAGATGGATTTAGACCAAAAAGCCAGAGGAACGCTTCATGACTGGTAACCCGCTGAACCGATGCCATGGAATGATTCCAGTACACTGCAGAGTTACATTCTCTTCTTGTCAATGTGTCTATAAGCATTACAGAACCGATCTTTAAAAAAAAAACTAAAACTTTTTGTTATTGCTGTGTGTATCGTAAGTGTATCTAATAAATATGGAAAGAAACTGGACCTAAAATAAACGGGTGGGGGGTACAGAGGTGATGGAGACAACTCCTCAGGAGACGAACAAAAGGTCTTCAGTTTCCACTGCCCGTTCCCCGACTGAGACCAGCTGGTGGATTTGGTCTCTGAGGAGAGCTTGTGGCCAGTTTCAACTTTTCCCTTTATTCACAGGTTTTGATGAGGGTAGAGGTGGTCTCTCCCTTTTGTTTTTGTTTGATTTGTGCACACCATGAGTGATAAAGAAACCATTGTGAAACTTTGGCAATGTTCATCTTGAACTTGTAATACTCTGAATGTCACTTCATTTAATGAAAGTCCAAATAGAGGACTATGATTGGATCACGGTTTGTTCTGTTAGTTCTAAAACAAAAGAAAAAAGAAAAGAAACCAAGGTTACCTCCTCACACTCTGCTCCATGAAATACCACCAGGCCATCGCATTCACGACACTTGGATGGCGCTCGCAGCTTCCTCAGCTTGTGGGTTTGAGCAGCCTTCGACATCTGAGTGTTTCTAAATGGACCTGGGGAGCTGGCCGTCTCAATCACCATCTCACTTAAACCTGCAGAGTGGAGGGAAAGAAAGAAGAAACAAAGGACACAGGACGTCACTAGAGGCCATGGTCTTTTCGTCTTGTATGTGCTGTGGGAACACATTTGAATCCAACTGACATACAGATAACAGATTATATGTATTAAGAGATAAAATGAAGCCCTGGTAGTACACAAAATATAACTGGCAATCCCAGAAGATCTAAAGTTAGCTGGTGTAGATAATGTAGCATAACTAAAAGAATACCACAAAAACAAAGGTATGAAGGTATAAAGTATAATTGATCAGTTTGACTCACCATTATCAGAGGGAGAGGGAGGCTCCCTCTCATCCAGGTCATCAGCAGACGACATGGTGCCAGTGGAAGGGGTTCTGGGTAATCTCCTCTTGAAGTCTCCTGAACAGTAAGGCAGGACACACCAGTAAGTCCACACGCCCACAGTCATGTCAAGTCAATTCTGATCATTTGTCTTTGTTTTTGTGTCCTGTGGTCTGCAGCTGAGTGGTGGGAACGAGCAGAACTGAGTCCTGGACTGAGGCAACTGTCTTGAATGCACCAAAAGAAAAGGCGTGGTCGACTTCATCTAGGTGATAATTAAATTCCTGTAGGGGATTGTTGGTGATTCACACCTCCACTGACTGATGAATTATTTCCAACAGGCCCTTTAGTAATGCTGTTGATTTTCTAATGAGCCTATAACGAGGCTCATCAGGGATAAACTCCTACACCATTCATACTGTGGGGGTTGGATGGACAATTTTGTGTGTGTGTGTGTGTGTTTCCACTAAAAATAACATGAGTCATCCTGAGCTTACTGGTAAAATAGAAACTTTTTATATTGAAACTTCGGCAAGAATTTCAATCAGTTTATTATTCAATGGTATGTGTATATGATGTCTTTAGGTTGCAACAGATCCACTGTATCAGATTTTAATTAGTAGTACACCTGATAAGGAGAGCACATACATTGACTGAGACTAATGTGAATGAAACTGTCCTTTGCAAACACTGGAGGACCTGCCACATGCTGCTTTTTAGGAAGAAGATCTGTACAGGGACATTACACTGTCACATATGTACTGTTGTATAGCAAGAGAGGAAGCATTGATATTGACCCAACCTGCATCAAACTCATATCTTTTTGTATTTGTGTGCGTCATAGACTAAGAGTTGCATAATGTTCCACAAAGAGGCACCACTGTCAGCAGCTGTTAAGCCACTTGATTATGAGATAACACAGCAACAAAGTTCTGTGAACACCAAGCTCTTAAGAAACAAATGCTTCCAGGCCCCAGCCTGGGTACTTAAGACAGTCAGCACTGAGTAATGTTCCCACTGTCTTTCATGTGCAATATTTTCCTTCTTTATCAATGACATAAGCCTGATGCACCTGATATTTAGAGCTAGTAGTCGTGTAACAACTGAGGGAAACCAGTTGATTTTCTAGATGGTAAACATAAGAGCTTGGCAGGAAGTAAATTTGTTTTGTTTTATTTCCTTGGTCGCACAAATGTCAATGTACGTAAAGACATGATGCACAAGATACAGCTGAAGCGTTCTCACCTGGGCTTGCAGTGGGTGAGTCCATGGAGCGGGACTCGCTGCTCCCTCCAGCACTCTCGGAGTCGCTGCACATCCCTCCACCCTGGCTGGACGAGGCCCAGGGCCGAAATGGGGCCTGAATCCGAAGTGCTGCATAAAAACAAATTACAACACTTAAAGTCATGATATTACAGCACTCTCACATGTACCTTGTCTTAGTAGTGAAACTCTACATCATCTGATCCAACTGTCAAATATCTGAAACAACACATGCACATACATACACCAATACACAACCTTTAATGCCCCATCAACCTGCAGAGTGTACTGGCCAAGCAGCCCTTCTCAATCTTTAGTCTGAGTATCTATGAAGCTTACTACTGCTATCTTTCCACTTAACTGGACCTTAAAGTTGTGAACCCATTTAGTTCTGAGTTTAAAGCTTCTGTTACCTTCACCTTTCACGTAATACTATTTGTACACATTGTTCATGAGGCAGCTTGTTTGCATTTGGCTTCAGCTGAGGCTAAAGGCAAAAGGGAAGCTTTTATCTCTGCCTGCTGCACAATAAAATTTGCACTCTACAACTGCTAAGTAGTGCAAAATGATACCTTCAGAAATTCAACCTGCGTACCTTGGATGTCAGTGCTACTGTTGGACCGCCTCTCTGCAATCTTGGCGTGTTGAGCGTTGACGGGACTGTCCACGTCATCTGCACCAAGGAGGTCAGAGGACACAGATGCCTGCGACAGGTTGCTGTGGGATGAGTGGCTGCCACTTAGCGAGCGTTTGTTGAAAGGCATCCTAGGGTGGGAGAAGGTGGAATGAAAATAAGATTTTTGATTGTAAACTCCTAGTGGTTCAAAGAATACCAAGATTTAAGTTACATGCACTTTTGAGCTATCTGATACTATAACCTCTGGACTCACGATGTCCAATATTTTGTCTCTACATTCAGTATCTTTTAGTATAACCTCAGAAAATAACCCTCTATCCATAGATCGTAAATCTGAATATGGATAAACTCCACCCATTAACAACCTTTGACAGGACAAAGGAGGCGTAACAACATTCCTCTCTTTAGGTCATTTTAAATAAGATCTGTATCTGTTACTTCTATACTGCTGTATCAAAGTAGCCAAGTATATTGACTAATTCCATCAGTGCTGAAAAGATCCCTGAACAATCATGATATGAGGAGATCAGCCCCATCTTAGCATCAAAGACTTAATTAAGGGTCAGACACTCAGACAGGCTTATTGATGTAAAAACCGTGCCAGCCATTGTTATCAAAAGTATCCCACTGTATCTCACAATATACAGTATGTAGGTCAGCGGTCTATATTTAACCTTTTGAAGACCAATGCTATGGATGCACGTGAGCATGTGTGTGTGTGTGTGTGTGTGTGTGTGTGTGTGTGTGTGCTTAAGTTTCATTTCCTCTCTTCCAAGCTGAATTCTTTTGATCAGAGGGATCAGAGTTGGGGGCTCGGGGGTAGAGAGAGAAAACTAAGGAAGAACAAAGCTCTCTCTTATTTCCATTTGTGTGTGTGTGTGTGTGTGTGTGTGTGTGTGTGTGTGTGTGTGTGTGAGACCATCAACCTGTGTCAACAAAACTCTCTCAAAAGGAAACTTATTTACTTATTTGACCAAAGCCTTCACAAGGACTGGGTGCTTAAAAATTCCCTAACTGTAAAATGGCCACCATGTTTTTCATGTTCGTCAGAAACAACGTGTATATAGTTTTCAGAGCTACTGAAAACCTCTACAGAAGTTTAGAGATACTGATGGTAAGCCCACCGCCCCAGCTCCTCTCTCCCGTGACCACAGCTATTTCCGCAGGAAGCTCTGGCCAACCCAATTGTTTTACGCTTTCCAAAACAAGCCTGCTCACTCAATCACTCCACCTCTCACCAATGAGGTCTACAGTGCCACACACACACCACTCCATTTCACTGTAAATAAATATTCATGTTCCCACAGAATGCTATGTTGCAAGCTTTGAGCCGCTGATATTCAAACAGTGGTCAACACTTCATGTGAAGGGCCAAACTTTTTTCTAATTAACTGGAATTTTCAAATGAATGAAATAATACTGAAATGAAACCAACGCTGTCTGGGACCATGAACCCCTCTGTCCCACCACTTTATCTGTCCTACAAAAATAACTCACTTATCAGTGTTTGTGTTTACTTTCTTAGATTTTAATCAAGGAAATGACGAAGGGGGCTGACAGTTTAATTTAAGCACAATCCCTCCATAGTAAATATCAAACCATGGTTTAATTCAAAGCTCATAGTCCAGTTCACAACCCGCAGCATGCTCTCGATTCTATAATATGATGGACTGAGATTAGACTTGTGCCGACTGCCTTACTATGATAAAGTTATTGCCGTTTGCAGATTGCACATAAGGATGACAATGTTTATCAGTTGTCGAAGCCGCTTTCTTAGCAGCAGTCTCACCCTGTGTTTTGTGTGACAGCTGAATCAAACGAGTGGGACTCCAGGCGAGGCCCGTCAGTGGGTAGACTCTTGACAAAGTCGATATAGCGCTGGCCCGGCTCGTACAGCTTGGCATTTTCACACAGACTCTGGTGGTTGACAGGGAGGGACACGACCTGGGCCTGCTGCAGCTGGAACCAATTAACCGTCACCTGAAATAAGGAACGAACAACATTAACTGTGTATCAGCGCTGATTGCCTTCTTATCAGTCTGTCCAAGATGCATTTCAATGTCTGCTAAATATTTAAAGCAAAAGTCAGAACTTACAGCCTTGAGGGTGAGGTCGCACTGGGAGACCATCTCTCGGATCTGAGTGATGATCTCACTCTTGGTGTTGGCCAGATCGACTCTCTTCACCCCAACATCAACCTGACATGCTTTGCAGTGCTCCCTGGCCTCCTCAGCCTGCCAACACACCAAAGACAATTCATCTCAATTCTCTGATTAAAAAAAAAAAAGGATTTAACTCTGGATAAAGCAGGTTTATTTGTAAGTGACGTGGTGAGCAGCTGACGAACGCATCAGCTCAGACAGGTGCTACAAGAATGAGGCATTAGTGATGGGAGAGGCTAATGATCTTGGGAACAAGCTGCCATCTTTAGTGTCACAGGAGAACAATTTCCTTAAGCCTGATTGAATGATTATCATTTGTCATTCCGCCAACTCCTGTATTGCTTGTTTGAAAACAATGTGAGCTGATAATAAGACCTGAACGAATGTAACAGCTTACACACACTCTGACCCAGCTAGCTACAGTTTAATTGACAGTGCGCACTTTGAATAGTGAAACTGCCATTGTGTTTGGGTTCTGGGGAGCCTGCTATGTGGCAATGACATAATGTGGAGTCCAGCCCAGAATCCTTGTTATGCCTTTCCATGCCTTTTCTGTCTCTCTGTGCTTTCAATGCCCGATAATTGTCAACAAAGTGCTGCAACACAGAGTTTCTGTTCCTGGTTCCTGTTTTGTGCGTGTGCTTGCTGCTAAATGTGGCCATGAAGCCTCGGTGGAGGCTGATATTCTTTCTACACAATGGTCTTGTAAAAACTATGGTGCTGAGTGACTTAAAAAAACTCAAATCTTACTAAAAAAGTAGCTGGACTCAACAAACAAAAATTTAATTCAGCAGAACATTAAAAAGAAAACCCTAAGATGAGTTCAGGCCCATAGAAATCCATAATACACCACAGGTTCAACAGGGGTGGTGCTGTACCTTCTGCAGGGCCTCCTCCTCCAGCCGGCGCCTCTTCTCTAGCTGTTTGGCCGCAGCTGCTCCACCTCCTCCTCCAATCTGCTCCTCCTCCAGGCGGCTGGTGGAAACCTTGGCCTTCTCATACTCCTCCTGCCGCTGGGCCTGCAGCAGCCGAGCCTTCCTCAGAGCGCTGTCTGCCTCATGCTGGAGATGCACACACATATTAAGTTCATACACAGTGGTTGATCTTCCACTATATCTTTCCACTTAAATGAACCCACATCCACAGTAACTACATTTCCAGTGGTATACACAGGAAGTGAATGTTAAATACCAATTCATTTACAAGTGGCTAATCATGACCAATTGCAGTGTTATTAGCTTAGATAACGATGCTTATTCCGTCACTGACGGAACAGAATGATGCTCCTAGCAGCCTGCATGACTACATGGCAAAACAAACCATTTGTATGCATGTGTATAACCAGGCAGAGGCATTTCAAGAGCACTCTTGAACTGAGCCCCCAGGTCAGTGGAACAACTTAAGATTCTGTATGCATTTGTGTGTGTGGCCCTCTACAAACGCAACCTTTATGTCAATCAACTCACCATTTTCTTTTGCTCTCTCTGCCACTGCTCCTTGACCTCTTTTCTGAGTTTGTCCAGCTCATTCTTTCTGGCTAGGAGAGGCTGCAAAGAAACACACAAAAAAACCCACATACACAGTCAGTCAATCCTTTTGTTTCCATTACAAAACAACTTCTGAAATGTATCTTTTGCTTTGCTGGATTACCTGCATGAATTTGTTGCTTTGGAGCACGGCTGCAGTGTGAAGTACCAGCTGGCTGTATTCAATGTCGTTTTTGAAAGCCGTCATGTAGGTCTCACAGAAAGGCATGAATTCCTTAAACGAGGAGGAGGAAGCGTTAACGTCAATCCCCAGCAACTAAAAGGTGACTACAACATGCAGCTGCAACATCTACTCACCTGCTGACTTGCAAGCGTCTTGGCAGATTCAGCCATTTTGGCGTAACTCTTCGCACACTCGATATCTGCAAATACCCCCCCAAAGATGTAAACATTTTCAAATTAAATCACACAATGTCCTTTAGTCATGAGACAAATCTCTAAAATTAATCAGTACATAAAGCATTAACTAGGAGGATGTGTTAAACAAACAACATGCATGTTTGCCTGATAACAAATGTACTGTACAGCTTGACTGGGAGCTTTGTGTCACTGTGTTGACCGGCCAAGTGACTAATTATTAGAATGAAACCATTCATTAACCAACGTGTCCAACAAAAGCTCTCACACTGCACGCTCAACCTCGAGCATGATAAGACTTTGTGGGTGTCTCGTTGTTCGAAGGGCAGAGAGTGTCGTATGCTGTGCAGGTTCTAAAGCCCTTTGAGGCAAAATGTGATTTGTTATCCTGGGCTGATTGAGACCCTAAATATATGAGACATGTACATGAAAACATCTCATAAAGATTTCCTGACATGACCACCTATACTGAAGTATAATATGAAGTCCTAAAAATAAGTAAATGCTCCATGACACTAACACATGACAGCTGACAGTGTGATAGGTGCTGCCTCCCTACATGTCCGAAATACTCTTGCATGTATCCCTCCACCTGTTCCCTAACTAACTCACCCATACTGAGACGCTTCTCCACCCATGCCAGCAGCTCTTTGGTGTATTTGGACCAGGCCTTGGCGTACAGCAGCGCTGACTCCACCCCAGTGTCCTGCCGCTGCAGTGTCCTGTCCACCTCTTCTGCCCGAACCGGTGGAGACGGCCCTGTGAAAACCACCGGAACCGCACAAGGGAGGTTATAGAAGATGGGCTTAAACATGACTTCTAGCAACCCACCGCCATGAAACACGACTCTCGCCACTGCTGCTGGATATACTACATCGGTGTAAAGCTGGCAACATCTGTGACTGTGAGTCAGTGAGAAAAGCCCACACTGACCTTGGGTGAGCATGATATGAGCTAATACCATTTGAAGCTAAGTACAGCTGACAGGAGACTGGCTGCTGGCTGTATTTGTACGTGGTTAAAGCCATTGGCTCAAGACTAGTCGTGCTCATACCTCAGAAAACCCCACAAACACTCCAATGGCAGTGATGCAGTACAAACAATAAAACACACATATGGCAGCAACAGTGGGTCAGCTTAGGACTGATCTATGAAGAAGATTTTTTTTTTCCAAGTACTTTGCTGGGATTAGTTTCACCCGACACTTTCACAGAGCAGCACCAGTACAGCATAGTGCAGCGGCTGTGTGTTATGGAGATCCATCTTACCTGGTGGATCATCTTTCTCGGGACCGGATCCTCCAGATTCCACGGAGAGGTTCTCAAAAGACTGAAAACCAGACAGATGAAAAGATGAAAAGTCTACATTGAGGAGGATGAATTTCCTTCTCAAAGCACGGTACACTGTGCTTAAAATAAGGCTTTCAGAGACGCACTTCCTCTTTAGAGCAGCGTATACAGCTTACAGCAGGAAAAGGCCAATACATAACATGAATTTGTCATTTGCGGAGGGCATTTCAGTACATGCGTTAACCTGCACTCTGTGCTCGCTTCACCTCTGAATTCTGCTTGAACTTCTCTTACCCTGCTTCTCTTAGTCAGGGGGAGCCCCAACACTGATCCATTCTCTACATCTCCCATAAGGAAGTCAGACACTCTGAGGGAAAACACAGACACAAATCAACAGAATGGCTTGAGAAAGAGTGAAACTGATCAGAGAAATAATACGCAGGAATCAATTAAAAACACAACTGCAATCATCATTGTGTTTTGGTTTAAAATGGGTTTAAAGGGTACTCTAGCATTGTAGTGTTCCATTAAGTTGGGGGGAACTTGAATCTGTCATGAAAGACAGATTAAAAAAAAGAATAGTCTAAATCGATGCAGCAGAGGTCAGGATATCCTGACTGTTTAACCTCTGGGATGGGTCAAGCACTGAAAACATGGAATGCTACAGTTTTTGAAGATTTGATGTAATGTAATTTGATTTGTGTAATGATGTAATAATGCATGACTGACATCTTCAGGGTTATTTTTTAATTTTGGAAAGCACCATGTGTAAAGTCAGTCGAGTGCCCCTTTAAAGCTAAAATGAAAAATCTATAACATGTTTGTCAGCCTGGTAGTTATACAGACATGCTTCATTTATTGTCTAGTCAATTCTTCTTTTCTATTTGCTACTGTAAGTCTCAGTTTGATCTTTTCCTCTTATTCCCTGTTCTTGAGATATTAATCATTTATTCATGTTTTTATGTTACCTCACCTTTCTCTGCCTTGCATTAAAAAATGTGCTATATAAATACTAACTGACCTACAACATTGATGTACTCTCAGAGTCGACAGGGAACAAATACAGTTGGGAAAAAACCTGACCTTGATCAAGAATACATAGAGTGAACTCGTCAGCAGTTTGATGTGTGGGAATTCCAATCACAGTAATGATGTCATACTTACACATTGCCAAAGGTGAATGCCAATGTGTCGATAGCCGTGTAGATCTCTCCAAAAAGCTTCTGTTTGTTCTCTTCGTTCACCTCCTTAAAGTTCACCCCTGTCAAATTGTGATGAATTAGGATTGAGTCAAGCCCTGGTAGCAAACTTAAACCTTGCACACTGAAGACATCCTCCATTGGCGCCATTGATACGGCTGTGTTTAAAGCATGAATTTCATGGTATGATTCATCATCCTGTGTATGACGCCAAGAATGGAGTCTGTGAAAATCTCTTTTGAGCTATGCTGCGCTGTTTCAAAACGGCAGAGAGGCACCCAAAAACAACTTTTTACTTCAAATCAGAAAAGATCAGAAAGGACAGCAAGTGTGTATATCTGGCTGTAATCTGGAAAGGCAGTAGTTTCCTGCTGTAAGTCTAAACACAGTGATGACTGAGGACAGAATAGGGGAAAAACACAAGTGTAAATATGGCTGTAATCAGTCTTCACAATAAACTTCCTGTCCTGACTGAGCTGAGAGAAAATAAACTGGGAGAGAGATGCTTAGAAAATTAGACCAAACACCAAGCAATAAATCAGTGATGTCACTGACCACTCTGCTGCCTCCATGATTTCCTCAGTCTTTCCTTTCCACTAGAACAATGGAGATTTCTAGAGTTCAAACAGAGCAGACATTTTAAATAGAAAACCTACTGCTTTCGGTTATCGAGCTTTGTCCGATGTTCCTCAGACAGACTGCTTCTAACAGTATCCTCACTCACTTTCTAACCAGGCCATCCCACAAACGCGCCACATAATGAAAACCGAAGAGCACACCAATCAAAGCCTACCAAATACAAAGATGCTTCCTCAGTAGCTATTACTCATTGCATCCAGGTCTTAAAGAGCGAGAGAGAGGTAATACTCTACTACAATTCCAAAACTAACAATTACCCACCTCAAAGCTTTCTTCAGCATTCCTCCTGTTTGACAAAATAAGCCGTCTCAATTAGCAGCGACTATTCTGGGGTGACAAAAACTGCAATATCTCTGTCCGAACGCATTAAATATGCCACAGAAGACGTTGCTGTCCTTTAGGGGATCCAACAGTATGTTCCTCCATCCAGCAAAATGAGCACACATGACGGAGAAAGAAATTCAACGTAAAATCCCCTCTCGCTGACTCTGAGGCACAGGAAGTGTTATGGCTCTGTCGGAAAGGTGGAAAAAAAATGATTTTGACAGGTTTCAAAGTCCACGGGGTCCTGGGAGCCTCTTTCAGCCCCAGCCCAGCTACTGTAGCCACCACCATTCAAAGCACACAACTCTCTTATGTCGTTACATCTCCTCTTCTGTCCAGCCCCCTACCCCCAACAGGACATCCTGAGACTTGCTGGAATACAATGCCAGAACTCGCTCAGGCCCTAACCAGTGGTCCAAACGTGGAAGTTACATCATCGGGGAAAAATGGTATTGTTTCAGTGGAAAACCTCAACACTGTCGAAACACTCATCAGTTGCAAAGTCCTACGCAGAATACAGGTCTAAGAAAATTTTCTTCCAATAAAGACCAATGCGAAGGTGTAGCAGTTGGACATGTAGTATGTTAGGATTGAGGAAGTGACAAACTCTGTATGAGCAACTATTTGATCTGGTGTTGGGGTCTATGTGAGAGTTTAATGAAGTACAAATGCAAAGCATCCTCCACTAGAAAGAATAAATAATGGCATAAGAACATTTTACATCTTCAGCTTTCAGATTTGAGAATGAAAAGTATTTGTACAAGTGTATAGCTGATAACACCATGTCACTGTTTTAGTGTCAGGAAGTGAGCAATTCTGGCCACCTAGTGGCAGAAAAGATGTTATAGCATGCTTCACTGCACATAATTATGAAAAGATACTTGTTCCGAGATATCACTGATGCTGGTGTCCTTAAATTAGTTGCTATTAATAAGACAGGTCTGGAAAAACAGCTGGATTCTAATCTACATTATTAAGAATCCTTCCACTCATTAATGCAATAACACTAAGAGCCTAAATCAATAGAACAACCATTAAGGTGTCAAATCTAAGGCTTCCTTATTAAAAAAGATCCTATTCTGTGCCTCTATTGTGCATCAGCATGTTTGAATGCCAAACAATTATCAAGCTACTGCGCGAAAGATGAGACTTGCATGCACCTAATCACTGTTTATAGCACACACGCACACACCCATGTGTGCATGGACTCATTCCAAATATTTCAGTGAAGGTAAGCTACATTCAAATGCAGAGCCTCCTCTGGCTTTGTTCACTTCACCATGTCACCATTCTTATTAAGTGAAAGCTTTTCAAACAGCTATGCAGCCCCTCTATGCCCCTCTTAGCAATGCAAATTGAGACGAGGTATACTCAGGGGATTCTTGTGTGGCAGCCAAGTTAAGAATTGACCTGCATGCCAGATCATAATCTCAGAGAATGAGAGATTGAATAGGATTCCTCAGTGTAGTTCCCTTTGGACTGGCAGACAAAGCACAAAGGACACCCGCTTCCCCCTGCCTCTTGAATCAGGTATCTGACTCCCAAATATTATTTTCTTACTCTCTGTATGGGGTTTGAAACATATGCTGCTGCATTCTAAGCACTGGAGTGACTTCTGAAGAGCTGCACTGCTTTGAAGCCATACGAAAACTACCCAGAGACATTCCCTGGGAGGTTCTTTTTAAAACTTGGGAGGACAGTGTGAGAGAGAGGACACAGTAATAGTGGATGTCCAGTAGATAAAACTGTCAAGGCAGAAAGGAGGATTAGATTAGCAGAGACAGAAAACAGACCAAAGAGTGGAGGAGTAGCTGGTATGTTTTACAGGAAAGCTGTGAGTTATGTCTGTGTATGTGTTTAAGGTAGATCTGGTCATCATAACTCACCTTTGACCGTGGCGATGACGGTTCCAGCTGTACTGAGGATGTCCACTGAGTTGAGACTCTGGTGTTTGCTGATAATGGCCTTCAGGACTCGCAGCAGCTCCCCGAGACGCTCGTGGACCGCCTGATGAAGGCAGTCCTGGTGCTCTGGAAAGTTACAAAGTTACAGGTTTACTCTGACAATTAAGGTAAACCCAACCTCCTTAAGTCGCAACACTTTGATTCCTTCATGCTATCATTTAAGTTACATTCAATCTACCTTGTAATAAGTGTAGCTGTATTGTGGAGTAGAGGACTCTATCATTTACTACTTAAACCAAGCCCTTATTGCAGATGCCACTGCAAATGTGACAGCTATGGACTAGAGTTAGACTTTTTAAATAAGGATTGTGTCTTGCCACATGTATGGATAGGCGTAACATGCTTGCAAATAAACTGTGTCTTCAGTCTGAAAAATGTTATTTATGGGGCTTGTGCTGTACTTCAGCACAGAGGCTTAAGAATTTATCATGTGCTGTAAAGCCTGAGCAGATTGGACCCTGAGCTCAGTTATTTAAAAAACCTTCCTGCTTTAAAACAAATGGTGCAACCTCATTGGAAACAGGATTACCACATGACATTCCAGTTTTGTTAGTTGGAGGAGTGACCATGGCAGCCATGTCAGGCCACTGCCACCCATTCACAGCAGTTCTGGTCAACACTGTAGCAATACATGGTTTGTCTGGGTAAATACACTGTAAAGCAGAGATGGCAGAGGGATTGCACACAACTTGGCAAACCTACTCACAGAAGTAAAATGGTGCTGACCAGAGAGCTAAGCGCATAAATAAACATGATTGAGTGTGCTCTTCCTGCAATTAAGTTAGTCAGTTAACCAAAGAAAACAAGGGTATCTCAGGTATGCAGTTCTGTGTACTAGTTGAGACTTTACCAACAGTGACTCACGGCCATTTACAAAGGGACAAAAGGCACTCTGGTCTTAAGTAACCTTGATATTGTGCTTGTGGCATGGTTAAGGACTGAGGTCATAAGTGAGAGAACACATTAAATACAGTTAATGTGTTTTTTTACTACTTATCAGAAAAACACTGAGTACTGCAGGGTACTGTGACAGGGCTCTGACACAGTCCTAAAGATGACTCATAAAAGAGGGAAATGGCGAGGCAAAGGGAGACGCTTCTGCTCCTCTCTCATGCAAACACGCACAGACAAACATAATTGTTATTTTGACTAAAATATGTTCCGGTCCTTGGCTTTAATCTCACTAAATATATACAGTAGTAGGCGGTTTGGCAGGTTGTTATCATTTCATGTGTTAAATGTGTTCATCATAGTCTTGTGCATTAATGGGTTTATTCTTGGTCAGATCTCCTTGCAACTTTCTAGTAAATAAAGGCAGAATAACAGAAAACACACACACACACACACACACACACACACACACACACACACACACACACACAAACATAGACACATACATCGGCACACACAGGCACATACACACAAAGAATGGATACAGGCAGTCAAAGCCACATTTTGTGCTGACGATCACCCCTGGATTACCCCTTCATGGAAAGGGGGATCAGAAAGACTTTAGCTGTCTCCCATTTTTTCTTTTATTCATTAGCCCTCTTTTTTGGAGTGGGACAAATAGTGCCGCCAGTGGGGCTAATAATGCTGGGTCTGTGTGGCCGCCATGACAATGCTAGCTGAGGCCTGACCCGGAAATCCAGCCAACTGACCAGCAGGTGACAAGTTCACATTGACCAACGGGTCACAACATCACAACAGTAATCAAACATTCAGTATGAGGTGCTGGGAAAAAAAACAAAAAAACAGCAAACGATGTGGGCAAAAGCTCACCCATTAATTGTCAAATAAGTGGAGAACACATGTGTTTTGTACATGTTTCAACCTTACTTACTCACTAAGTAGACAGCCCCAGTTTTTACCTCAAAGAATGAAACAAAGCTGTCATAATGTGCTACATGGCATTAGGTGAGGTGCGACAACTTCAGGATGTAACACAGAGAAGACGTCAAGAGATAATTCCAGGTGTACATCAAGCACTCACCAAAGATTCACACACAAACAAATCAAGTCAACTTTAAACTCCAGACACACCAAAATGATTACATAACACAAGCACAAATCCCATTACCACATGAACTACTCTATGCCAACATGCCCTTTTGCTTCTAGCTTGCCAAAAGCTTCTCCACAGGACCTGGAGAGTCCTATCCTTCACCATAGCGACCATCTTCATCCATCTTCATCAGATGTCATGCACAGCTCCTTTTAGTGCCAAGGACCTAGTGGTTTTTGATGACGAAAGCCATCATCCCTCTGTTATCCCTGTTTCAGCTGCCCAACTCCCCATGAGGCAGGAAAGGGGCCAGCAGTGCGCTTCTGGCACAACCATACCTCAAAGTGAGACTCAATACTTCTATATAATCAATTCACATAGCCTTTCATTCTCTACGTTGATTACTCTGTCACCTGAAAAATGTGATCTGAAAAATGCATCTGCAGAATCATGAGCAAAGGAGAAAAACTGTGCCAAGTGATTTTGTAGTGGCATGACATGTACTCTTGTATTCAGTTCCCATCACAAACCTTTTGAATGGTGTTTCCACCCACTTTCACAGGCTCAAATTAAACAAAATCTAGATTACAGTACTTAAGAGAAAGTCTGCATTCAAAGAAAACACACATCATGGTGTGTTAATAAAAAAAAAGACTAAAATGTTATATATATATAAATATATTCTCCTTTTACTAAATGTCTTACGGTGTTTATCCTTTACGTGAAGCAGAACCCAGCCTTCCCAAAGACCTTATCTCTCACAACCCTACATGGAGACCCCAACCCACGATAATTTGATAAGGGTCAAAGTTTACAATGAGGCGCTTCAACCCCTAAGTCCTTAATTGGTCCTGGTCAGTTTAGATCCCATTTATGGACATTATCCTTTCAATGACAAAATACACACAATGGCCTAAATCATCCCCACATAGGCTATACACCCCATTCATCAACCAAGTAACTGAATCCCGAGTCCTGGAGGCATCAAGCCTGGGCAAGCTGGAGGTTTATTAAGGACGAGCCTAAACCATGAATGCCCACGAGACAGAGGGTCTTCCTTTGCAAAGCTCCATGGGCTTCAATCTTCAATGGCCGTTGTGTGGCCTATTGGACCATCCTAAATGGAGGCTAATTAGCAAGACATTATGGTTGCGTCCACCAGCCCAGCAGGACACAGGATAATGTACAGAGACTGATTATTTAACCCCTCAACTGCTATTCTGGGCGAGACACAAAGAGGAAAAAGACTCGTTCCCACCAGGAAGGACCGGTTAAAGGGACATCTGAGTAGCGCACTTTGTTTCAGCAGTCGTACTGCCATGTTTAAGATGAGAATGAAGGTTTGGAGAGGAAAATTCAAAAAGGCAAAAGGAGAAATGACACAGGGTGTTTCAATTTGCAAATATTAGCTATTTGAAAATGGTCAAGCTGCTGGGACGGTTGTTCCGCTTTCCCCAGGGAAGACGGGAAAACTGAGGACTTGTTTAAGTTCCGAAAACTCACTATTGTCCCTGGGGCCACAAGCAAACAGTGGGACTGGTCAACTCATGGGCCTGCCTCATGAGGCATTTATGGAACAATAAATCACAATGGCAGCTTTTCACTTTGCACGGGAAAGAAGGATTGGAGGCTGTGTGTATGTGTCTTTGTCCATGTGTGATGGTTAGCGGTGGGAGGATTGTAAGAAGTGATAGGGGAGGAGTTTTGGTGGCTATGGGGTGGGGGGGTTGTGTGTTATATGGGGTAGTACTCTCCCTTGGGATTTGTCCCAAATTTACCCCTGCACCCCACTTCCCTGCTTCAGTGGGGGTTATGAGAGAAGGAGAGAGTGAGAGACATTCCTGGGCATAATAAGCCCTGGTGAATGAAGGCTACAGGGGGATCAGACTCTGATCCTGATGAGAAGGAGGCCGCGGATCAGGAGCTGCTCTGAGGCTGCCAGTAACACATTGCCAGGTTTTTACTTCATTAGCGTCATGGAAACCCAACATTCCAGCCTCTTGTTTGGGAGCGAGGATGGGAGTTGCAGGAGCGAAGGGTTGAGGGGGATCCATAATGAAAACATTGTCGCATCATTCACCATCGCGATGACACCTCAATACCAAAACACACTGATGCCCCTCTGGAGCACAGACTCTCTGACATTTGCATTTTGTGAACCTATACATATATATACATACATAAAGACACAGACTCCAAGTTGATTACATTTTGTTGGAGGATCTGGTCTAGAAAGAACATCACGTTTATAGATTTAGTTTACACAGGATCTGGGGAGGCAATATTGGTGAGCATAAAACCTGTAGCCATAGCAATATTCTCTGGTTGCGCCATTTGTGAATCAGTATTCTTCACTTTGTGAGGTGTTCCTTGCGCCCCCTGACCTCAAAGTCACTATGTTGTTTATTTTGTGTGAGATCATTTCTTTGGTACCCCACCAAAGTACAAGCCCTTATGCAGGTTCAATAGTAACCTGCAGGGTAAAGCTTGCTTATCTGAATAACTATTTAGCAGCTTTAAGACACAGTACAACAGAGTCGGCTCCACGTTCTCTTATAACAGAAATAGGAAAGAGCTCCTTCCATTCTGCGTGAAAGTCATGAAAGGCAAATGTTATAAAGCCACAACTGGAATGTACATACTCTCCTTAGTAACTGCTTAGTAGTCAAACTCAAGTGTTTAATGTGAAATGGTTTGTAAGGCTCAACTGCTGCCCACAATGCACAGAATACCATTTATGAAACAAAATGTTTTTAGTTGCGCAAGGTCGTCAGTGCAAAAAAAGATGCTGTTTCTCAGGAAACTGTCACTCCGGGGACTTTGTATCAATGGCTTGACTCTTCGAAGCACAAAACTTCCAGTCGGGCCTGACACAATATGACTTGGCAACATTCCTTTCGCTCTGACCCTAACTATGCTCAGTCATGCATTGCAAATCATGGGAGCAATGTATTATTTATGCTTCAAAACATTTGAGCGAACGGAGGGGTGCTTATTGCCTCAAAGCAAGTGTGAAATCACTAAACATGTCACAACTGCGTCTGCAGAGGTCCGATCAAATGGAAGCAGCTCATGGCAGAGGGGGCTAAATAGGATGCTGGACAGGCTGGCCATGACCAATGTCAATCAAAACCTCTCATTGTCTCCTATTGAGTCAGACCCCAGCTGGACATTCCAGCTACTCACCCCTAAATAACCAGCGAGGACTCTGTAGTGGTGGTTGTTTCAAAGAAATTGTGCATTCATCAAAAGCTATGGTAAGGCTGGGTTTCAAGGGGGTCCTTTGAGACTTGCCCTCATCTTCAAAAAGACAAGCAACGAAATGTGGCTCTAATAATCAATCACTGTGTGACTCAATAACCTTTGTTTTGTTCAGATGGATTCTTCTTTAATTGGTTGGGGTGAAAAGCCACATTCTTTCACATAACCCTCTCTGCCAGTACCACATTTTTAATGCTATTTATGCACAATGCTAAAAATGACCCCACTGTTTGAATCCAAATTTGGACTATTTGGGGGTCTTACAAAATGGGTCCACTTAACCTTTAACACTTGGGCAGGGTCACTGCAATGGGTGGCCCATACATCCCTTGATATCCCCCTCCCCACCGTACTTCCTGTGGTCAGTGGCCCTGGTCCACCTCTGTCGACAGACCGCCGGTGGCCCGCTCTATGGATTAGCAGATTACATGCAGCTGGTAAAAGGCAGGGGAACTTTGCCTTCCCAGACTTCAGACTTCTATGCTCATACCAAGGCATTCCCTGTTGCTTCACCTTTGAAGCTCTTTTTCCCATGACTGCTTGCACAAAGAGCTGGCGTTTAAAAAAGAGCCCTAGGCTAGACACACAGCACCTTCCACCTAGGTGGGGGGCTTTTTATGTTCAAACTCTGCAGGCTACTGCCTTTGTCAGGCTGGATAGCTGTTAGCTCAGGAAACCAAAAGTGAATGAAAAATTATGCTCAATGAAGGCCAAAGACAGGAAATGTTTGATATTTAGTTTGACTACTAGGGAGGGACACAAGATATAAAACACATATTGAAAACTCCAGTAATAAAGGTCTGATAAGGAATTGACAATTATCCAAAAATTCAAGGGTGAACTGGTAAAATGGTCTTTCTAGTCAACAGACACGTTTACCCATGGATATTTTTCCCTTAAGTCCTTTGCATATAAATGAGATACCCAGTGTGGAGCGAAGAATTTGTTTTTCCCCCTCTTTCATTTCTCTTTGGAGCTGTCTGTCAGAGTGAGGAAAGACAGGCAACCTTTCTCTGTGGATGTCCCCCCACATCACCACCACCACCACTACCGCCTACTGTTGATGCAAAGCTCTGAAGGTTGGCATTCCAACTACGCTTTCTTTAAGAGAAACTGCAAATCCCCCCACCGTGCAACCTCTAGCTGGCAGCCAAACTGATCAGGCATTAGGCTGAAGAGACTACAGTTGCTCCCCAAACTGCGTTATGCAGGCAAATGGAACATCAGCAGGCCGGAGAACTGGGAGAGCTGTCCAACAAGTACAAAGACGGCCCCCTTTAGTACACCTGTCAAGGGGCAGAACTGGGAGGTGAGGGGGCTGAGGATGGGGGGCAAACACTGCATTGAGAACAAAAGGACACTGTTTAGCTTTACTAGCATCCTAATCCTGAAAGAATGGGCTTTGGGCAATGGAAAGCTTGCACGACAAAACTCACTCTCATAACTGTCATTTAATAAAAAGAACTTTTCTAATTCCAATTATCTCTCAACCTTGGGCAACATCAAGGGTTTAAGGGAGATGAGTTTGTTTTATATATACAGTTGAAACAATGCTGATCATAAAAAGGGAACTGGGTCAAATATAATTAGCATTTTTAAGAACACGTTCAGTCGGGAGATAGACAAAAACATTTCAAGAGTTCAAGAAAAACAAGGGTGGGCACAAGACTGTTTTGTTTCTTACCACAGTTAACAATTAGCAGCTTGAGCAGACACAGGCCTTGCATGTGGGTGAAGGTACTCAGGGCTGTGGAGGCAATGCTGATCTACACCTGCCAGTCTTGTCAAGGGTACCAAACATTTTAATTCCAAGGGGCCTCCTGCATATATGGGCCCCATGTCCATTCATTGCTACTTATCAAATATGCAGATTTAGATGCTCCTGAATTCTGTCCTAAAAAAAGGTTAGATGAAAAGACACACTCATGGGTATTGTTGCTTGTGTGCTGTATGCTTTGGCAAGTTCAATCAAACCCCAACAGCTCCACTTTCCTCCCATGCCCTTTTCACACCCCAATGGGACCTAATTTGAGTCTCACAAGACAGGGCAGACCCCAATTGGTCCTGGCTATGCTTCACGCTCGGTCTGTTTACGTCCACATCAAACAGGGTCTCTGTTCCTTTCACTGAGCACAGAGACTAAACCTAAAATGTTGTGGACAAAGACAGTGGCTGGTTATCATTCTCTCTCTCTCATCAGCTCCATTGGCCTTTAACAAGTTATGAGCTGTGCCCAGCATGGGGCTGACCCAGTCACATGCGAGCATGCCCTAAGGTTGGCTCTAACAGAAAAACAAGGCCAATTATACTCAGTATAGCTCTTGCTGCAAAGGGAATTACAACTACAACTGACGTTGACAAGAAGTTGATTTATATTTTTTTTAAATCTGTGAATAAGACTGAAGACAGCTTACCAAAATCTCACTCAAAGCCTGGTGTACAGGGAGGCTGGGAGACCTGCGTCATGCCATGAGTAAACATAGTTATTGTCTGTGCTGTTAGAAATGACCAAGTGATTTTCCTTATGACAAGGCCAGCATGCTAAAACCCATTACTTACCTTGATGACATGCTGAAACTGAGATTAGCATCTGTCACCGGCAGCATCTAAACAGCTCAATATGGCTGATTCTTCTTTACAATTCTCCCTTGCAAAACTGACATTGCTAAATCTTTGTAATGCACAGATAAAGTGAATAGACGGTCGGCTTATCTCTGACAACACATATATGCTCTTACACAACAAAACACATGGACTTAAGACAGTCCATGTTGTTTTGCTTCTTGACACAGGGATTTATAATCTACAGTGCTTTTGCTGATCCATGAATGGTTTAAATTGTGTTGTAAGTGCAAAGCATGTCTAGTGTGCTCTAATTAAGGTCCAGAAAAGCCTGAATCTTCCACAAATCATTACATTCAATCTCTGATGGCCAGTTGTTGAGTAACAGGCAGAGCATTTTTGCTTGTTTGTTTTATGATTCAAGTACTATATCTGATCAATTTGTGTTGCACAAATCACCCATTGCAATTTATTTTTAAATAAAAAGGTTTCAAATACAAAAAAAACTCTTGATGAGTTACTGATCAAAAATATGGCTAAAAATCGTGGATTTATCTTAATCAACTTCATTCATGGATCAATATTTTGCCCCACACATGTTGTGCAGGGTGTTAAATTAATGCTTCCTGACCTAATTCTAGAGGACTTTAATCCAATGCAGGGGTAGAGGCTACAGATTCAAGGGCCACTTAAGCTTATTCAGAGGATAAATTTGCCATCTTTGTTTCAAAGCCTTAATCCAAGAGGGGAGAGGGGAGGTCTTCTGATCACACAACTGAATGGGTGTTGATGATACCTGCCATCTTTGTTCGGAGTTATGTGGGTAAGATCACAGAAGTACACTGCCATCTCCAATACCCCCATTACTTGGACTAAAAACTTCAACTGTGTATATAAGGCGGCTCCGGGACAGAGTTTCTAGAATACAGCCCCTCATCAAACAGCCCAAAATCCTTGGCTTCTCATGTATAGTGTGGGAATCCTGGAGCTCTATCTTAGTGTGTGGCAGCCATCGACAGCCTCCTGGAACAAAGGCGCCCCAGCAAAAACAGTGCCCATAACCATAAATCTTACCAGAGGGAAGGAAGGCAAGAGACACACAGAGAGGGAGCTCCTTTGGGTTACAACTTGAAAACAACATACAAATCTTCAAGTGCAGTTAGGCTATTAAACTTGACAAGTCAGCATGGTTTTGCCACCTGTGCACAGCGTGCCGCCATTGCACGCATTCTGCATTGCCAAATGACACATTTTAAGCTAATGGTGTTCTGTACAGTGGACAATTTCATGTTTTGTTCCCCCAGGCAGAGGGGATAAATGGACCTGCCATATGTCACAATACCTTTAATTGCAGGGGGTAACAATCCAAAGGTCTAACCCCGGCACTGCATCAACTAATGCTCAGACAATAGCTGTGCTTTTGAACAAAGATCACCCAAAACAATTAAGGTAATGTAATAAATCCTGTTAGGCAGCTTAGTTAGCAAGATAAGTGTACAGTATGATTAAATCGAGATCTGTGGAAAATCTCATTTAGAGAATGTAACTTGACTTCTTTAAGAGATGACTTTAAAGAAGGGCTTGTGATGATTTACAGTGCCTTTAGAAATGGACACAGTAAAAGAACCATAAAAGGAACTTTTTGGAGGCAAGAAGAAGCTTGTAATGCTTTACAGTGGATCCCAGACCCAGTGGGATAGACTGTCCAAACAGAGCACAGTTACAGCCATTAGGAAAGTCTGGAATGGCGAGTGAAAAGCCCAAGTAGGGCTAATTTTAGGCTGGTATTTCACAGGGGGTGATTTAGAATACAAATGACGAAAATAGCATTTAGGCTTTCTCTGAGGACCCACACCAGAATCACTTTCCCACAAAGCTTTCGCATCATAGCAGAACACTCAACAGGCTACCAAAAAGAGAAAAAGCACTTATTTCCCACATCTTTACAGAATATTTCAACCGAAGGCACAAAAATGAAGCCAAAGTGAAACTCAGTACAGTTTAACATCAACGCAACCATCATACCATCTCCTTTATTGCCAATGATTTGAAGAAAAAAAAACAGCAGCTCTAAAAAACTTTTCTGGCTCTCTGCCACAAAACTGTAACTCAATGAGTGGACAGGTGCATTAAGGTGTACCACTGAATATTACTCAACACCTGCAGGACATTTTTAGTAGGCACCTGTTAATCATTAAAACCCAGAACCACACATTCAGTGTGACGACAGAGCCTCCAAAGCCCTTACTGATTAACTTAGGACACTTGACATGACTCAATGCTTATGAGCCAAAGCAAAACACACAGCTGACATGTGGAGGTAACGAGTCATACACCAACACTGACAAATCAAAACTGTGACTAATGATGATGAAACTGTGACGAAAACTTGCTATCATGCAGGCTTAATGCACAGCAGTCCTGCCTGGAAAGAAAACCTGAGATTGTGCAATATTTAGCTTCTTAGTTTTAGCTTCACTGGCAGAATGGCCAAGTGGTACTGGGGAGAGTCCGTTAGCTGCAGCCAGGTTTTAGTAGTGACATGCATGTGTTGCACTGAAAACTGACAAGAATTCACTAAGATACGGGGTGACAGAATACGTGATTTAAGAACAAACTGCCACACTGTCAGAGCGTGGGTGTTTGTGGGTGTTTGTCCTGCAGGCACACGAGGTATATGAGAGAAGATGCCAGAGGAGTGATGGGGAGAGTGTGGCTGTGTAAGCAGATTGTACTTAATTTGAAGGTACCCCAAGGGAAGGTGTTAGTTATAGTGGTGAAGACATGTCTGCGCAAAATCAATCAACGCACAAGAGAAAAAGATGTAAAGCTGTAAATCAACAAAGAGCTGACGAGAGCTGATACTGTACGTGAACAAGTTGGCCTACTGAAAAAAGAACAGCTCCTTTATTTCAACAAAAGATCAGTCTTCTCTAACCACAGCAGAGACAGATCCAGATGCTGCTCAGATAAGATTCAGATGATTGTAAATTGAGCACGTGAGACTGTAAAGCTTGTTCACCACAGCTGAAGTATGAGGGAACAGCCTGTGGTGCAGTTTTCATTCCGAAGGAGCTGACACACAAAATTGGCCATCATTCTGCTTGGCAGCATCGGAGCACAAAAACACTGATGACACACCTGTCCCCGTCGGGCAGGCGGCCAAAACCATGCATTACTCCATTACTCCTAAAATAGGTGAGGAGATGCACGACAGTCCTCTGCAAGGCTCCTGCAAAACACAGCAAACTGCAAAATAGCTTTGTAGTCTGCAGTTTGTTGAATGAAGACAGACTGGGGCCAAATGTTTGCCACGCTGATCTTTTGATGGAGCGCTTCAGAGGGGCCCGTTCACCATCACACACACAAAGGCTGCAGGGACCTCCTCCACAGCATCATCCGGTCTCCAAATGTCCTCTGTGACCCCACTTAAGACCCACCTTCAAAATAATAATCCCCTCCAATTACCCACATGCCATTCACAAGTGGCCACTGGACACGAAGAAGGTACATTATATCAGTCACACTGTGACTCAACGCTGACCTGACAATCAAGGCACAGAAACAATTTCTTCTCAGGCTCCAGTCAAAAAAACAAGATTCAGTCATGCGTCATTGGCTCTAACCACAACTGGACAGCAACCATGTTGTAATTCCCATTTATGGTTGATGTGCATCGCAAGAAAAACAAACTTTTTCATAAATAAAACATTCTCAATGGAATCAGCTGAAAAACCCCCCCCAGGGACCAATCCCACAGGCTGCAGCTATTCTTGACTTGGGAAAGTATCATTTCTGCAAACGCTGCCAGTTAGCAGCAGCATGCTAGTCTGCAGAAGCCTCCTGGGACAATGGGTGTCAGACTCACATCGTTGACTGTGAATGCAGGCGCTGTTGCGAGGGCTGCAAGGCTTGAAAGCTGAATATTGCTCTTGACTAGTGGCCCTGAGTGGTTATAAAAAAAAAAAGGGGGTAAAAAAAAAAGGGGGGGGGGGGGTTCATTTAGGTTTCAGTGAGTAGCCGGGGTAATGAGAGGTCTGAACTATTGTGAAGCGCTGGTGGAGACAATATGACCATAAATTAGAGGGGGATTTAAATCACATCCAATCACAGCACAAGTCAGTGACTCCCATCAATCTGTTAGCAAGCTCTGCTAAAGCCCTCCAGCGCTAAACCTCAACAATGACACTTTGAAGGTGTTGAAGCTGGGGGCGAGCACAAAACATCTTGATATGAACAACAAAATGAAATCCAAAGGCCTCAATATGAGGTCTGTGTTTGCAGGGTGTCAAGTGAAATCACTGCTTTGTCAAACATGCTCCTTAACTGAACTTTTGCCTGCAGTTTGAGACACAATAGTCTCTTTGCTACTCTCCTCAGTAGCGGAGAGGCCTGTTTTCTACATCATAATTAGCCTATTTTCCCAAACCTGCCCCTTCCTGTATTTAGCCAAAATAAGCCCTCTAATGGAAACACTTTGCTTCACAATCACTTGTTGGCATCTCAGTGACAGCATTTGCATAACTGAGCTTGTGCTTACTGGACCTGTAAATCGTCTGCAGTTACATTAGTAGCGGAGTGGTCCGACAGTCGCTGAATTACGTTCTTCATGAGTTTGTTCTTAAGCCCATTTAAGGTATGACGTTCTACTCACAGTCAATGCAGTTGCTGTTTGGAGAGAACACAGATTATAAACCGGTTTCTTAATGACAAGCGGCGAGGGCAAACAACAGGTATGACAGCTATGCAACCTTGTCGCAGAGCAAGAACCTGTGCATACATGTGGTGTGTTGATTACCTTCAAACAGACCAAAATTACAACTGTATCTGTGGTTGATTACGCTCGACTTAGTCATAAACAGAAAACGTGGAGTCAGGAAAGCTCGAGGTGAATTTCATATTTAAAAATTGAGCCTTCTCCTGCGCCATAAAGCTGCAGACATCGATCTCTTGCACATGATCGCTTACTGCTTTGATCCTCTGCACGCTGATGGGTCACTGAAAAGTCTCTCAAGCTTAAAAAGTGCCTGCTCAAGTCACACTTTTTATAATGCTGGCATGCCCAGCCGGGTCAAGCACCTTTACTGACCCCTTCAGACAAAAACAAAAGCATTCCAGGGCCTGGGTGTCATGGCACACTGGTAATGTGGGGTGGGGAGTACCACCACCACCCTCTCGTGCACCTTCACCTCATTGTATTAAAGTATACCTTCCTTACCAGGTCTGAGGATTAAGAACTCTTGGTCTGAGCCAAAAGCCAAAGCCAAACATACCAAGTCAGGAATGTAAAAACCACCCACACAAACATACACTGTCACACAGACAGGAGCACATGTCCTCGTCCTCGTCCTTCCGTCTGTCTTTAAACTTCTCACTGGTTTGGATATTATCTATTTCATCACTGAGGAAGGGTTTCTTTGGTTTTCAGAGAGATGAGAAAATACACTTTCTTTGTATTTTCTACTTCACAGAAAGAAACACAGAGGGCAAGGACCACATTAAAAGCGAGATAAGGCTGGTTGACTGACCGCGCAGCCAAGGCAGCGGCGGGACAAAACAGGTACACAGACCTGGGACTGTGTACAGTGTGGTGAAAGCAACTGTGTGTACACGAGATTTGACAGGCAGCTAAGGTCCGTTAGAAATCCCTTTGGCTGCATTTGCACCATTCTGCTTTTTTTCCACCCTCTACACCACCACGCGATCAGATTTTGAAGGACGCACACGCCTTGTTTATGAGGAAAAAGTAACGATCACAAAGCCAAGAGGTTTTAACCACAACGAAGCGTTCATGTCTTCACAGGAAACAGGGGAACAAGATGACGTGTTGTGGCTGTCGTGTAGGAGCACTCACATGTGTAACTTTATGTAACACCCTCATCCACAATGACCAAATGTTGTGGCAACAAATCATTAACAGGTTACCTCCAAAGATGCTTTGAAAACAGCAGCAGATTAAGCCTGAGTTAGTGTTTGAATCTATTTATGGTGTCTGACATCAGTTCCTCAAAAAAGTGTTGTTTGGTTTGAGGCAAATGTTGAAAAAGCAACTAACAGAGCAGGAAATTACAAACCACTGGGTGTGTGCGTTGCCTCATTCCCCTTAATGAACAGAGTTCAATCTTTCCAAACGTACCTTTGGAGTTGAAAACTTCCTTGAGTTGTAGAAGCACATCAGCAAACTTGCGCACGTCGCTGACCAGCTGCATAATGTAGTGTGGGTCTGAGGCGGGGACATCGGGGCTGTCGGAGCTCACCGAGCCGCTCTTGGAGACCCTGCCCGGCACCCCGGGGCTCACGCTGGCAGTGCCCGCTGAACCCAAGCTGGAGCTGGAGAGTCGAGAAATGCTTAGAGGGAGTTTGGTTCCACCACCACCTCCTCCGGATCCTCCGCCTGTACTCTGGCGCAGCATGGCAGCAAGCATGTCGTCTTGGTCCGGCGGCCCTCAGGCCTGGCGGCTGCTATCCGGCGGTTCAGCTCCGTTCTCAGACCCAGCGCTGCACCACAACAGGAATGAAGGATGCTGTCAAGGAGAGACAAGACTCTTAATCCAGACAAGAACCACATGAAACACCACAATATTACTGACTGTTTCACAGGTGTGGCACATTACCAGCTGGCTTTTAGAATCCACACCCCACCAGCAACAAGTAAAACTGTGGTGCTCCTCATCTGGCTCCAGTTTTACTACAAGTGTTTTTCATGGTGTTCAGAACACCATGAAATTAGTGGTCGCTGAAATTTTCTGACTATACTCAACACTTTTTCCCCCATAGTTCTCTTGAATTTGACAGTAATGAATGCGCAGGAGGCTGAATGGGTCGATCAGAAGAAAATGATGTGTGAAGCTGGACAGTTCCTCAACAGTGCTGCTGTCTGCTGGCAATATTTTATATGTAGTGTTCTGTGCTGAACAGTGTGTGAGGTGGAGTAGTGTTTGTGGTAATGTAATGATGCAAATTACAACCCAAAACACAATCTGGCAGAGTTTTAACTGTGACATATCAAACACGGAGATATCCTCCAACAGTCACACCAGTGACTTACTAGATGCAACACCCCACACAGGACATCAATCTTAAAAACACATCATGTCATCAGTTAGTTCATACATGTTAAGTTTGTGATGACAGCCTTCACGCTTATAAATCTCCCTTGCTGGGTTAATGTAAAGTGTTTGACGCAATGCTCGGTATCAGCCGATGTAAATGTGATTTTTGGAGTTTGAGGAATAAACAGAGAAAAGAGTTAAATACAGGCTGTCATTCCTTTCCCATCAACAGTCCGTATAGGCGCACCTTCCGTGCACAGGTAATTAAACAACACGACACTGACGCTTAAAAGTCCCACAGTGTGGCGACTTCTTTATCGTTACTGTGTAAAACAAGACGAGTTTAAGCCCCGCAAAGACCGTCCGGTATCGTAGGTCAACTAGTTAATTCGGCATTATTAAAATCTACCAAGTGACGATTTTCATCTTAAAATCTCGACTACTGCAGTCACTCCTGACTGCTCGACCGCGACCACCGCTTGTTTGATGTTAGTTAGCTCGGAACTGTGACTCGAAGAAAAACCTGACCTTTTTGTCATTTTGTGGAAGTCATACATGCTTCGTGTTTTGAAGGTATGCCGAATCGGTGTGTTAGGGGGAAAAAAAAGGTTTAAAGTAACTTCCCGTCAAGAACAAGCACCGTTCGGTCTTATCACCGGCGAGAGGCAGCTTTAAAGTATGAGTTACGTTTAAACGTGAATTTCACTGTTAAAAGCTCGCAGCCAACTTCAACTATTCCAGCAATTTGTTTGTACAGCTAATGTTACCCCCCGAAAAAAAGGTTAAATTCTCAGACAAAATTACTCACCTGCAGTTGAATCCTGAAACATTTCAGTCGAAAAAGGGGCCTGAAGCTGAGTAGTGACCGACGGCCAATCCTGAGACAGACAAATTAATCCACAACCACTGCGCCCTCCTTATCTTACACAGCCGTGTGACCAAAGCCCCTCACCGTCCGGCTCGGCTCCTCTCTGTTCACGCGCCTCTCTCTCTCTCTCTCTCTCCATGTGATGTTGATTCGAGCTTGTGATTGGTGTGTATGTGCGCGCGCGCGCCTGTGTGTGAGCGTGTGTGTTTGTTAGGGATTTCGTGTGGAGTCCTCCCTTAACAACAGGTGTCTAGCTTTGTAAAGTGTGAAGAAACCCACGTTAAAATATTGAACCTCCGGTTGTGCCTTTCAAAATAAATTCCACTGCTAGGAATTCACAGCAACTCACACCTTGAAAGGCTTGCTACTACAATCCAAACACGTAGAATTTGTTAAAAATGAGAATACAATATGTATTCCTCGCATCATACCTCTATCGTAAAAAAACACGGAAGACTTAAAAACTATAACAAAACCCATTTCAGACAAAGTAGCTTGAAATTTTAAACGTGTGAATTTTAGCTGAGAATTTCACTTTCAAGTGACACAGTTGGTCACGATGTAAAATCGGTTATAAATACCACCCTGACTAAAAAGCCCATGCGTGCGAACAGAGGATTTCCCAAGTGACAAGTGTTAAACTTTTATTCTGAATACAAATCTCTTTACTTCCGGTACCATTATGACGGACTTCACCTTATTCGCCCAACCTGAAATCTGTGAAATATCTCTCTGTTAAAGATAACAGGCTCAATAAAAGTCCGGTAACATGCATAAAGTAGCGTGATGAGCATTTATGATACTGTGTACAAGAAGCATAGAGGAAGAGATTCATGGCATTGGTCCCACACAGGCAGCAGACACTTTGTCCAATTTGCCCGGGTTGTAAATCCCTGCAGTTTATATAAAGGCTCTCCTGAATAGAAAGTGTGTGTTGTAGGCTCAGCTTGTACTGCTCTGCTGTCTGCATCATCTGTCTGTGAGACATGGGAACAGTCTCCTGATAAAGACACACAGCTGTGCAGCCTTTTAAAGAATACATAGGAGTCTATCTCACAGTGAGAAAACTGCACTCGGTCACCTATATTACCGGCTGACTTATGATATCATCATGGAGTCATGACCATAACAAGCAGGTTCCGAAAGTCAAGTAATAATTGCCTGCCCGCTGTTTGCCAAATTATAGCCTAACTTTATTCTAACACACAAAATACTGACTTTCCATCTACGACACAAGCTTTTCATTCTTGGGTGTGAATATGCCTCAACTGTATATGTATATAAAAAAAAAAAAAAAAAAGATTTAGGTCTTTGACCTTTGAGGCTTTTCAACCAGCTGCCCTGAACATGAATCCAACGTCGCAGGATTGAAGTAACACAGTGCGCATGACTGACATCTGCTGGTGATGTGGCTGTAGTGCAGTCAAATGAGTCAGACGCTTCATCGTCATCTTTGACTCTTATATATGTATTACAATAATAAGACATAGCTGAGCGTCGGAAACGTGACTTATATGCATGGATATATAGATAATGTTTCTCTTGGCCACAAACACATCACTTGCACTGAATCTGTGTCCATTCTGTGTTTTTACTGTTCGCACACAATTATTCTAATTCAGCAAAGTTGCACAAGTAAGATGAGTGAATCCTTTGCAGGACATGATATCCATTTTTGCACCCTACATACTTTATGTGCCAAAGTAAGCTTTTCTCTGACTCTCTCATTTCACAGAGCTGAATCTACGAGCATCCCGTGCTTGATTTGACACAGAAGGCCATTATGGACATTCATATAATTTCAAATGTGCTTTATTACAGTTTAATCCATGTTTTATGAGACTTACTAACAATTTCAAACCACTTAAAAGCTAAAGAATGAAAAACCTGTGTGAATAATGAGAATAAAAAGTGAGAGATGAAAGGTTGAATGTCCTCTCCCTGCAGGCTGACTCAGTCTCTTCAGCAGGAGTCACAGGTGGCTGATCTGAGGCTCATTCATCTCAGCGGTCAGGGTCTTCATTACTGAGCCGGCCTTACGAGGATCCAGGTGCAGCATCTCCTTCAGCAGCTCAGTCAGATTGTGCAGATCTCTGCTCTGCTCTGAGTCTTTTACCATCAGCTGAGCTCAATGTCATCCAAAGAGCTGAGCGCAAAGGGTCTGGTGTCTTCACTGTGATACCTGGTGTCAGTGGAAAACGCAACAGGAGACTGCAAAGACAGAGAGGTCAAGTTAGCTCACAGACAGACAGACAGACAGACAGACAGACAGACAGACAGACAGACAGACAGACAGACAGACACTGCAGATGTGCATGACCGTGTGTCTCAATGATGACTTTCATCTGGACACCACACAGACAACATGTCACAGTGTGAAAGCATTGTCTCCCTTTTCATTTTCACAATCAGGAGGCTTCTGGAAGTCTGTAAACACTCACCAGGTCATATTCATGCTCGGCAGGATACAAAGGTTGGCCGAGAGCCAGCCCTCAGGGGCTGCTGCCGCCCGTCCATGATCATTATGCTTGCTGGCTTTTTGTCGGCATGTATAATGCAGACTGACTCCAGATGAGTCAGCACTGTGTTTAACTGAACACACACACAAATACAATTTCTTGTCAGGATACAGTCATTTATTAAGAATTCATTTTACATTAAGCAAATCTGAGGTAAAAAGTGGGACATATGCAATGTGTGCTTCTGTGATAATAAAGAGGAGATGTCCAACCTGGTGAGGAGCAGGACGGAGGAGCAGAGGCTTGTTACATCTCTGCTCCATGAGGTCAGAGAGACATTGGTCCAGGAGTTCAAATTCAAAACAAAGACGCTCCTCGTGGAGGAAGGAGCCGTTGGCTTGGTCTGCATCTGAAGTCTGCAGGCTCTTCAGGCTTTCCAGCTGTGGGAGGTATGAAAGGTTAGGTTTTGACTGTCCATTCTGAATATACTGAAAACAAGCCCACATGGGAGTGAACCTGAGCTGTTAACTAAAAGATACACTGCACTGAAATCAGTTCATGTGACTAGGCCCAAAATATTCCCGCAAGCCTAATCCAACTTCCGTTACCTCTTCCTGGACCTGACAGAGGACTTTGTGGTGGTTTTTATTTATTTCAGCTTCCTGGTTCAGGTGTCCTCACATTTGGCAACGTAGCCAGCACTACCTTCACTGAGGAAAGTCTTCATCATGTGGCAGAACCAAAGCATGAAAGAGATGAAAACACTGAATTTGTCAAAAAAAGAAGAACGTGTGATTGTTACAAATAGAAAAAATATGAAATACAGAAAGAGAAGCATTAAAAAAGTTGGTCAAAATGAGGACAACTCATGTCTGATGCAATATTGACAAGAACAAATCTGCTCCAACTCATCCAAATCGCTCTTTCTACACAAAATTCTGCATCTACTGAGCTCACTATGTGGGTAACTGTGGTGTTTATCATTTGTTCTGTATGTTGTTCTTATACATTGAATATGATATGAAATATCCATAAATTATGTAATTTGGTCTGGAGTTGACTGTGATTTAAAGAAAGAAAAAACAGTGATTTAAAGAACTGTACTGGATTGTAATTCTGTAAACATGTGTATCTCTGCTTTAAAGTAGGGCATTTTAATACACTGGTATTAAAAATATCCACTGGTGTGGATACTCTGTGCCAGTGGATAGGCTCACTGGCACCAGAATCATGAATATTTAGTGCCCTCCAGTGGTGAGAGTGAGAAAGTGCAAGATATTAAATTTGTCAAGCGACCATGAAAGCATCGGCGTACTTCTGGTGAACATTTTCAAAATATGGTTACCAAGTTGGAGCAATGAAATGATGATGTTAATTGTTTTGTAGTTAGTCAGTCAGTCAATGACTACAGCTGCACATAGATATTAATACTTATTATACATATTCACTAATTGTGCTATTATTACTTATTTATATTCCTTAGAAGTATCAGTTGTGGTGTTGATAGTAATGTACAACTACCACTACATGTTACAAATACTGTGTAATAATAGTGTATTCACTTTAGAATTGCTCTTTCTGTTCAAACAATGTATAATATAATAATAAACATCAATCCAACCAATCACCATCGAGGCTTTTATTTTGAAGAACACGCAGCGCGTATCCTATCCTGATTCTTCCTGATGTGCGTGATGATCTGGGATTGAATGCGCCGGTTAGCTTGACAGTGTGTTGTGTAGCTAGTTGAGAGAACGCAGTGTTTGTCCGTGTACACCTGAGACAGTGATGAGTCGCAGCTGCTGCTGCTAACGTTAGCTTGAGTGAGTGCTGCAGTGATGTCGTCTCCTGACAGCAACCCTGCGGGAGGGATTCACGGACTTCTTCTGAAACTTCACGAATCACTTTCAGACGAAGACACCCGAGCGGCAGCTTTGAAATGTCACGACATTGTCGGTGACTTGGGCCATGCGTGCATGCTAACACCGACCGAGAGTGAACTTGGTAAGACGAGGAAGTCCATCAAACTGCTCCTCACAGGAGCGCATGGAGTCCGCACCAAACTCCATTAACAATCTGGGAATTTAATGCTAATAATGCGGCTTATTGTTGATGACCGATGAGCACGTTGTAGGATATGATGTTCATTGGATTTTTAAAAGCTGCTCATCAGTTCGTCATGCAGACCTTCTTTGAATAACATCGATAAATGCTTTTATTTAGCTTTGTTTGCATCATTGTTTCCGCCAAAACTCGCTGTGGTGGGCGGTAACACTCCGACCACAATATAGAAACCACGTGATTACGAGTGAGCCATGGTTACAATAAGTTGCTATAACTCTATTAGACGTCTCCGCTATTAAACAAAGAAAACAGTCCAAATGCAAGAATCAAGTGTTTCAGTGTGAAACCACTCCACAGGGGATTTGCAGCAGGGGGCTCGGGGGTCTGTAGGATGTTCCGGCCACAGGTTCCCTCCATGGCACCCTATATATACCACATGCAGCACATGGCGCACAGGCATATTATCACATTACAAGCACGATCTGTGCCCTCCACTTTACCTCGATCTAGCTAGAACCTTCATCCCAATATCCAGGCAATCATTTTCATATAAGTGATCAGTTGATTTATTGTACATTAGTAACACAGTGTGTAGTCTTTGGAGGCTGTGGCAAAGGGTTAAGTTAATAGAGGCTTTAAAATTGCACAGATGTTTGCATGTTTAAACTTCAATGGTGCTGTCGTATAGATTTTATTGTGGGTATTCTGATTCTGTCTTTGTGTCTTATGAAGCTTTACAGACATCCTTATTGTTCTCAAAAGACTATGGGCTGCTCATCTTCCTCAGAAAGTCCCTGGCGTCTGAAGAGGTACGTTTCAAGGAACAGCCAGTGAACATCAGTGCGGAGAGTTTTATGTTCTCATGTTGACAGAAACATCTCTTTTTCCAGCTCCGGGACACCCGAGTTGAGATTTTGGTTTTCTTGGAGAAGTTCTTGGACCGAGTCTCGCCAAGAGTCAAAGGTTGGGAGAAGACTTACGCCATTGACATAAGAGTAAGTTCCCCAGTTGGCAGACTGATTATTACAGTTGTAAACGTGTCATTCCAGAGCGAGTGCATGGCTGAAAAAGATCACGTTTGCATACATACACAGAAATCCACTGATGAACTGAATTGGTTATTCCCTCCATTTCCCCGTTATGCAGGAGACATGCATGACTGTGTACACCAAGGAGAAGGTAGCCAAATGTAGAACTCCAGCGCTGGAGCTCCTCATTAAGGTTGGTGTCATTTCTTTAACATAAGCCTGGTGTGCAAGCTGAGAAACAAACTGCACTCAGACCACAAGAAGAGATCTGCTGCTCACAGATTTCCTTATTCGTGTGATTTTGGGAGTCTCTGATTGATGTATTTGTGAACCTGGACTTAAGCAGATGCTCTCCACAGATTCTCCAAACAACGAAGGCTTCCAGTGTGGCCGCAGACCTTCGCATCGGTGAAATATTCAACAGATTTTACGGCGAGCTTTGTCAGAAGAACAAACTGGCAGATTCAGGTGAGTCTTCCTTTGATGCCTCAGACTGCAGTTTTGGTGTAACATCTTAATGAGAATGCTTTTTTTTTTCACTTTTGTCAATAGTCCTCGGCAAAATCTACGAGTTGCTGGGAGTTCTTGCAGAGGTTCACCCCAGCGAGATGGTCAGCAACTCTGAGAAACTCTACAAAGCCTATCTAGGAGAGCTGAAAGAACAGGTGCGCTGGCAGAAACGGGCTGATCGGCTGCGTGGGCGGCGTCCGTAAATGACAGCCAGTTTAAAACAGCTGCTTTAATGTGTTTGTTTTGGTTTCAGATGACCTCGTTAACGAAGGAACCGAAGCTCACTGTTGTCGCTGGATGTTTGACGGGAATCACCGCTCTAATGGTCAACTTCACTAAAACCATGGAGGAAGGTGGGATGTGTGTGTGTGTGTTTCACGTTTACAACACTCCATTTCTGTGTCCAAGGCTGCACGATGAGTGTGTGTCTCTGACTTCCAGATCCGACAACGTCTCAGGACATTTTTCAGTACGCCCTGAAGGCAGTCTCTCCAAAGGTGAATCATCATCTCGGCTATGTGTCGTGACACGCTGAACAGTCCAATCAAGCGTGACGCTGTGCAACATGCTGCCTGTAATAGCTTGTTTTCCTGTTTTTGTTGTAGATGGAAATGAGTCGCTATGCCGTCACGTTTGGTAAGGCCTCTTGTGTCAATCGCAAAATGACGATAAACCTCTGTGAAAACTAACACCTCTGACTGTCTCTTCAACAGCCGGCCTCAGATTATTTGCCAGACACGCATCCCAGTTCAGCAGCTGCCTTATGGACCACTACAGAGCTTTGTTCGAGGTCATGTCCAAGCTCTGCGGACACATCAACGCCGAGATGAAGAAGACGAGCTACTATGCACTCGAGGCCTTCCTCAAGCAGGTAAACACTGTCCCAGACCGACACGATGCCAGCTGAGTCAAAATAATCCCAACGTCACTGCTGTGCAACGCTTTGATGGTCTTTTTAAGGTTGCAATGCTGGTGGCAGAGAACATCGAGGAGCACAAAAACAAGCTGAAGTTCTTCATGCAGAAGTTCTGCAGCATCATTAAGACCATGGACTCGACGCATAAAGAGCTGTCCATCGCCATACGGGGATATGGATTCTTTGCGGCCGTATGTTTATTGCCTCGTTTGCTTTATGCACACATTGGTTTCCTGTGTCATCACCTAGATAATCTTTCATTCTGTCGTAGTTCATGTGTAATCCAGTCTCCTTCAAAACGTTTTTATTTTTTGTAGCCTTGCAAGAAAGTCTGCCCACAAGACGTGGACTTGATGTACACAGAGCTGATTCAGCGCTGTAAGCAGATGTACCTGACTGAGTCTGACGGGGAGGACGACAGCTTCTACCAGCTGCCCAGCTTCTTGGACTCCATAGCAAGTGTCCTGATTCACCTGGACAAGGTAACAAACTCACAGTCTGTCATTCACTTCGACTGAACGATGAATAACAACAGTACCCCGAATCAAACTGGCGAGCTTCACAGATTTTCATCCTGATCCGTGCGATTGTGTCATTGAGCTTCTGCTTTGTGTTCTTCAGATTCCAGAGGTGTATACGCCTCTCCTGGAGCGCCTCCTGGTGGTGCAGATCGACAGCTTTCCTCAGTACAGTGAGAGGATGCAGACGACGTGCTGCAGGTCCATCCTGAAGGTGCTGGTGGCCATGGCCTCGAAAGGCCCGGTGCTGTGGAGTTTTATCAGCTCAGTGGGTACGTCCACCATCAGCTCATCGACAAATGTGTGTATATGTGTATGCACACACACACACACCTCCATCTTAAATTCAGTACAAGTAGAATTCGTTATCACGATCTGATTTGAACAGCATGCTGATTTTAGACCTATTTTTCAGTGCACCAGGGCTTGATTCGCGTCTGTTCCAAACCCATCGTGCTCTCTGAGGTCAGATTCATGTTTTCACATCGCTGGATGTCATCACTGAATTCACACACGCATATATTTACTGTGTTTTTGCGCTGTGCTGATAGAAGAAATGTGTGTTTTTGTCCTCTCAGGACAAAGACAGTGGTCCCTCTGAGTCGTCCCAAGTTCGTGTTGGAAAGTGGAAAGTTCCATCCAGTCACAACTATCTCGCTCTGTATAAAAGCCTCCTAGACTGTGATCAGCTGAAGGTAATGCTACGTTCTGTTCTTTTAAGTTTTGTGGAACATTTGCTCAACTAATTTCAGCAGGTTTGATGACACATTATGTAACAGTTAGCCACTTAGCATCCCTTTGAAGGCAGCATTTATGTGTTCTAAATCTATCAATAAGCCTGTTTTCACATTATTATAGCAATTAAAATTGCTTTCAGTTTTGAAGCATCCCCTACTACATTTTTTATGTCCTAGTCACGTTTGTCCTCCTCTGCAGGATTCAGGATTTTTGGATGGAGCTTTTGAAAGTCACAACCTTGCTCTGGTGTCCTTGAGCCGCCTCCTTTACGATGAGCTGGTCAAATCGGTTCTTCGAATCGTGGAAAAACTGGACTTGTCTGTGCAGAAAGTGACCACCGGAGAGGAGGTGAGGTCTCTCATATCCTGCTCCAACATAGTTCACTGACGTGCATAAAAAAGGTTGTTGACAGGTGCACAGGACAAATATAACTCTATGTGCACCGCCTGGCTGCCTCATGTACAGGATGTAAAAGTAAACAGCACTTGCCTCCTCTGTCAGGCTCCGGATGATGCGGCTCACGTCCTGCCATCCTCCGATCCCACAGCTCATCTGCTGCCCAATAAGATCAAAGATTTCACTGCCTTCATCAACCTGGTTGACTTCTGCAGGTAATGGAGACAGCACACAGGTGTCAGATTCTGGACGAAACCGTAAGACGCTTCTTATCTGTGACACTGCGGTCAACACCACGACCTGGGACATTAGTATCAGGGTCTTAAAAATGCACATTCACAGTTCATTTTCAGCAGTAAAGATGTCCGTCTCTGAACTCTGCTTTCCTTTTTGGCAGCGAGTTGCTGTTGAGTAAACACGTCGAGTACTTCCAGCCCTGGGTGTATCCCTTAAGCCATGAACTTATCCTCCACTCCATCCGAAATCCACTTGTCAGCGGCTTCTACAAGCTGCTCTCTGTCACCTTGAAAATTGCCAGGAGAATCAAGTACTACCAGGTGATGTTTCTACCGGTAAAAATCCCAAATTCAGAGGAAAAGAAGTAACGTGATGCACTGCAGTCCTCCTCACACTGAATGTATCATACAGTTACTAAACGTCTGCTTCTGAACAGGGAGTTGGCCCGAGAAGCTCTTCGTCCCCCCAGAGTGACACGGTGAAAAGCGCTACGTTTGCACTCTTCTCTAAGTTTGGAAAAGAGGTATTTCTCTTTACACTATTTCCTGAGAGTGTTAAGAAACTTGCTTGCTGGTGCAGAGGAACGTATTATGGAGGAGGTGTGAGTGACATATGGTTTCCCACTAGGTGTGTGTGAGAATGAAGCAGTACAAAGACGAGCTGCTGGCGTCCTGCTTGACATTTGTCCTCTCGCTGCCCCACAACATCATAGCTCTGGACATCAAGGCCTACTGTCCTGCTCTGGAGGTGGGATCCTTTTACTGGTTTTGGTGTGTATTTGTGAACTGGATGAAGATGGTGTGTCTACGTGCCTGATGGTGTGTCAATGTGTGTGCGTCTAGGCGGCTCTGAAGTTGGGTCTTAGCCATGTTCCTTTGGCCAATGTGTCCCTAAATGCTCTTGAGGACTGGTCCTCTCACATTCCCATGGAGACCATGCAGCCCTGCTACACAAACATCCTCCCTCTTCTGGACGGATACCTGAAAACCTCCTCCACCAACAGTAAGCCCACAATAGTGAAGGGTCAGGCACATCTGTTTGTTAGGTGATGGACCGTTCTGTAAATGAAGATCTCAGCTAAATGAACAAAAAGTCTAATCCAGATGTTGTTGACTTTAGACAAAGACGACAGCAACTGGGAGGTGATGTCATCCGTGTCTTCAAGAAGAGACAGAGGGTACAGCCGAGTGATGACAAGGCTCCTGAAAAAGTCCAACCAGCTCACCGTGGTACTGGATGAACCATTAATCAACTCCCGTAACTCAGATTAACGTTAATGTGCTGTTCAGTCCACACAGGGATGTGTTCACTGCACAGTTTGACCCATCCTTGTACAGTACATATGTTGATGAGCGCAACTGCGTCCTGTTCCTGAGAACTCTGAGCGTACTGATGACTTCTGTGTGAATGCAGGAAGACGCTCCTCTTGTCGTGGTGAGGCTCAGGGTGGTGAAGCTGCTCGGTCACCTGGGAGGGAAGCTGAACAGGAACCTTGTAACTGGTGAGCGCGCTTTGAGAGCGCTTGGCACATGGCCGTGAATGCAGGTATTTGCTGTTGTTGTTGACCATAGCCCTCTATCGTCACATTTAGCGGTCTCATCAGAGGAGATGATGAAGAAGTTCGTCGCCTGGGACTCTGAGAAAAGGCTCAGCTTTGCAGTGCCCTTCGCCGACATGAAGCCAGTCATCTACCTCGACCCGTTTCTGCCTCGCATCAGCGAACTGGCCCTGTCCACGAGTGACAGGCAGACCAAAGTATGCCGTCTAACATCAGAGAGTTTGCACCATCAGTAGCAGCTCACAAAATGAATTTGATGCAAACGTCACCCCATAAACACTAATGGGTATTTTTTGATGCAGGTGGCAGCTTGCGAGCTGCTCCACAGCTTGGTGGTCTACATGGTTGGAAAGAGTGCTCAGATGGTTGAAGGGGAGAGCAGTTTGCCGCCCATGTACAAGCTACACAAGAGGCTGTTTCCTGTGCTGCTGCGTCTGGCCTGCGATGTGGATCAGGTGTGTGCGCTCCACCAAGATAGATACCCCAGATCCTACTGGTCATGAAAAGTCTGTAAATATCAAGGAATTTGAAATCCAATCCAATCCATCCTTATTTATAAAGTTTAAATAAACTCAAGGTTTCCAAAGTGCTGTACATTAAAAAATAAACAATAAAATAAACAATAAAATAGACATTAAAACAGAAAACATAATAAATAAAGAATAAAAACCCTGTGCACATAAAATAAACAATTTAGGTGGTGTTAAAAGCCAAGGAAAAGAGGACTGCCTGATGTGCAGCGGCAGTTCATTCCAAAGCTTAGGGGCGGCAGTAGCAAACGCTCGGTCCCCTCTGAGCTTCCGCCTTGTTTTGGGAACCCTCAGGAGCAGCTGGTCAGCTGACCTGAGGGATCGAGTAGGTGCGTAAGGGTGCAGAAGCTCAGAGAGGTACACTGGGGCAAGGCCATTTTGGGCTTTAAAAGCAAATAAAAGAATTTTAAAATGAATTCTAAAATGGACGGGTAGCCAGTGAAGTGAAGCTAAAATCGGTGTAATGTGCTCAGACTTTCGAGTGCCAGTTAAGAGACGTGCAGCTGCATTCTGCACTAGTTGCAGACGTGCAATGGAGGACCCGCTGACCCCCATGTAAAGTGCATTGCAGTAATCAAGCCGAGTGGTTACAAAGGCATGTATTACTGTTTCAAAGTGCTGTCTGTGCAGAAAGGGTTTAATTTTAGCAAGTTGTCTTAGCTGGAAGAAGCTGTTTTTACCACAGCTTTAATCTGGCTGTCGAACTTTAGTTCCGCGTCCACTTTTACCCCCAGATTATTAACAGTGGGTTTGGCGAACTGCGCCAGGGAACCCAGGTCGACTGGGGAGGTCACGGAAGTGCCACCAAAGACAATCACTTCCGTCTTGTTCTCATTAAAATTTAAAAAGTTTCGAGCCATCCAAGCTTTGACGTCATCCAGACAATTTAAAAGTGGCTTAAGTGCAGAAGAGTCAGCCTTTTTAAGGGGGACATAAATCTGGCTGTCATCCGCATAACAATGAAATAAAATGCCGTGCTTCCTGAGAATGGACCCAAGTGGAAGAAGGTATAAAGAAAATAAAAGTGGGCCCAACACTGAGCCTTGTGGAACCCCGCAAGAGAGAGGAGCAGTGGAGGACACAGAGTCACCAAGGCTGACACAGAATGACCGGTGTGATAGGTAGGACCTGAACCAAGCCAGCGCCTGACCTCTGATGCCCACCCACTGCTCCAGGCGGGCAATTAGGATATCATGGTCCACTGTGTCGAAAGCAGCAGGAATTTGAAAGTGTTTGTAGTGGTGCTTTTATGTTTTTGGTAAGGGCTAAATATGTTTGGGATGTGTGAGACCTTAAATAATTTGAAGTATTGAAACATGAGCTAAATGCTTTGTAGGCTAGTTATTTTATTTTCACAGTAACTCCTGGTTCCCTGATGCACTGTTATCAAGTCAGTGTTCCACACAAGCATGCGAGGGAACACACAGAGCATGGTGCTTGGGTGGAATGGCTGTGATGAGGACTGCAGTCTTTTTTGTGAATTTGAATTTCTTCACCAGGTGACCAGGCAGCTCTTTGAACCGCTGGTCATGCAGCTGATTCACTGGTTCACAAACAACAAGAAGTTTGAGAGCCAGGATACGATAGCTGTTCTGGAGGCCATTATGGTGAGTGTACTCTATGAAGGGCTTCAGAGGCGAAACGTAAACTGTACTCAATCCCTTTCTCACGACATGTTCAGTTTCTGCCTCCTTTGGTCGCCTCATTTTCTTTCACATGTGCGTTTTCCTCGTCAGGACGGTGTGGTTGACCCCTTGGACAGCACTCTCAGAGACTTCAGCGGCCGCTGCATTGAAGAGTTTGTCAAATGGTCCATCAAACAAACCACCCCCAAGCAGCAAGAGAAGAGCCCCACGAACATGAAGTCCTTGTTTAAACGGATCTACAGCTTGGCGCTCCACCCCAGCGGCTTCAAAAGACTCGGCGCAGCGTTAGCGTTCAATAGCATCTACAGACTGTTCAGGTACGAGGAGTCTTTTATTGCGTCTCTGTGGAGCCTCAAGGTCTGCATGTTGTTTGTGATGTGTAAGGTTTGACTGATTTATAAATGATAACCAATGCTGACAGTGTTTTTACATTTTCATAGCAAAATATACATCAAGGTTTTCTTACTGAATGATATACCTGACAGAATGACAAAAATAATGGTAAGAGATGGTTTCACATCACCAAAATGCTGGATCTTTGTTTTGTATGTGCTCATTGCCATCACTTGTCTGTCTCTGCAGGGAGGAAAGTTCCTTGGTGGAGCAGTTTGTCTTCGAAATTCTCGTCATATTTGTGGAAAGTCTGGCTCTTGCACACTCAGACGAGCAGTCTATGGGTAACTGTTTCTCAACTTCAGCTTTATAGACCGGACACTCAGATTTTCAGATCGTTATCGATGTCTTCTTGTAGGGGTTGATGTGGAATGTATGAATGATAGCCAGCAGTGGTAACTGACACCTCAGAAGCAGCTTTTTCTTTAAAGGTGAAAGCTCATTTAAACTTCAAAAAGTCATGAGTCCATTCATGCCGCTCTTCCATCCTCAGGTACACTGCAGCAGTGTCGCAGCGCCATTGACCATCTGAAAAGGATCATCAAACATAAGGCCCCCAGCCTCAATCAGCACAGCGCCAAGAGACGCGTCCCAAGGTCAGTACATGGATGCCAGTTGGTTTTTCGCAAGCTCCGACGCCTCCGGCACTGTTTGCAGGAGTGTTTATGCAGTGATCTTCTTCCAGGGGTTTTCCACCTGAGGGAAAACTGTGCCTCTTCGACGTGGTTTTGTGGCTTCTGGAACAATGTGGGCGACCTCAGACTGAGTGTCGCCACAAATGCATGGAGCTCTTCTATGAGTTTATACCTCTCCTCCCAGGTGAGCAGTGCCACCGAGTGCTTCATCCTCCAAGGTTAACCACATGAACATCAAACACAACAGACAGAAAAAGGAAAATGTATAAATTAGTAGTTCAGTAGTTTCCCTTTTGTTATACATGTGGCTAAATTCTGTGTTGTGCGTGGCTGAACACAGGAAAGACGTCTCCACCTCAGTGGCTGGACGGCATGCTGAAGGATCATGGCATCGGCTTCTTGGTCTCGCGGTTTGAGGGTGGAGGTCTCCTCTCCCAGCCCACTCTCAGGGAGCTGACGGGTCCTTTCAGTGTCAGAGCCACCCTGCAGTGGATGGACCTTCTGCTGGCTGCCCTGGACTGCTACAACACCTTCATCAACTTGCATATAATCAAGCCTCATCACATGCTGAGTAAGTCTGATTTGTGTGAGGGTTGACAGTTCTATGATCTCCAATACAATCCAATAAATACTGTTTTTTTGTTTGTTTGTTTGTTTGTTTTTTCTTCATTGTCCAGGCTCTAAAGAGAAATCGAGGTTTCTGAAAGCTCTAAGTTTCTTCTTGACCGAGCTGGCAGCTCATGAACTGGCAGTAGCAGAGAGCTGTTTTCCTCTTGGCCAGAAGACTTCCCACTTCAGCCCAGGAGAGGTGGACCAGTACAACTTCAGCAAGTGCACCATCATTGTCCGCCTGCTGGAGTTTGCCACTATGATTCTGGTCAAAGGAGAGCAGGAGTTTTGGAAGGTATCGCAGAGCTTAAGACGTTCAGACAGTCAGAATGTGAAAGTTCTTTGCCTCACTGTGTGCTTCATTTATTCACAGCTTCTGGAAGAAGACATTTTTGTCCCAGCGTTTTTTGAGCTGACTGCGCTGGTGGTGTGTGAGCCGTCCGCTGTCGGTTTCAACATTGCAGATGTGGAGGTCATGAAGAACCTGCCAGAAGTGTGTGTTCCTTTGCTAAAGGCCCTGCTGGCCTCTCCTTACCGCACTCACATTGAGAGCAGTTTGCGGACAAAAATTTCTCGAAAAAGGTGTGTTGATCATCTCTCTGATTTTGAGTTCACTGTTAGAGAAAAAGACAAGCCACATGTAATAGATATTTAAAAAGGCAGTTTGGAAACAGTACAGTAAACATTTCTGATTGGAATGACATTATACTGATCCTTCTCAGTGTAGAGGAGCTGTGTGCTGTAGACTTCTACCACTCCAGCACTCTGAGCCACCATGACCAGATGGAGATGGTTCTGTCTTCCTGTAAGCAGATCCACAAAGCCGGCTTCCTCGACTCCATTCTGCACAGCCAGGTATTTGGCCTGGGACATATGAGCTTTATATGCGCAGCACTGTCTTTCAGTTATCCAAATGTGCCATGCAAGTCAGTTTTCAGCACCATTAAACGCTCAAAACATGAGTTGAAAATGAACGTGGTTAATGCATTTTACCGACAGATTTTGGGATGAGAGTGTAGATCTTTTTTGGATTTTGATTCATGCATATCTAAGCATGTGTGTTTTTGTTTTTCTCGGGCAGTTAAAGGACGCTGCCTATGCCAGATCCCTCGGGTCCAGGCTTCTGATGACGGTGTATAAAGGCATAGCACCCGGCGAGGACAGGAAGGCACTTCCCTCGTTGGACATAAATACCAAAAGGCTAGCAGACGGCCTGCTTCAGCTCGCCTTTTCTCTGAGTCAGCAGGTCAGTGCTGCATCTCTTTGATGAAATAGAAACTGAGCTGCAGTCAGCTGACTCGTTTCCTGCGTGTTTGACTGCCTCCTGTTGTATATTGCTGTTCCTCTGCAGAGTGAGCAGCTGGTGGACTTGTTGCTGAACACCATCATGCTCTCTGTGCCGATATCTGGAAGTCACAGCCATAACTTCCTGAGCTTCTCGCACGGCGAGTACTTCTACAGCCTCTTCCAGGTGACCGTCAACACGGAGCTCCTGAGGAGTCTGGACGCCACAGTGCCTCGCCTTCTGAAAGCCTCCTCTGAAAACCCCAGCATGGTAGCTCTGTCTGCCTTCTCTTTTCTTTTAAATTCCAAAAACGTCAACACAAATATACTTGCAGCTGTAAAGGAACCCTGTTTGTCTGCTGAATGCTCCATCAGGTGAGCGTGCTGCTGAATGGCATGCTGGACCACAGCTTCAGGGAGCGCTCCGTGAGGAAGACTCAGGGAAAACAGCTGGTCGAGGAGGTGCTGAGAAGGTGGAGAAGTCTGCAGTCGTGGTGGGAAGGACACTCTTCAACTCCAGAGAGCAAGACTGCCACTCTTGTGCTGCTCTCCAAGCTCTTACAGGTATGATGCTGAAGTGACCGCTGCACGTCCCCCCGCCACATTTCCTCTGATGTTAATTCAGCTCATGAGCGATTTTCCCTCTCTCGTCAGATTGACTCCTCTGTCTGCTCTGATATCAACCATGAAGCGTTCAGACCGGTGTTTTCCACGTTCACTATGCTGCTGGTTGACATGAATCTGCCTCTGAATCTCAAGGTAAAGGAGAGGATACACAGCCGATCACAGCTTTTTTTTGAACACGTGATGACGATTTCTACATTTTCTGTTTGAGTCGCAAAGAAAGCTGAAATGTTTCTTTCGTTTCTTTCGTCGGATCCTCTCCACTCTTCAGAGTCAGGCCCTGTTGGTGTTGCCCTTCTTCACGATTCTCCCCGAGGAGCCGCTGGCCGAGCTGCAGAGAGCCCTGGACGCCCTGGTGGCTTCCCACTTCCCCATGCAGTCAGATGAGTTTGCCAAGGGCTCGCTCCACCGCAACAACTACATGGACTGTATCCGAAAGGTAAAGTCAGCATTATGGAGATAACACAGAATAAAGGGACATTTTTGAGAACAAGCAGACTCCAAACACTTAACAAGGACTCTTGTGGCAAGTGTCATTATTTACTTTTACTCTCTGCTGGTGCTCAAGAGGCAGTAAAGTTGCACCAACCCTCCTTTTCTGTGTGTCTTTCAGTTGCTGGATGCCCTCGAGCTCTCTCACAGCCCACTCCTGCTCAAACTGATGGCAGGGATTCTGTGTCGAGATGGAAAACACATCATGGAGGAGCACTTCCAAACCTGTTTCCGGAGAATTGCAAAGCGGTCAGTAAAGCTTTCAAACCCACACTTCATGTTATTACGAGCATTGCACTGCACTGTGTTTGTCAATGTCTGACCAGGTCGAGCAGCGAGCGGCAGCTGCAGCTGCTGTGCGCGGTGTATGGAGTGATCCAGCAGGGCGACGTGCCCATGAGCTCCATGCTGCTGGCCTTGGCGGAGAGGGTTCTGCTGCCTCTGGCCTCAAACTGCAGCACCAAGGCCCTGAACGACTTCTTTGTGGCAAACGTGTCCGGCATGACGGCTCTGCTGCTCAGTCGCTTCACGAAGGTTTGTTTCTTAACATGATTCCATATCAAATGCTTTAATAGCTGTTGAAGCTTTATTTGTGATTTTAGTTCAGTTAACTTTAGCTGCACAGAGCTGCTACTGCTGCTACTGCTTATTATCAATTTCAGTCAAATGAAGCAGAATTTGAGATCCAGTTGCTGCAGAAGAACGGCTGCTTCAAGCTGATGGAGCTGCTGTACTCTCGGCTTCCCAAAGAAGAGGTTTACTCCAAAGAATCCCGCATTAATCAGGCCTACTGTCGATCAGACAAAACAGAGGGGAACGAGCTGTCCAAGACCTTGATCAAGTATGCCTCCCCGACACTTTTAAGAGGCAGGAAGTCCTTTATTCTTCCATGAATAAATTGTATATTGCTGTTATTTCCTTTAGGTCGTGTTTTGAAGCGTTCACTGAGAACATGGCGGGTGAGACTCAGCTCCTTGAACTCCGGAGACACTATCACTGTGCCGCGTACAACTGCGCCATCGCCGTCATCAGCTGCAGCTTCACCGAGCCCAAATTCTACCACGGCTTCCTCTTCAGTGAGAAACCAGAGAAGGTACTCGCTGGCTTTTAGAGTCGTGTCCAACTGGTTTCGGTCTCTTTGTCTGGTGGTAACGGTTTTCTTTCCCTGTCCAGAATCAGTTCATTCTGGAAAATATCATCGACATTGAAAGGACCTACAGCTTTCCCATTGAAATTGATGTAAGTTTTTACTTAACATACCTGTTTGTTTAACAGTACACCCTGAGTTGCACTCATGGTTTATCCATTTGTTTTGTAGGTCCCACTTGAGAGAAAGAAGAAATACGTCATGATTCGAAAAGAAGTGAGCGAGGAGAATGGAGGTATTTACTGCTCCTGACAAGGTTGAAATTTTTACTTTTTTTTTTTATGTTGATGCTTCTTCACAAGATTTGTTTCGTGGTTTCCGTAGAAGCACCAGTGTATCTGTCCTCCCAGTCTTACATGGCCGACAGCAGCCTGAGTGAGGAGATGAGTCAGTTCGATTTCTCCACCGGGGTCCAGAGCTTCTCCTTCAGCTCCCAAAACCCGGAGGGACATAGACGCTCTGCTGTAAAAAGAGTCAGTCATGTGACTTTTTGTTTCCCTTATAATAACATTGCTTATAATGTGTTTTATGTAATGTGTACCATCAAGGGTAACATCCTGGGGAGTAACTAAATGCATGCATATTTAGCACTGTGGACACTCTATAATCTGGTTTTGGTGGTGATGAAGAAGTTTTTTTTGTGTGTTTGTACATCTAGGAGACAGAGGAGACAAGTCCCTCCCTGGACGCGACAGTGGATCTAGAAATGGACGAGTTAAATCAGCATGAATGCATGGCAGCCATGACCGCTCTCATTGGACACATGCAGAGGAACAACGTGACTCCCAGAACTGAGCAGGTCAGTGGCACTGAAGACAGAGACAAACAGCTTCACAGACGTCATTCATTCAAAATCCCCTCTGCTGTTTGAATGGAACAGGGAACCGTGCCTGGGGAGCTTCCTCCGTGGATGAGATTTCTACATGCAAAACTAGCGAATCCAGCAACGCCTCTGAACATCCGACTCTTCATCTCAAAGCTGATCATCAACACAGAGGAGGTAAATGTGTTTTAGATTTGAACTGTCTTTGAAAATAAATGACATATGTGACACCTCATACTCTGGACTTTGTTGTCACTTCTTCCAGGTTTTTCGACCATATGCCAGACACTTCTTGGGGCCACTCCTGCAGCTTGTCGTCTCTGAGAACAATGGAGGACAGGGGATCCATTTCATGGTGGTGGATATTGTGGTCACAGTTCTCTCTTGGACAAACCTGGCCAGCCCTAAGGTCACTAATACCTGTATTTTAAAGACAGCAAGTATAAGTCAGAAGTACATTTTTGTTAAAGGCTATGTTTACTATCAATACTTAAACATTCCAACATATGGATTTTCAAGGGAATTGTAGGACATAGAAATAATGGAAAGAAAAAAAAGAATGCTCTTAGTGACAGAATTTCTTCCTCCCAGGATAACCCCAGAGATGAAGTGCTCGCCAACCGGCTGCTGGAGTTCCTGATGAAGCACAGCTTCCACTCCAAGAGGGCAGTTTTCCGCCACAACCTGGAGATCATTCGCACTCTGGTCGAGTGCTGGAAAGACTGCCTGCATGTGCCGTACAGGTAGCACTTGCACACTCTCACTGAACAATTGATGTGCAATGGACACAATCATTGAATTTGGAGCTTTGCTTTGAGGCAGATATCCATCAGGCTTTCTGCAATTAGCTTGTCCCTCTACTACTCTGGTGTAAAGTCCAAACCAAAATATTATTGCAGAAAATGATGTTTTCCACATTTTGTGGCCGGTCAGTGAAAGCACCATTGTTAATGCAGTGTTTATTACTGTGTTGTCTCATGATAGAGTAGAGGCTAACTGCTAAAAATAGCTAACATTGATCAACACACACCAAAAAGGGACATAAACAAGGACAAAACATTATGATTAGGTGATAACTAAACAACTTTAATCTACAGCTAGAGCAAAATAACGACATTGAATGGTGACACCATCATCAACAACACAGCACACTATAACGATGCCTTATTGTTTTTGATGAAACTGTAACATTATAGCAAACTCATAATGAAAATGCATAAACACGTAATGAAACTATATTTGCTTGCCAACACTGTAACGTTAGTGTCTGATGTCAAATTTAGCTTTGCCAGCCCTATGACAGCATAATACTATGCTGACGTTAGTTTGTGTTCCATCACAGAGAAAAGTCATTTTAAAGCACTTTTTAATGCCTTATCCAGCATGACAACATACTACAACTACGAGGCCATTAACAAAGAGTGTTCCCTCAATAACCTCACACGCACCACTTATTGATAGGAAGAAAGTTGTTGCACATGAATTATGATCTTAATAACCAAACCCCATAATCCCAAGAATAAGGCATTAATGAGTGCTTTATGACTAATAAAGAGCCAATATGTGCCGCTAATGTGCATAAGCAACTAGATAATTAGGAACACTGTATGGGAACCTAAATATGAAGTGTCATGCACACAGTTTATGTCATGAAAATATACCAAATCTGCAAAGGACAAGTGATATTATGGTTTGTATTGTGTTAGAATTCTGTAAAGGACAGGTCTGGAGAACTCTCTGCTAGTCCACAGGTAAACTAGCATAAATTCTGCATATTCTAAACTAAATGCAGTTGAACTGGTCTTTGTCTCTTGTCCTTGCAGTCTGATATATGACCGATTTTCTGGCACCAACCAAAACAGTAAAGACAACTCTGTTGGACTTCAGCTGCTGGGAATCATCCTGGCCAACAGCCTCCCTGCTTACGATGCCTCGTGTGGAATTGAATATGAGAGGTAGAGTATGACAGTGTCACTAAATGGAAATGTGCTCTACACTGAGTCACCTGACAGCTTCGCTGCTTGGAACCATAATTCTTATTATTATTATTTTAAGTTGCAGGTTAAGAGCAGTATATTTGGACATTCATCTGTCAAACGTGTGTGCTTTAAACGTGTGTGTGTGTGTGTGTTGTTTCAGGTACATCCGGTCCCTCACAGACAACCTGTCCTTTGTGAGGTATAAAGAGGTCTACGTAGCTGCTGCTGAAATCATCGGCCTCATCCTGAAGAATATGACTGAAATGGATGATGTATGAGACTTTCTTCAGTTCGATTGAATTAGTTATTCTCCATTCATGCTGATGTGTGAGGAGAGCTGAGAGCACCTCAGTGGAAGTTAATGCTGATGGTCTGTTTCTTCCATTTTAAAATTGTTACATTTTTTACATGATTGTCAGATTTGTTTCGTGTGTTCTCATCTTGTCTCAGCGTCATCGAGAGCTTCTCAGCCACGCTGCAAGTAAGATCACAAATCTGAAGAAGAACAACATGGATGACAAGTTCATCATTTGCTTGAACAAAGTGTCAAAGCACTTTCCTCCATTTATGGATCGGTTAGTGTGTAGTGCTGCTTTCTTTGATCCCTTTCCCTGAAATAGAAATCACTCCATTAATTGCCATTCAGATGAACTACTCTTTTAACACAAGTCTTATTGTAACTGCAACTTTATTTCCAATTTTTCAGCTTCGTCAACTACGTGTTCTTCCTCCTGCCTAAGTTGCACGGCGTCCTGAAGACTCATTGTTTGGAGTGCGTGCTGAGCCGAGCTGATGTCATCCCAGACATCTTCCTGCAGCTGAAGACCACGGGCTTCATTCAGATGATAGGTCACAGGTCAGTCCTGACCATTTCCTGCTGCATGATCTGCATCTTTACAGAAACTTTGAGACATTCATGTAAAGTGCTGAAAGTATCCCAATTAAATGTAACCGTGACTGGAAAGATCAAACTTGTAGAAGTCAATAATCAGTGTCACACAGAACAGTATGACCACTTCAGCTACAGGAGATCAGAAGAGATTTGACATGTAGGACATTCCTCCTTTAGCATACACTGTAATGAGTGTAAATGAGGAATTCATCTGAACATTTATTTACGCTGCCATCATGTTTCTGCACGCTGTTCTTCTGTGTCTGCAGAGATGAAGCCAGGCAGCGAGTTTGTCTGGATATCATCCACAAGATTATTGCCCTCCTGACTCCGGTCGAGCTTCAGGAGCTCCTGGGGGCTGTGACCGCTTTTGTGTCCCATCCTTCGCCAGTGTGCAGAGAGAGGATGTACGACGTCCTCATGTGGATCCAGGACAACTACAGGTACTGTGAACCTTTTGGGCTTCTGTTCCAAGTGCAGACTACGTCACTGTCTTCAATAGCAGTTTCTGGTTTGAAGAGGTGGCTGTAAAATGGAAACGATAACTCCATGTAGGCAAAGTCTCCAAAAATGGCTTTACAGCTGCTCATAACTTGTTATTCTGTTGCTTTTTGTGGCCACTGGACTCCATTATGCACGTGCAGAAGCAGCTTTACCATTGCTTGCAGTGAATTTAACGATACATTGTTTTTTACATTCTTCCAGTGATGCAGAGAGCATGGAAGACAACACCTCAGTGGAGGTTTTGAATGCAGCTAAAGAAACACTACTTCAGGGACTGTCCGAAGAAAACCAAGGCCTTCAGTCAGCACCCACTCCTGCTCTCTCCTCTTTACTAATGTTTTATTTCATACTCTTGATAAATTCAGTGTTGTCATGGAAGAAAACAGCTCATCCCTGCCTGTTGTGTTTTCAGGCTCTACGTTCAGAACTTCTGGAGTCAGGAGAAGCGCCTCCCCACTGCAACCCTGGACCGAATGTTGGCGGTGCTTAGTTCTCTGTACTCCTGTCAAATAGAGAGGTGTTTCTTAAGCTTGGCCACCAACCTGCTGCTGGAAATGACCAGCCAGAGTCCAGACTTCAAACGGAACATGTTTGAGTATCCTCTGTCAGAGTGTACCTTCCAGGTGAGCTGAAGCCTGCAGCATTTATTTCTCTTTGTATCCTGATGAGTTAATGGCATGTTTTCTGCTCTCTAGGACTATGTGATCGATTCCAACTGGCGCTTCAGGAGCACAGTGATGACCCCCATGTTTGTTGAAACCCAAAGCTCTCAGGGCCCAGAGAGTTTAGCAGCATCCCAGTCTGCAGCCATGAAGGGGAAGCTCCGAGCCACTCAGACTACATTAGAGTTCTCCCAAACCCAAACAGCAGGTAGCACTCAAATTCAATAACCTGCTGTTAAAGCTGCGGTAGGTAAGATGGAGAAGAGAGCAGACTTAGCCTGAAACAAGCTCCACGTCACTCCCCCTCCCTCTCTGCTGCACTCATGCCCTGCCTCCAAGCCCCTCCTCCCTGCTGCATCTGCGTGGCTGCCGTGACAACCAGTAACGTTAGCCTTAGCATCGGAAACAAGCTAACTCTGCCTAGCCGCTACATCACAGTCGCTAACACACCATACACGCTGCGGAGTGTTACTGCAACAATCACCATATTAGCTTTCTGGTTATTTGTTGTCTTAGCCGTATATGCTGCTGTTGGCAGCGGCGGTATGAGCAGTTTCTGCTTTGTGATTGGCTGTTGCTCCGTCATAGCTTTCATTAGCTTCCTGACGCCACTCACAGAGCTGTTTGACTGAGCGGCAGCCAGCAGCATGAGCGAAGGGAGGGGGCGGTTCGCAGCGTGTGTGAGCAGTGATTGACAGATGTCAGACACTCCCTCAGATGCTCCTCTGGCTCTGATTGGTTGTTTTGTGTCGGGCAAGGTGGATTCTTGCAAATCGCAGTAGGAGCAGTAGGTGCGACCAACGGAGCCGTTTTTTTTTTTCACAGATTACATGTTTCATGTACTGCTGTCTGGGCAGAGGGACACTTTTAACAAATATGACAAAATATTACTTTTGTACAAGTTACCTCCTGCAGCTTTAAAGCACTACTAAATATAGATGTGAGTATGTTCACGCGTAGGTTAAAACAGCTATATTAACCTTTGAATGGATTTTTTTTTTTCATTTTTTTCCCTCCAGGTCGACGTACAGCATATAACTGGCTGACAGGCAGCAGCGTGGACACACTAGCAGAGTACACGCTCGGCTCTGAGTCTCTGTCTTCACTGTTGGTGTTTGATAAGAAAGCTGAGAAGCGAACCACAGCGAGGAGACCAGTGGGGGAAGGCTTCGGCCTGAGGCGTCTGACTGCACCGACCGACGAGGTGGACAGTCACACCAGAGGTCAGTCTCTGGGAGGAAGCCCCCACCAGTTTACGCATGGAACACTTTCCATGCTTCGATTAATGTTTGATGACTGTTTAGTGTGTGAGATATCGGGTTTTTCTGCAGTTATTACATGGGTATCACTAGTCACTATCTGAATAAGGGCCGATGTGCCATAAGAAAACTCTGCTCTGCTCTGTTAACAATAAAAGTAAGTCAAAAGTTTTCCAAAGTCAGACATTTAAAAATGGATTTAAATTCTGTTAACGTTAATGTGTTTTGTTTGTCAACAGCTCAAAACGAGCAACGGAACAACATCCTGAGACTGAGACGCAGATTTCTGAAGGATCAGGAGAAAGTCAGCTTGACTTTTGCACAAAAAGAGATCCAACAACAAAGACAGAAAAAGGTATGAAACACTCAAGACAGCACAAGGCGTTGATCCGTATTTATCCCTCCAGTAGAGTCCAGCATCCTGTCACTAACTAACTAACTAACTCCAAACCGTCAGTGTCTCTAACCATCAGTGGTTCTGTTGGGGCTCCCACAGGAAGACAAAGCTGATCAAAGGCTGCGCAAAGAGGCTCAGGTGACTCTCTATCGGAACTACAGAGTGGGAGACTTCCCAGACATCCAGATCTCATACGGTTGCCTCATCACCCCCCTTCAAGCACTAGCCCAGGTAAGACTGATCCCCCTGTAAACATACTGGACATGAATGAATACCAACATAACATATATCCATGTTTCTTTCTCTGTATATTCCTTTAGAGAGATCCGATTTTAGCCAAACAGCTGTTCAGCTCTCTGTTCGCTGGAATCCTTCAAGAAATGGAGAAAGACAAACCAAGAGGGGAGAGCAGGAGGATTAAAGAGGAGCTGCGGTGCAACATGAACACATTCCTGAGCAAGAGCACCCTCTGCTTCCCTCCATTCATAGCGTGTGTGCAGGTGCGACCTTCACGACCTGTTGAATGAATATCTTCACTCTGCCGGTAAAGTAAGAAAAAATAAATAAAATGAGCACTCTACTGGTCATGTTGTTAGGACATGTGCTACCAGGATAAGGAGCTGCTGCAGCTCGAGCCTGCAGCCGTCAGCTCCACTTGCCTGGTGAGTCTGCAGCAGCCGTCCGGCATCCTGCTGCTGGAAGAGGGCCTGTTGCATGCTGGTGGCCAGAATGAACCTCCTGCCAAACGGTCGCGAGGCCTCAGAGAAATCCCCCCGGACACAAAGAAATGGATCCACCTCGCCAGGTATTACAGTGTTGTTTGCCTTTGGCGCTGGCTCTGTCAGTGCTGGCTGGTGGCTCAGTGAGGTGATCAGTAAGATACGGCAACGTGAAATGTTTTGTGTGATCTGTTTTATGAAGACGATGCTATGAGAAAACTGGCTTTGCAGGACTCTGTTTCCTCTTTTCTCCAGGCTTTACAGATCTCTGGAGGACTACGATGTCGTGCGCGGCATCTTTGGCGGTAAAGTCGGGACCAAGTCCATCACCTGTGCCGCGCTTCAAGCTGAAGCCAGCAGTGACTTTGCGGAAGCTGTGAAGCTTTACAACGAGGTAATGTTTCTCCCCATACAGTAAGTCTAGCACAGTGAGGTCAGCGGAGGGTGCAGTTTCACCTCATTGCTTGCTGTGTGTGCATGCTCTTTTCCCTGCTGGCAGGCTCTGAACACCGAGCATTGGAGCGATGGCGAGCCCACCGAGTCTGAGAAGGACTTCTGGGAAATAGCTGCTATGGATGCCTACAGTCATCTGACTGAGTGGAAGTCTCTTCAGTACTGCTCCACTGTGAACATAGATGAGACCTCCCCGCCCAGCCTCGAGAGGATGTGGTCGGAGCCGCTCTACCAGGTAGTGGATCTGACTGATCCAGCCTAGGAGCTGTGAAAGTGAAATCCCTGTGTTTTTAAAATGAATCGGTTTGTGAGTGTCTTTGTGTCTGGGGCAGGAAATGTACCTGCAGCACATGATTCGCAGCATGCTGAAGCAGCTGCAGCTGGGAGAGATGGACCAAGCTCTCCTCACCTTCATCGACAATGCCATGAAGGTGGAGGAGCGCAAAAAGCTGCTGGAGAGCCATTACAGCCAAGAACTCAGCTTGCTCTACATCCTGCAGGAGGACTACGACCGCGCGAAATACTACACCAACTACGCCATGCAGCTCTTCATGGAGGTCTGCTGCTACACGTCCGTTCTCTGCCACCTGAGAGTTTTAGAAAGAAAATGCATTCATCGTGCTCTCAATGTCTTTGCCTCCTGTAGAATTACTCCAGTGTGGATACGCTGTTGACTCAGAGTCGGCTGACCACCCTGCAGTCAGTGCAGGCCTTGACTGAAATCCAGGACTTCCTGGTGTTCATTAAAGGAGAGGGTGAGCGGAGATATTTTTTGCAAGAAATTCTGAATAATTTCCCTGCCATCGTCTTAGTTTAATCCTTGAATAAAATTGTTTGGTCCCACTCTCGAAACCTGCATTGCATTTCACTCATCAGTGTCTGCGAGCTCCCTCAAGCGGCTCATCAGGCTGTGGACTGAGCGCTATCCTGATGCCAGAATGGATCCAATGAACTTATGGGATGATATCATTACATCTCGGTAAGAAAGTTTTTTTTTTTTTTTTTGCTTACAGATCTTTTAAGTTGTGACACAGTGTTAAATTTGTTCTCTACATTTCAGGTGTTTCTTCTTGGATAAGATCAGGGAAAAGCTGAGAGGCCACGCTCCCAGTGACAGCATGGAGGTGGACGCTTCAGAAGACCCAGCTGGCAACATTGACACATTAGTACATGACTGCAAGTTCAACATGAAGCTACAGATGGCTGATAGCGCATGGAAGCAGGTGAGGAAACATCTGCTGAAGTGACTTTTACCGTGCTGTCGCTTCTCTACCGCACGCTCACCTTAGAACGCCAATGTTGTTTCCAGAATAACTTTCCTGTGGCCACCAAGCTGCTGAAGGAACTTCACAGGGAAGCCAAAACAAACAGAGGCTGCCTCCTGCAGTGGGTCCACAGTTTCAGCCGCTTCAACCACAAACGCAGCCAGACCCAGGGCCCAGTGGAGCAAATCAGCACCGTGCTGAAGACGATCCCATTGCTGGGTAAGCAGCATGCACGTGTCAGACAGACAATGGAAAGAGGCACCTAAGGTGCAACAAGAAATACGCTTGATCCAGTGCCAGCGTGCTGAACCACAGTGCCCTTCATTGAGGGATTTGTCAGGATGCTGTCGGTTCATGGCACAAACAGAACAAATGATGACGTACAGTTTCATGGCAGCTCTTTTCTCTCTGCAGAGGACCTTCAGGCGGACTGTCAGAGTGCCACAGCTAAAGTATTCAGAGACCAAAAGATACTCCAGGGCACGTCCTTCCACATCCTGGCCACCGCTGTGAGCAGAAGCCCCTCCGTCCTGGGAAGTATTGACGCTGAGAAAGCAGAGAGAGTTGCAAAGCTTTCTGGAGCTGCTTGGCCAAACAACAATCCAAAGGTACTCTAATTCTGTTTTTCAATTATCTGTGCGTGCAGTCTGACAAGAGCTGGTGGTGTTTGCCTCCTCTGAATAGCTCATGGGCCATGCAAAGGGAAGACGGTGGGTGATAGTGCTGCAAATCTGTAAATGAGAAACACATGACAAAGTGTTCACCCTGCAGGAAGTGGAAGTGGGCCTGCAGGTACGAGCCTTGAAGCTGCTGTGTGATGCTACCAGAAAGGCCAACGAGGAGCTTCAGTCTTACACTCAGGACTGTGTGGAGAGCAGCAGCATCACTGAGACATACATGGCTTTGGCAAACTTCTGTGACAAACGCCTGCGAGAGGAGGAGCAGCGTGATGCTGGTGAGGACGAAGGCTAACTGTTTGTGTGGCTCTGACCTCTGTGACAGTTCAGAAACATCCACTTCTTCCATGAAATAATGGTATGCTGCCTGTAGATAAAATAATATGGAATGTCTGGTTTGGGATCAGTGAAATGCCTGACAAATCAAGGTACTTCATCACCCTGATGCAAACATTATGTACATCCAATGTTTTGTGTGTGTTCTTGCGTGGGTATCTTCAAGAATTTAAGAACTGTGCTTCCTTCATCAGCCAGTAATTTCCTACGTCTTCCAGAGAGCCAGTTTCCAGACTTGATGGCACTGCCCGTTCATGTCGTGGAGAGCATGATGAAAGCCCTGAAGATGAACTCGGAGGAGGCTCGCCTCAAGTTCCCACGTCTGCTGCAGGTCATCGAGTCGTACCCCTCTGAGACGCTGGACCTCATGACCAAAGAGGTGTGTGTTCAGAGCAGGGATGTAGGGGAGGGTAAACAGTGAATCTGGAGTGAGCCTGTATTTCGATTGGATGCAGTGACGGTATCTTTCAATGTGTAGATTATGTCAGTTCCCTGCTGGATGCTGATTGGCTGGATCAGTCAAATGGTGGCTCTGCTGGACAAGCCGGAGGCTGTGGCAGTGCAGCACTGCATTGAGCAGATAGCAGAGCGCTACCCTCAGGCACTGGTTTACGCTCTGATGATCAGCAGTGAGAGTTACCATTTCGAGGACTCGGCTACAGGACACCAGCAGCGGGAGTTTGTCAACAGGTAAACTACTGTTTTTTCTGAGGAAGAAAGAAAAATTCCAGGTGAATTTTCCCAGTGCTTTCCTGAGAGCTCGTGTGTCAACAGGCTCAGGAGCATGCTGGATAAGGGAGGAGCTGTGAAGACGTTTGTGGAGGCTCTGCAGCAGCTCACAAACCCTGACATGATTTTTAAGGTGAGAAGTGCGAGTTGAAGCAGGAATGAACGAAGCTGCCGCCTCCTGGTTTTTGCCTGGCATTGACTCGTTTGTTCCGCACAGGACTGGTGGGATTGTGTGAAGAACGAACTGGAAAAAGCCAGCTTTGACAAGAAGAGGATGGGCGACATGTACAACGAGATGCGCTCGTCACTCGGGGACTGTCACACAGCCGGTCACGGAATGTTTCGCAAGAAGTTCATCCAGGTTTGTCATTGGCTTCCATCTGTTTTATCTTTTATACAGAGAAAGCATGCATGCTGTACAAAAATAGCTAGCTTTAGCTAAGTGGCTAGCTGAAGAGGCTGCTGCTCAGCGTATTTAGCCGCCAGCATTTTTAGCTAAGCTAGCCAGCCACATTGCTTCTCAGTTGCTTTGCAAACGTACACAAACTCTGGACCAATCACAGCTCTGGATATGCATGGACACACCCCTCTCATTCTCATATATGCATAAGGTCACACAACAAGGCTGACACAGCACAGGTGCAGCTCTTAATCACAAAGCTCCCATTATTATGCTGTCGCCATGTTCTGTTATCTGCTTGATAGAAATTTGCTAAAGATGTGGAGAAACTGCTGGGATCTAAAGGCAGCAACCTGTTCGAGAGGAGAAAAGAGAAGAGCTTTGTGCGTCAGGTGGAGGATCTGGCAGCTTCCATGCGGGGATTTCAGAAGGAGCCGGGGAACCTGAAGGAGTACTCGCCCTGGCTGAGTGCATTTAAAGCAGACACATTCAACAATGAGCTGGAGATCCCAGGTCAGTGCAGCGGAACACGGAATACTGTGCATTCACATTGACTCAGTGTGTGTGTGTGAGTGTGATGGTTAGTGATGGATAAACTGTTGAAATGGAAAGTATTCTGCTGAGGTCTGTTCACTGATGACGCTGTTTTCCCTCCACTCGTAGGACAATATGACGGCAGATCTAAGCCTTTGCCTGAGTATCACGCAAAAATAACAGGCTTTGATGAAAGGGTACGCTTTTACGGTGGTCACTGAAATGTTCTAGCAGCACTCTGGGTCCGTCTGAAAGCCCAGTGATGAGTGTGTTCCTGTGACTCGATGGCCCACAGGTGAAGGTGATGTCCTCCATTCGCCGGCCCAAACGCCTGATCATCCGTGGGGACGATGAACGCGACCACCCCTTTCTGGTGAAGGGTGGGGAGGACCTCCGCCAGGACCAGCGCATCGAGCAGCTTTTTGCCGTCATGAACATTTTGCTGAGTCATGATGCCGCCTGCACACACAGAGGCTTGCAGCTGCGCACCTATCAAGTCATTCCCATAAACACACGGTACTGGGCTTGATTTTTTTTCACGGATTACGTGGATATAGGGTTGGAGCATGGATCAAACTTGTTTCCTTTTTCTTTGGTCACTGAGAAACTGTTCAGAAACTTCATTCATCACTTCCTGCCTTTACAGAATTGGTCTCATTGAGTGGATGGAGAACACCTGCACTCTGAAAGAGTTCCTGTACAGCACAATGAGTGAAGAGGAGCAGCAGAGGACAGCTGGGTACAGTGTTTCCATCTCACTCCGATTACTTAATGTCCAGTGATGAAGTACAAATGTCATCTTCAGAGCTTTTAAAAGCTTCAAAGGGAAATGATTTGATCAGTTGATCTGAATTTTAAATCCAGTATATCCTGTATGCAGTGGAAAGCTGTAAGTTTTCAAAGTTTATCAAAGAAAAATCAAACACTGTGCTTGAACTGAACTAATTAAGTAAAGTCATTATTTAGGAAAAGCTCAGTATTGCAGACTAAAACTTCAGACTAAAACATCTTTAATTTAAAGGAACTTATTGAAAGAGATGTTTTATAGCGCTGTAATCAGGATCCATACTTCACTAATTCACTACTCAAGTAGTGGTATTTATATTTGATGGTCATTCATGTGGAGGGCAGTGACATTAGGTGAAGCATGAAAGTGTTTTTATATATATATATGTATATGAACTCTTTCTCTTCAGGTCTGCTCAAGTCTACAATAAATGGCTCTCAACCTTTGCTCCAAATTCAAACGTGGGTGGTGTACCTCTTTATGGTCTGGCGTACAAGTAAGTTTCCTGGATGCTGCTTGTCAACATGACTAACAGTAAACTGTCTCAGCTGACTTTTGTTGATTGTAATTTATAATCTGAAACCATCTTTTCTTAGGATTTTTTTCCATGAAGCGGCCATGAGCTACAGCATATCTGTTTCTTTTTGTTTTTTTCAGGAAAGCCAAACGTGCAGAGACTGTCAGCAACTTTCTGAAAGTGCTGCAGCATGTGCCCAGCGATCTCCTCAAGTGAGTCCAGTCTGTTTCACAGTTAGTCGTTTGCAGACGCTTTTATCCAAAGCAATGTACATTATGAATTCACACACTGATGGCACAGCATCGGGGGAATTTTTTGGGGTTCAGTATCTAGCCCAAGGGTACTTCAGCATGTGGACTGCCGAGGCCAGGGATCAAACCAACGACCTCCTGATTGGGGGATGACCGCTTTCCCTCCTGAGCCACAGCCCACTGTTTTATCTGTGTGATGAAACTGCTCATGAAGGTCAACACCAGGACTAAACCATTTTTTTTCCCAATTTCTAGGCGAGCTTTTCTGAAGATGTGCAACAGTCCGGAGGCCTTTCTTTCCTTGCGCTCCCACTTCGTCAGCTCTCATGCCTTGCTGTGCGTGAGCCACTGGATTCTAGGCATTGGAGACCGCCATCTGTCCAACTTCATGATCAACATGGAAACGGGAGGCATGATCGGCATCGACTTCGGGCACGCGTTCGGCTCAGCCACGCAGGTTAGTCATACAGTCTTGCTGAGGTGGGAGAGGTAACTGGTTTGGCCTGGTGAGTGTGTCCAGCTGCACACATGTGAACAGCACCTTCTTGTATGTCCTCGTAGTTCCTCCCTGTGCCTGAGCTCATGCCTTTCCGGCTGACCCAGCAGTTTGTGAATCTGATGCAACCCCTGAAGGAGTCGGGTTTGATCCAGAGCGTCATGGTCCACTCCCTCCGAGCTTACAGCGCCGAGCCAGACCTTCTGCTGAACACCATGGACGTGTTTGTCAAGGAGCCCTCGCTGGACTGGAAGGTAACCAGTCACGTGAACTGTGGCCTCAGATAAACATCGGAGGATGGATGGAAGGATGGAATGCTTTTCTTTGTATAGTAAACATAAATAAACAGCAGTGCAAGTTATGCTTCCTGTTTCCATTCCACAGAACTTTGAGATGAAACAGCTGAAGAAAGGAGGCACGTGGACGAAGGACGTAAACACCAAAGAGATCAACTGGTATCCCTTACAGAAGGTGAACTTTGCCAGGAGGAAACTGGAAGGAGCAAATCCGGCTGCCATAACCAGGTATGTCATCAAATAATGATGCAGCAGACCACACTGAGGGAGATACTGTGTACGCTTGTATCCTTGACAACCAATGAGATGGAAATACTGCTTCAGTTCTATAATATACAGTATTCAACAACCTGCAGTATATTGTCACACATCATTTGAACCCTGAATTTCACTTCTGTGCGGCTGGATGTTGCTTTATTTTGCCAGCGAGGAGCTGAGGCTGGGCTTTGAGAAGGACGGCGCCTTCTCCGGGATGCAGTCCGTGGCGTTGGGGACGAAGGAGCACAACATTCGGGCCAGGCTTCCAGCTGCAGGCCTGTCGGTGGAGAAGCAGGTGGACTGTCTGCTCGACCAAGCCATGGACCCGAACGTGCTTGGCAGAGTTTGGGTGGGCTGGGAGCCTTGGGTCTGATTCTTTCATGTGCAAAGGTCTAAATAGTCATTCACAGTCAATGGGACATAAATCGTATCACAGGTCCTTTAAACTCTTCCGTAGCTGTAAAATGATTCCCATGGATGGTGTTATGACAGATTATGTGTGGCAGGATCAATGTTATCTCATACTTAACCACAAATCAAGGTCTGGAAAAAGAAAAGTCAGTCAATGTGATGCACTTCAGTTCAAGGTTCACGATCATTACCGTCTTTTATTAATGTCTTTTCACTTCAGGTTGAAATAAAGAAATGTTAAAGCTGCTTGACAGGCTGATCACTTTGGTCATCTCTTTGAAACTGACTCAGATGAGATCACTTGAAATACTGCTTGACTTCCACAGCCAAAGAAAAGCCACAGTAATTCATGTGAGCACTGATCCTCAGATAAAACACTGTCAGCTGGAGCTGTGGAAACAAAAGGTAAGATGTGTCCATGTGGGGTGAAGCCATTCATAATGATGCTGCAGTGAGGCTCACATAGCACAGTTTTTTAAGAAAGGAGAATGTGTATGAGAGCTGAAATTCAAGGTTACTGGTAATTGGCAATACCCATTTCCTAGTAGGACACATTTCCTGGAGAGTAATTTTACAGTGTCAGCTTTTATTCTCAAGGTCAGTCCTATTCTCAAGTGCCTTCTGATTAAGGACAGATTTCATTTTAAGTTCAGGACATTTGCTGATTTCTAACAGTGCTCCACCTCTGCTGGACTTCATGGCACAGCAGCATGTCGTTGGTTCTGCTTTGGAAAGTTTCACATTCTGTTATTCTCATTCTATTGTCATACACCTAAGATATTATGATAAAGTCGTTTTTTATGTTGTTTGAATTACTTTCCCATATATTTATTGTTGGATTCTGCTCAAAAAAAGCGTTGGGCCGGTTCGCTTTGTCACGTGGTCGTCGTGACGTACGGTGGGCGGAAGTGGAGACAGGAGAGTAAACAGGTAAACTGTCGCTGTCTTTTCGCCTGTGCTGTAGTTAGTGCTTCGTGATAGCACACCGGCGTTAAGTTTCCACTGTAAATGTTGACAGGCTGACGGTGTAAACGCAGCAGTTTCCTTCCAGCATCTTGCTGTTAACTTTGTTTCGTATTATCTTGGATATGTGAAGCTAAGATGCTACTAGCGTCAGACATGAGACTGCGTGTTAGCAGTTGGATTTTCACTCAGCTGTGATAAACTTCCGGCTGTTTTCACTCAGCTGTGTTCAAACTATTAGCTCGTTTCCCTTCAAACAGTCCAATGACCTGAGAAGGCACAGGATGATTTTGATATTCCTCATGTTACCGCAGATGTGAGGCTGACTGTTTGCTAGCGCTGCGCTAATGGAAACACTGCGCAGGGCTTAATCAGTTCTGATTAAGTGAAACATAATGAAAGAAATAACCACAGCGTGGTCCTCAAGCACGCTTAGCTGCAACGTGTAAACCTCCATCAAAAGCAGCCAACTGTCCTGCTGGCTGCTTTACCTTGTCTGAGCGTGTCAGGTTCAGCTCTGCCCTTCTTGCTCATGTGAAGTCCTTTGCTGCCTGCAGAGAGTCAAATCTGTGCCAGGCGCCGCTGAGAATGAGGGCTGAAATACACAGAGCACAGAATCTTTTTAAATCCCTCATTGTACCAGAGGCAATGCAATGCAGCACGTAAATCAACTCAATGTGTGTGTATGATCCTTTAGTTAAAAGTTCATTAAGTGCTTGTTAATATAGCCAACTCTTCTAAATCCTGCGTAACCAACTGTAATATCAAAATTCTTTGTGCACACAGTGAAGCTGGCCGGAAACTACATGCTGCAAAGAGTCTGTGCAGCAGGTCAAAACTGTCCCGCCTACGTGACGTGGATATTACGGATAATGAATGACTAGCAGCAGTTTCCAGCCCCACACTGATCTTAATTCCTGTGTCTCTGTGGTTTTCTCAGGTGAAACAGACAGGATCACTGTTTCAATCGGCATGGATTCACTCACACTGCAGAGAAACTACCAGTATGAACAATGTGGCAGCAGTTTCAGCCAACTCAGTCCATACAAGCTGCACCTGCTTACCCACAGGGAAGAAACACCGTACGGCTGCAACCAGTGTGGGAGACATTTCAGCAGCCAGAGCTCACACAGAAAACACCTGTGTAACCGCAATGGACCGTACCAGTGTGATGACTGTGAAAGGAGTTTCACTTACTTATGTCATTACAAGAGACACCTGCGTGTCCACACGGGAGAGAAACCATACCAGTGTGACCAATGTGGAAACAGTTTCAGTTTGTTAAGTAGTTACAAGGACCACCAGCGTGTCCACACTGGAGAGAAGCCGTACCAGTGTGAACACTGTGACAAGGATTTCAGCCGCTTAAGTAATTACAAGACGCACCTGCGAGTCCACACCGGAGAGAAGCCACACCGGTGTGAACTATGCGGGAAGAGCTTCCGTTTCTTAAGTGATTACAAGAGACATCTGCGAGTCCACACGGGAGAGAAGCCATACCGGTGTGAACAATGTGGGAAGAGCTTCAGTTGCGCAAGTCACTACAAGAGACATGTGCTTGTTCACACGGGAGAGAAACCATACCAGTGTGACCACTGCGGAAAACAGTTTACTGAGTCCAGTGATCACAACAGACACCTGCGCACCCACACTGGTGATAAACCATATCAGTGTGAACAGTGTGGAAAGAGGTACACTCATTTAAGTAGCTACAATCAGCACCTGCGCTGCCACACTGGGGAGAAACCATACTGGTGTTCTCGATGTAAAAGATTATTCGCTTGGCCTAAGTCCTTGAAGGTGCACCGCTGTGTTGATGTGGATGAAGAGAGCTTTGGCTGAGTGGAGGAGGGAAGGAGTTTCTTTTCCCAGCTCACAGAATGGTGGCGGAGTCCGCCACTCCCATGCTGGATTCTGATTGTCTGCCAAAGAGATTTGCAGGAAGCTGTTTGTTACAGAGGTCGACTGATTACCTAAGAGAGGATGGCTTCTGCAACAGGTGGATGGAAATCCAAGCTGTTCCGCGTCGCACTTCCCCTAGAGGCCTGGAGGAGCTTCATGGTCTTGACTGGATATGCAGCGTTTTCTGTTGCATTTGTTTTGACATTCTGCAACGTATTTTGGACGTCTTTTGGACTTTCATACGTGTTTTTGAATTGGCATCATTTTTGAAGCTGCAGCACGTTTCTCCTAATGGAAGTCTTTGGGTCATTGCAGCGTGTTTGCAGCGTGTTTGCCCTTGTCAGCCACTGTAGGTTAATGATCCGAAACAGACCTCAAAATCCACAATGGACTACCTCAGGAGGTGCAAGCTGAAGGTTTTACCATGGTCCTCACCGTCCCCCTGACCTAAACATCATGGAAAACGTGTGGATAAACCTCAGAACAGCAGTGCATGCGAGGCAGCCCAAGAATCTCACAGAACTAGAAGCCTTTTCAAGAAGAAGAAGAAGAAGAAGAAATCCCTTTATTAGTCACATTTTACACACAACCGGGACCTTCTAGTGAGGCGACAGTGTTACCACCTGTTCCACCGTGCCACTTTTGCGGGAGAATATGGGAGTGATGTGACTTGTGGATTTTCTCTGAGACATCCCCCTTTCATCCATTTTCTTCTGCTTTAACTTAAACTTAAACTTAAGAACTTTTTGTTCACTCTTCGGTATGAACATGTAATGTGAACTTGGAATAAAAACATTAAATTGCAACTCAAATACTGGCTCACTGCATATTGAATTGCTTTTTATAAATGCAAATAAATAGAAATCAAAAGCCTTTATTGTCATCACAGAATACTGAGAAATAAATGCTCCTCCTAATCAGTGCAATAAAAAGACAAAAAATGAAATATAATAATTTATATATATATATAATAATCTAATATTAATGCAAACTTTTTTAATCTGTTAAGAGCACACTATGCCTATCTGAATAATGTAGCTGTATTTGGTCACACCCCTCAGGTGTGAGGTTGAGCAGCAGTGACCCCACTAGTCCACTAGAGGGCGTCACAACACCACAAATGACCTGACGTAGTTCGAACTCTCCTGTGTTTGCCACACCTTTAGGCTGATTTGTGTCAAAGTTGACATGCTGAATCTGGAGCCCATTGTGGATGTGCTTAACAAATATGGAGAAACCTGAAAAAAAAAATGCCATAACACCCACTTTTGTTGTATTTCCATCAGATTTAACAGGCTGTATTCATGTTTTTTTTTTTCTAAAGATAACACTATAAATAAAAGACAGCTCAGTCATGTGACCTGGCAAAGTACAAAATCAAAATAAATGTTCACATATTTCATGTGTTTGTGGGGGTAAAAAATGGGCGTGGCCTGTGTTGTGATGCTCAGCTTGATTTAAGGTACCTGCATAAAATATTTACAAAAAAAAACAGGCTTGTCTTTTTAACAGCTCCTGTGGTTGGCCTGGGTCATATATTTTTTACATAAACTTGAACAATCTTATACCCACCCTGAAAAATTTGGCCTTTGTCAGTGTCTACATCTATTTTACCATGTCGTGTGCATCAGGCAGATCTGTGATCTGGGATAATTTTAACTGCCTGGCTGTCACTGACTCAGCTGCACATTGTGCAGACATTACCGTCACATACAACGTGACTTTAGACACAAGTCCAGATGTAAAGCACACTCATATTCTCCATGTCTCTGTGCAGGAGACACACACATACACCTCTGTCCCTCAGGGATAGTGCAGCCCCTGGGACCTCATTACAGTGTGCCATCTGCATGCAGACAAAAACAATAATGTCTCCTACCTCTTCTATAGTCCCTGCTACTCAGTCTGCAATCCCCTGCGGGCAGTGTTTTCCACCACACTGCCTTTGATTCACAATCATAGCTGTTATACACAAATGCATTTTGCAGGCTTCAACTGCTTTAACATGCAATGCCCATTTAATAATAAATGACTGCATACATGAAGAAATCCTTACAGCATGCAATAAATTATTTATTACCTCCTTAGAAATATTTTGAGGGCTGCAACTAATTATTGTTTTCATTATTAATTAATCTGCCAGGTATTTTTGTATTAATCAATCAATTATTCAGTCTATGAAACATCAGAAAATAGTAAAAAATGGCTACCACATTCTTGGAAACCTGAATGTGAGGTCTTCAAATGTCTTGTTTTGTTTGACCAAACGTCCAGCTCCTCTCATATGCACAGAAATGACATTTTATATGACTACAGCTGTGCCATATTTACCACTAGTTACAGAAGCCTCACAAGAGGAGTTTTAACTATTCACAATATCAACAGAATAAAAAAAAAAGCTTCAATATGTCCTTATATGTGCTGATAACTATGTTACAGTGTTGCAAAGCATTTATTAATTGTTTATATCCTGCTTATAATTGTTAAGTAATTGGACTTAACGGTTACTTTTATTGTATTATTATATTTTCTGTTTTTTTAGATTTGAAAATGTTTAATAAATTACAGAGTTGTATCATGTCTTCATCAGGCACAGGAGCAGATTACTCTCTAAATTATCACATGACAATTATTAAATTAAAGTTTTTACCCAGCAGGCAAAATGTGAGCTGTTCTTAATTTTATTACAAACAACAAAGCTAAGCTATGAAATGTAGCATTCATGTTAAAGGGTATGAAGCCGTTCGAGTGCTTGGTGAAGGTGTGGCAGCTGTGCCCCTGCTCCTCGCAGCATCACCTCTGTACGCTCTTACGTCACGTTCCCCGCTGACACTCGTTCAGACTGCAGAGCCGAGGATGCGCTGCTGATTACCCACCGCTGTCTGCTGCCAGAGGGGGAGTACAATGGCACAGCAGCGGGGACCCATTTCAGAATAAAAGCTTCCTTTCATACTATAGTGCTGACCCATATGCAGTCCAGTCATCAGTGGCTCCAGTAATTTCTCCAACACAGCTGGAGCAGACTTTAGGGGGCTGCATTACTGTAAATGACTGCTGAGGAGAAAACTTTATCATGAGTGCTGAGTTTAGCTGCCTGCAAACTGCACATCTAGAAATCTGGAGGAGGGCAGTGACGTAGTCAGCAGGTTGGATGACACAGTTAGTTCTGAATAAACCATCTTAGATTTTCTGAGCTCTTAAAGCCAAAATTTAACAGTAAATGCAGGAATTCCATGGCAATGCCAATGTGTAGGATTACACGCCAACCATGTCACCATCCTGATTTTTCTCTCTTGACATCAAACAGAAAAGGCCGGGTCAAGAGGGTTAAATATATCTCACTCAAGCACTGTGACAACAACAACTTCACCACGGCAGCCAGTTAGTTCAGCTCCCCCCGAGAGGACAGTCTCTGTGACAACAGAGCAGGTTGAGAGGAGACTGTTTGTAGACGGCTAATCCATATTTTGAGTGAGTTCAATCTAATCATGCGTGTTACAGTTAACTGCACAAACCAGCTCTTTACTGTCACCCTGGGGAAAAGTGAAGAGACACACATGCTGATAATAATCAAGCCTGAGTTCAATGATTTTTTTTCGTCTGACGCAATGAAACAACTGTACAAAATCATGACTTCTCGAACCAGAAAAAAGTAAGATTGCCTTTGTTGCTGTACAAGAATCTATAGAAGCCCATTTGTGCCTGGAAAAGACAAAAAATAGAAGAAAAGTGAGACATGATAAAATGTAAACACCCATTATAAGTCAGAATTCAAGATGAAATTACAGAAACTGCATTTCCAAACAGTCTCTTATTGAGCAGAAGCAGGCTGTGGGAATATTTAGCTCTTAAACTTTATTTACTGTCACTGACCTGGCTGCACAACTGTATTTATATGTAAGTGTATTTAAATATCTATATTCAAACTTTAAATAAGGTTTGGGTTTGAATATGAGCTCCCCGACAATCTTACAGCTCACCAGTGGAAACTTGTGCAATAGACTAACAGTCTGTTGTGGCTCTGCTTGAGGAATTAACCCGAAAAGTGAGCATGTCTGATGCTTTGGCATCGGATGGGATTCCTGCTGTGACCAAAGAACAGTCGAGGACCAGGGTATTAAAGCAATAAAGTTAAACATAGTAAGTAAGCATCAGTGCATCCTTTCATTTGTATCGTCTAACTTTTCATCATTTTTTCCTTTTTCCCCGCAGAAATGGGCTTCCATAGTCTTCATTAGTTTAATCTCCAAACTTCCTTTTCCCCTTAACTCATGCAGACTACATAAGAGAATCTTAAATGAATGGCTGCTTTGACCATGTCAGGTCAGGCGCTTTACTCCCTCTAAGAAATCAGTTTAATCTCACAGTGTTCCAGTGAACAAGTCTACCACAGAACTGGATCTCCGTCCATCCAGTGTGGCTGGGCAAAGATGAGGGTGGCACAAAGACAAACGCTGACATTTGTTCCCCTGAGCACTTGCAGCTGCGGCTGTGCTGTAAAGGCCACATCTGCCTGACTGTCTGACACCCAGCTTAAAAAGTAATCTGCACTTCATTTTGTCCAGTCTCTCTGAACTGAGGTGATGAGTTGAGCTCTGGATGAGTAAAACAACATGGACATGGAGGATTACACGTCAGCTCTGTATTTTCGTCTCGCGTCCTGGGTGTGCTGGCTCCACCCTTCACGCCTTCATCCAGTCAGACAAAAAAAGAAAAGACAAGAGCATCCCCACGAAGAAGTGTAAAGGAACATGATACGCATAAACAAAATGCCTTTGTCTGCAATGGCACTTGTAAAGTGAACTTTGTGCTGTAAGGCACGTTCTGGTGGCTCGTCTGTCATTTTAATCAGCAGCTAAACTGAACTGACTTTAACACAGCCACCCCCACTTGCCCCCACCCACCTGACCCCTTGGTCATCCAACTGTCCCGCCAGCTGTCTATTTTAGATGTCCACGCAATGCCAGGCAATTACTGCCTGAGTGGTCTCCTGGAGTTCATCCAAAATATTCTCCTCAGGAGTTTTGGACGGCTGAAAAGTAAATGGCAGATTATTTGACAAGCTTTCTGCGCAAACTGAGATGCTTGAATGGGAAATGACAGAGGCCAGAGTCTATTAGTGAGAGCATATGGCTTTAGAAACTGGGTGTTGAAGCCCTTGGCAATGATAAACTGTACATGATTAAGAATTACATTGTTTATTCACTGTATTGAATGAATGAATGAATGCCAAATACGTACTTTTTTAATATGAAACTATATGACTAGATAGCTGGTATGTGTCACCCACATCCACGCACGGATTACGAAATCATGGGCCCCTCATCTGTCGCCTTCTGACTCCATTGTTGGGTGACACTAATGTGTAGGTTACATTTGCCTGGGATGTTGTTTTATCTAAAAAAAACAGCTGTCATGATGTCTAAAGAGCCAGAAGACTTTATGCTAAACTGTGTTTGTATTTGACCTTGAAATCACTGATAAGGGTGAGTCTCACAGGGAGCACAACCACCACAGGCTTCAGTCTGACCTCTGACCTGAGATTTCCATGCATCATGAGCTTTTTTTTATGGTGTGTTCAAGGAAAAAAACTTTTGCTTTTTACAAAGCTGCTGCTTATCTAATCTCTGTGAAAGGACTACATTTTCAAGCCCCTTTGTTTGTCTGTCACAGTGAAGTCTGAACGGATTCCCCTTGAATTTAGTGAACAGATGCCCGAGGAACGATTTTTTCATTTGGGGTGGTGATCTTGAGCTGGGATTTCCACCACCAGATCATCATGTGTTTTCTATGACACCAATAGAGAAAGACGCTTCAAAGCAGATGTTGTGATGACAGGAAAAGCTTGAATACAGGAGATGCTCTGTGCTGTTGCTCTGTGAATTTTTTGAAAAATGTGCTTTCAAGTGTGTCAAACTGAAAAAGCTCAAATTTTGGTGTTTTGAGATCAGTAACTGTGGGCTATAGATCAAAAACTGCCGGGACACATGAGAGGTCATGCCATACTGAGGTATTGACAAACCAGTTATTCCAAGCTGTAACATACCAAAGTTATTATGGCGAGGTGTTGGCAAATGAATAAACCATCACTGCTTTTTAAATTAGAATGATTTATTGAGGCAGGCTATTGATAGTGGAGGATGTGCAGGGTGAGTGTTAATTGCCTCGTCATTTTGAGACCATTAAAGAAGCTAGTAATGAGTTTGACACGCCAGTGCATGTGCTCCACTGTGACAGCAAGGTACTGTATGCACTTTCTGCTAAGCTGCATTGTTTTGCTGGCTGGCTTACCTCACTTTTAAAGGAATAAAGCAACAATGAATATGTTGCACATATGTTTCAGAGTTTACAGATATGCTCCAAAACATACAGAACATTTTGTGCAGGTATGACATGACCTGAAAAATATTTGATGACTGGGGGAAAATTTGTGACACCACATGAGGAAGTGAGGTTATTCTCCCTCCTTCTTTCCCAGTATGGCCATCTTGTATAGTCTGAAACCTATTTATAGAAATACTATATATAATTGTATGTAGTCTTATGATACATGATGTGCTTAGAGTCTTCATAATGATGTTGGTATTAATACTTTAAATTATATATTTTCACAATTCGTACTTACTTTACGTTGTCATAAGTCACAGAGAGGTTGAATTGTGGGGAGGATATTATTAAATTGATGCAAATTTTAGTACTCGCTTATTCCACAATTAGCACATTTCAACCACTCTGATTTGCTCATGGGGGTGGTTGACGGCGCTCATTGGCTCTGTCAACCAATGAGCGAAGGCCGAGGGCGGGCACATCTGTACTGTAATCAATCCTCTGATCAGCCCGTGAGCGTGCGTCCCTCTGTACACTGTCCTGTGTGTTTGCCCTCCTCGCGCGTGAACCGCAGAGGTAAGCCGGACGGTGTCTTCTTCCTCCAGTAAAAGTGCGACAAGTGGAGGAGAAGAAGGAGGGACATGAGCGAAAGATTTGTGGTAGTCCCGGTTGACGGGGGGGTTGGGGTCGCCGGGGAAGGGGAGCACTCGGACGCGGTTGTCGCTGACCCGACCCCGGACGCCGGCGGCAGCTGCAGCAGCGCCGGAGGAACAGAAGAGGAAAAAGAGGCGGGGGAGGACTCCGTGTTCGAGCCGCAGGACCCCAACGCTGTGGTGCCTATCCTGGAGTACAACAGGGAGCCCAACAAATACGGTAAGAGACAGCTGCCCCCTCCAAACTCCTTGTCCCACTTCTTATCTCATCTCTCTATCAGAGGATTAACGTTAACGTTAGCCGTCGCATTTCACTCTGTCCGCGCTCTTGTCGGTGTGTAATGTCCGGCTAATGAAGCCGGGCTGCGGGAGAGTAATGTTACACACAATATGTTAAAAAGAGTCACAGAAAGTTTTCTACACTGCTGTTTGGTGAAGTTATTGTGATGTGACATTGTCATTTGTCAGCAAACTGTCCACTCAGCCGACTGACGCTTCATATTTTGGAGAATGCTTTCTTAAATTTTCGATAAAAGTGAACATAAAAATGACAAATGTGCATATTTTGCTTCACATCATTGAAGAAGCCTTAATAAGCAAACTGTATTTGGATCTCCTGCACATTTCCCCGTCTCTGCCTTGAATGAACTGCAGTTTATTCTGTTAACATTAAAGTACAGGTGATGGGACTGGGATTTGGCACTTGTACCCTTTGAAAAAAGAGAGAGAACCCAGTTTCAGTGACAACAGTGGAGATCACAAAATAAGCCTTGAGGTAGGCTCAACACTAAGCACTGCAGTGATCCTTGAGGACAGTAAGGTGTGTCTATTAGCTCCCCGTGGGCTTTTATGACTAAAGGAAGATTGAACTTTATGACCTGATGTTTGTGTGTTTTCCTTTGAAAATCCACTGCAGGGTTAATGTGACAGATTTCTCATATTGAATATGTCCTCCAGCTGAACCATCATTTGGCTGCAGTATTTATTCTCGAGCTCACAAACAAGGTGCCTCTATAGCAACAGGTGAGGGTTGCTGGAGTGATCGGCTGGCACACTGGGCCGGGGAGCATGCTAGATGTCTTCGTCTCTGTGGTGTGTATTGATATTTAGACTGTGCCGAGCAGCTAAAATGGGTCATTATTTGTGGTTTCTTCTGAATGAGCGTGGGTCAGTACTTTCCACTTCTGCCACTGACTGATCAAATGTGGATGGAAACGTTGGAAAGGTTGCACTGGTGATTATTGTGGTACCGGTGAGGAATCACGGGGACAAAGAGAAGAGTGTTGCTTTGACGCAGGCATTTTGGATGTTAGGTCCATCAAAAATGTCTTCTGGCCTCGGGCTAGTACGAGCTGCCAGGCAGGTACCAAGTCCGCTTCTGGCCCAAATGCAGCGACTGATGGTGATTAGAGGACGGAAATGCTATGAGTACTAACGTGCTCCATTTCTTTTGTGTCTACACGGAGCAATATTTGACGAGATTAGATAAAATAAAGGTTAGAAGTCAATGCCGCTCTGATTGTGTAAAAAGGTGCTTTGATTTCTGAACTCCATGGCTTATGGTTGCAGATTTCAATAATTCAGACACTGTTTGTCTGTATATAAATATAAATTTATAAAAATGCAGTCCGTGTATTTTCATCTGTACTTGATGTAGAGCTGCAGAGCCATGAAACTGCCCTCCACATGATTTCCTCCTCTATGATACAAGGACAGCTTGCTACCTGTATACTCCGTTTTAATGCGTCAGTTGAATTTCATCGTAAATCAGATTAAATTCCTGCTATGAAGATTGGTGTGCATGTGCACCCATTCGTGTGTGTTTGCAGTGTCACGGCCTTTGCCTTGCATTCACTCTCAGCTACACAAGGACAGATTACATATTGTCTCCCAAGCATTCTGTACATGATTCTGAAGACAATTGGACACCCTCTGTGGACACACACTCAGCTGGGTGGTGGCACAATGAAAGAATGCAGCTTTGTCATATGATTAGAATTCACAGCTAGGATACACAAAGTTATTAAATCATTCAATCCCAGGGGGACATGTGTTCCCTCTGTTTGACCCAACCTAACTACTGAGGAGATGTCCATGCATGTCCTGCTCATTTCATCTGTTTTATTTCACAGTAAATTTAATATTTTTGGGGTTTTGACTGTTGAAAATTGGTGTTTAGTACTCTTTTTTTGACATTTTATAAACTAAACAATAAATGAATAGAAGATCAAATCTTATAATTGAATATTGATCCTTTGAAATCCAGGACAAGCAACTCCGAAAACCATTTCCTCAGTTCCTTCCTCTGTTGCAGTCTTTGTATTGCAATCAATACATGGCTGACAGCGGGGGATACCTGCTTGTTTTGCTGTAATCTGTTTACTGATAAGCCACTGGATGCTCCCGCTAAATTAAATTCCAGGATGATTAAGTTGATAACCGTAGCAGATAATGAGTCTAGACCATTTTTAGATAATGGATGGCCAGGCATTTTCCATTAAAGAGACTCCACCTATTAGTGTATTTAGTAACACAGAGCAGCGTCTATGCACCCGCAGGCTTGCCATCGTTCTTTCACTTTCTGATCATGACAGTCGCTAAAGGTTTTGGATAAAGCACACTGCTTGTTGCCAGATTTCTAAAACACACAGAAAGAAGGTCATTGATAAACAGTTTACTTTTCGACTGTGAGTTTAGATTTTTGTTTTTCATAGTGGCTACAGGGGTGTTGGGGTTTTGGCTTCAACAGGACTTTAGAATGCGTTGTGTGTTATGTGATCAAACACAATATTAATGTACTTCAAATGAGATCTGAACTGTGAAGTTGCCTTTTTTTTGTCACTGAAATTGCAAAAGAAATGTATAAGTGGAGATGAAGTAACAGACATTGTAAAGAGGAAGTGGAAATTATTGAAGATACTGCTGGCTGAGTGATAGTAGCTGTTTGTTTCACTGGCATGCCCTAAAGGCTCTCAGGCCATCTAGAAATGTGCTTTTTGCCTGTTCCTTGTTCAGTCAGCGTGAAGCAAAGATGTACCCTCCTGCTTGCCTCTGATGCGTAGGCTGACCAAGATTACATTTGGATTTATGAGAGATTAAGCAGGCGGTGAAAGACAGATGAGTTTCTACAGGGATGAGGGTCTCCGAAAGGTGTCAGATTTAAGCTTGATGCGACAGTACGCACAGTCCCTCTGTCTCTCTGACACTTCACACATTGGCAGATCTTTGGCATAGGGAAACATTGTTGAGGCTTGTTGCTGAACAGTAGGCTTCATTCTCATGCTACCTGTTGCAACTGAGGCTCTTTGCAGTAACACATGCTTCCTCTGTTCAGTGCTGTCGCAGTGCTGTTGCGATTTTCTCTGTTTGGGTGGAGAGACTCGTGGAGATTTAGAGAAACAGATGCATATATGTAAGAGCAGAGTCATGCAGCGGTTTAAAATCTGTCTTGATGCCGCAACCTTTTATTAATTTGCACCTATTAAAATCAGTTCACTCATCATGTGCAGCACAACTCAGCTGTTGAATAATCTTTTCTGTGGCTGAGAACACAACCCTGATGATGTCAGAGGGGTTATTTTCGCCTGAGTTTAGAGATTTTTAATAGAAAGGCTGCGGCAAGGTCTGTAGGTCTCTTGAGGTTTATACAATATGTGTGTGTGTGTTTGAATGTCTGTGATGTTTGCTGTGTTTTTCCTACATTTTGCCTCTGGATGTACTTCAAAAACAGAAAACTGTTGCATGCGAGGGACACTTAAGAGAATGGGGCTGTTTTTCAGGTGGAGCATGAAGTTACATGATAAGTACAGTACAGATACTGTTGTGGGGCCGTTATGAATGGGTTAGGGTTAGTAAATGAGTATGAGTCTTCAGAATGACCTCACCGCACAGCATTATGTTTGCATGCATGCGTGTGCATTCATGTTTAAAGAGGCATGCACCTTGGGCTATCATGTGCTGCCCTCTGCTTTATTTGGAGCCCAGCAGTCAGCACATGGACACCAACTGGGCCCTGGCGTCCACTATATCTGCTCCTGCTCCTGTGTGGCCTCCCAGTCCGCCACCTCCCCTGCCGTTCCTGCGTGGGATGTTTGTCCCAGTTGCTCCTTATTTACACGCAACACTCAGGAGAAGGGGAGTGTCCCTCACCGGAGAGACTGAAGGGTTGTCTTGTGGGAAATGCACACAGACATGGTTTAGCCTTTTAGTTTGTCATTTGTTTTTGAAGGTCAGCAGTGGTGTCACTCCCTTCATCCAAGAGTTATACCAGTTTAACAGTATACTTACATCATGACAATACATGTTTGACCTCTCTGACCTTGGGCAAAAACGTGACAGTCAGCTCAGCGTCAGTGTAAATTTCAGCTGCAAATACACCTCTACTCAATCCTGACCTGAAGGCATATTAAGGTCACATCTTTCTTGTTTTATGATTCTTGAGTCACAACATAATCCTGCGTTATCCACACGAGCAGTTGAAAGTCTTCCATTGTGTGCGCCTGTATTACCTCATTTACTGATTCTTTTCCTTTGACAATTTAAGCATATGAATATTACATCCACATACCACTTAAAGAATTCCAAAACTGTGTCCATGTTGCCAGCTCCTGTAGTGGCTCCTCAGTGACTGTTTTGCGTAGCTATCAGTACCTTTAAAAATAACCCACGTTGTCCTTGTGAAGTCATGACACACTATACAGCTTGTAAATACAGAATATGATGATCTGAGATCTGGGGGGGTGGTCTTATTCAGAGCTTTACTGTGCCGTCTCTGCTTCCTTTGTTCCTTTGCTGGCAGAAACTGGGTTTGACATAATGCTACAGCTGTCAAAAAGATATGGATGGCATGCGTGCGCAGTCCAGAGTTTTATGTTATGGCAGCCATGTGGAAATGGTCAGCGGCAAGCTTGAAGTGTAGTCCGACCCAGAGTTTTAAGGCCCAGACTGGTATCTGTGTTTGGGAGTCTAAAAAATCTGATAATGATATATTGACAGATAGTATGTATGAAACGTAAGCAACAGTTTTGATACCAACAATTTCAATTTTTTCAAGATTTGAGACCAAGATACATACTTAAGTGGGTCATTTTACAGTATGATATATTGCCAGTGTGACAGATGATCTGGGCGCACTGGTTAGTGAGTGTGAATTCAGACACAGACACACACATTTGCTAAACTCTAACGCCCATAAATATGTTATTCTTCCTAGTAAATAGTATATAGTTTCAAAGTATGCAGTAGCTTTAAACCAAGGCCATAAATGTTTGGATTAAGTGGCTGCAGCTGTTATTGCAATGCCTCAGATACATAGTTACTCAACATTTAAGTAAATATATTTATTGGATGGGACTCAGTATTGGCAGGTGACCAATATTAAAGAGCTAGAATTGGGATCAGAGCAAAAAAAAAACCTGCATAAAGACATCCCTAAATAGTATTATTGCACACAATATCTAATGCTAATCAATGCAGCTAATTTACTGGATATGGAAACACAACTGTAGTCAACCTGAAATCCGGTTCTTATCTCTTCTTATGCTCTGCACATAAAAGTGCCACTAGTGTTTGTTGCAGACACACAATGCATGCGGTCAGATTGATAACGGTAACAGTTTTCCAGCAGCTGAAAGCTGCTGTTGCTAACCAGACATTGAGCAGACGCTGTGGGAAAAAACACAGAATATGTTTGACTCTGGAAGTTCTCTACATTTGGTGTTGGTAGTCATGGGGTTTTCCAGTTCTTGGTCAGCAGAATGTGTGAGGCTAAGTAAAGCATTTACTGTGAGTCATTTTGGCCTTTGCTATTGCAGTAAATACTGTACCTTTTGAAACGACACAAGGAGCTAGCAAAGAAATCTTTTGACATATACTCAATTGAAAACAGTACAAAGACAATATATTTAATACTTTACCTCATCGGCTTCATTGATTTTTGGGACAGGAGCAACAAAAGACTGGGGAAGTTGTGGAATGCTCCAGAGACACCTGTTAGGAACAGGTTCATTGGTAACAGGTGATGTTCTCATGATGGATGGATGGAGCGAGGTTCACCACTTTGTCAGGCAACAACCACAAATTACCACAGAGTTAAATCAACACCTTTTGTGTTACTGTCCCAACAAAAAATTAGCATTGCTTGTGTGTTTAATTTCCGCATTATAATGTGTAGGTGTTCGGATTATTGTGTCCACCTGTCAGAGAGAAAAAAGCTAGGTACAGTAAGAGCTGCTTGGTAGTGGCGTGGGTGGATATCAGATGTCAGAAATGTGTAGGGAGACATTTGAGTATCATGTTCTGCTGCTTGCTCTGAATGAGGAACCTACGGCTAACCTTCTTAACCCCACCCCGTCACCAGCCGCCTAGATGACTACAGCGCAGTCAAAGGCCAGAGATGAACCCGATACAGCGGGAGCTTCAGTCATTTCCAGCGTCTCTCATGGCTTACGCTGTCTTCCCAAGAAGGAACTGAGCTGATAAAACACTTGAGTCAGCTTCTGTTTTTGCTAAACTTGCTCACTGGCTGATGTTATTGTCCAGCTATTGAGGGAGAGAAAAGACAAGAACTGGCAACAGATTTCCATAGTACGCCTGACTTAATTTTCAAGCTGAGTTCAATGTTCCTGTAAGTATCACCACAAAATTACTTATGTTCATCGACGTACTAGGAAACGAAGACCCACTTGATTATTTAGTTTAGATTGCGATGTCCATGCATTGTTTGTGAAAACAGAAAAGGGAAATTTAACAAAAACTGAGTGTAAATGAATGGGCTGTGGCCAGATGCATAAGCGATGTGTACGCACAAAAACTATGCACCTACCTCACACATACCTCACATCAGGTGTGTACGTAGTGTTCCTGATATATAAGGTGAGAAATGTATAAATAATCAAAGATTTCTTTAGGTTATCTCACTGATTGAGTTATTATTCTTTGCAGTCTCCAAAAAAGTAGACCTAATTTCAATCAGTCGCTTACGAGGGCTGAATTTTCTCTCTCCCCGCATTAATGCCCATTTCACTTTATCACCAACTGTGAAGCACTTTGCAAAGCCTGCGCCAATATAAGCAGTGCTAATTAATCATTGATCATCTTTCTGACTTTTGATAATGATGATTGAGACATGACTGCCAATTGTGACTCACAGGTACATGTGATGAATTATTTGTATAGGAGCTATAAATAGCCACAGCTGTGGGTAATGGTTGCCCATAACGGCAGCTGCTCTGGTACTGTTGGAACGATGCCCGTGTGAAACAATTGGTGAAATTGCGCCTCTTCTTTGCCCTCCTTGTTATTGGCAGGCCTCTGCAGTGGTGGAGCAGGCAGAGGTATGAACATGCATATGTGTGTTCCCACAGTTCGTTTATGATGATGATCATACTGTTTACTACAGTCCATCCATAATGTGAGCACTAAGATATTGCACTGAAGTGGAAATGGAAACTGGACCTGAGGTTAGCCCTGATTACAGAAGATGCATCATTTCTAGAAAAAGGTTCAAAAGAAATATAAAGAGGAAAGACCTTCATCTTCAAGAGAGAAGAATGTGTCACCTGAGCTGCTTGTGTCAAATACAGTGTTTAGTGGATGCCTGCGACACAAGCGTGCTGTTACCTGAGATGGTTGAGGTGTGGCTGTCCATGTGTGCAGTGAAGTCATTAACGACTCCATGTTGCCTCAAACTGTGCAGAAAGAGGTGTTTACCTTTGCTTAGATCACTAGTGGCTTACCTTGACTTTGAGTAGGTGATTGTGACCAGTGGGATTTTTCCGTAGAGTCTCGGTTCACGTTCAACACCCCGCTAAGGTCTCCTTTACAGACCAATAAACAAAAGTCATGGAAATGTTTCAGAAGGGAACTTTAAAAGGTTCAGTCACCGTTTCACAGTCAGACATTAGGAAAGTCTGACTGAAAATGATGACTGGCAATGTTTCCCCTTCGTTTCACTAGAGTCAGTGCTTGTAAAAAAAATGACCTTTCCATGTGCCAGTTTACACCTGATTACACCGATTACTGTTAATACCGCTCAGTGTTTTTGATTGGTCCTGCTTGGCTGATTTTATCTCAGCCTGTTGGTCAAGATGTACACAAATTATAGAACAAGTAGTTCCTCCAAATATTATTATGATGGTGATGTAACTGGTGCATTTCCCAATGTGAGCAAGTGGGGGCAACAGAGCGTTAGGAGTCTTCAGCTATCTACTGTGTGATGAAAGCAACAACTGTGTGATGTTAATGTGCACATTCTGTGAGTTACTTTCAGATGGCTTGTGTAAACGCACAGCATCACTCAGACCAATGGTACTCTAACTCCAAAAGGCCTCAGGGGAAAAGAGAGAGAGGCTCAGATGACCCAGAAATCCTGAGTTAAAACACTGCAGAATGTTGCTTTTGAATTTATCAAGTCACGAGAAGAAACATGGCTCCAGCGAGATGCTGTATTGATGCATTGGATTTTAAAGGTGATGTTACTACTGTTAAAAAGTTAAAGTTAAAAACCTCAGACCAGGCCAGGAATCTGGGGGTTGTAATGGATTCAGACCTGAATTTTAAAAACCACATACAAACAATTACAAAGTCAGCTTACTATCACCTCAAGAATATTTCTAGGATTAAAGGACTGATGTCGCAGCAGGACCTTGAAAAACTTGTCCATGCATTTATCTTTAGTCGAGTCGACTACTGTAACAGTATCTTCTCTGGTCTGCCTAAAAAGTCACTCAGACAACTGCAGCTGATCCAGAACGCTGCTGCTCGAGTCCTCACTAAGACCAAGAGAGTGGACCACATCACTCCAGTTCTGAGGTCTCTACACTGGCTCCCTGTCTCTCAGAGAATAGACTTTAAAATTCCCTTGTTAGCATATAAAGCGCTGAATGGTTTAGGCCCAAAATACATCAGAGACCTTCTGGTCCAGTATGAACCAACCAGACCACTCAGGTCGTCTGGTGCAGGTCTGCTCTGTGTTCCAAAAGTCAGAACTAAACATGGAGAATCAGCGTTCAGTTTCTATGCTCGGTATATCTGGAACAAACTTCCAGAAAATATCAGGTCTGCTGAGAGTCTGAGTTCTTTTAAGTCAAGGTTAAAGACTCACCTGTTCACTGCTGCCTTTGACTAAAAGGCTTTTTATTTTTTAAATTTTATATTTTCCTCCGAAACTCTGCACTGCAACTCTTATTTTAATATGTGTGTTTTTATATTTTTGGGTTTTATGTGTTGTTTTCTTATTTGTTGTTTTAATCACCTTTTACATGTTTCTTTTACAATGTTTTCAATGTGTTTCTTTTTCCCCTGTCATTGTATTTCAATGTCCTGTGTGAAGCACCTTGAATTGCCTTGTTGCTGAAATGTGCTATATAAATAAACTTGCCTTGCCTTGCCTTACTGCAGTTTACAGTGTAGTGCTGTATAGCATATCAGGGGTTTTCCTTTGTCTGCCCTCTTGCAGTGCAGTTTTGAGAGCAGGAGGAAGTAACATAGAGAAGGGAAGATACCATGTGACTAAGACCATGACCCAGACTCCCGTGACATGGTCAAGAGATGATACTCTACCTTGTTCACCACCATGATTCCCATTAGATTTATGCTTTTTTTTTTTTTTTTTTTGCGTAAAACACTTTTGCACAGGGTCATTCTGTATTCTCTATATCCTCACAGGAAAGTTGTACTTCCTCCTGCCCCCTCCAGAGGGCGCTATCTGTTGCTGCTGTGGATTTTGTGTAGCACTAACAGCTCTTGAGCAGCGATAGGTGATATCACCCATCTACCAGGCGCTGCTACCTGGCTGCTGTCAAATAATTTTAACTTTTGCTTTGGCCTACTCTTCCAAAACAATGTGTAGGTCTTCTTTTTGAAGACTTAACCAGTATTTATTTTTGACTGAATATCAATAATGGACAATAAAAGATGATAATATGGGCTGTTTTACTTACGTGTTTAATAAAGTAACACAGTCTTTGACAGCAACAAAACACATTAGTGGTTTAGATTGTTGTTTTCTTCTATGTTCATATTAAAGGACCTGTCAATCAATTCTGGAGTAAAACAAATGACGTTATAGGTTACCTTTCTGTTTACATATTGACCATGTGTTGTGTTTTCAGACAGCCAGTTATATTAAATATTGAAATTCCTTCTTCCGTGTTTGGACCAAAAACATCTCTTGTGTAATGTATCATAGGGAATTAAACCCAAGACAGAGAAAAGGAGCAATAAATGAAATGTAGAGTTAGATGTGAGCTCATTAAAGAGAATAACAATGAGGGACTTGCGAGGCGGTGGAATGATGTCCATTTTGTGTCTGTGGCTGGGCACCCCTCCATGCCCTGATTTGTGTCCTTGGCCTGTACTTGGCGTATCTGTTGCATATCCAGTATCCTCCCATCTTCCCTTGTAGAATCAATCAATAAATCTACTTTGGGGTTAGAAATCTGAGCCTGTTGAGAAAAAGTTCAGCTCAGTGGAACTATTGTTATTTTCAGTGCTGACAAATTGATCACTGCCTGTGGACCAGTGGACCGAACCTTAGACTTTCCAACATATATACGTACTGTAATCTGTATGTCTTGTCCACCACACAGAATTTCCAGTTTGACAGATTATGATGCACAGCATCTCATCTTTTGTGGTTAATTTATTCATTAATTAATAAGGGACAGCGAGACACAGTCATCATTTTTTCTGCCACAGAATAAATCTTGCATTAAAACAGCATGGTTTTAAAAAGTGCCATGCATGCAGCACCATTCTTTCATTCTTTGTGAAGAGCCTCAGTTTGGAATATTATAGTGTGCAGCATCTAAGTATGTTTATATAGTATGTGTTGAAAAAATCACTGAAGCAGCATTTGAAACACTGACATAATATACACTGAAGAAAATGTGTTTTTTCAGTTTTCCATTAGCACGGAGGGGAAATTCCAGGTTGATATATAGATAGATATACATGCCTTTACTGTTTCCAATGAGGAGTAAGTCCTCAGTGAGTGATATCCCGTCACAGGAAGCAGAGAGAAATCCCCAGTGCTGTCAGACTCCCGTGACTGTAAGCCAAGTAACTGCTGGGTGAGCAAATGTTCTACTATACAGCAGAGAGTGAGGGATTCTGCTGTAAAGACTGTGGTTTTTAGTCTCTTTTTACTATTTTATCATTTGATTATCTCCTCTTCCCATGATTCCTTTGGAGCAACAGAAGAGCCTATGTAATAGACTGAGGTTATGTAATAATTCCCCTTGTGTTCCTGTGTTTTTCTCTCATGCTTTGGCTGTGAGATATTCCATCAAACGTGACATGCTGAAAAATAGTTTTTCTGCTGAGAGCGGCTTATGTCACATCATTCTAGCCTAGTTTTCACTCTCCACTGTGCAGGGTTGCAAACCCTCTCACAAAAGGGCCATTGTCCTCCTGGCCTGGATGCACTGACTGTCCCTGAGAAGCAGTCTGACGGTCTGGTGTCTTAATCAGCGGATGTCAGTTACATCACTGTTCATATACTGGTCAGGGAGTAGATAAGTGCTCTCTTTGTTGCCCTAGTAGCACTGAAATACTCTGTGGACATTGAGTTATCAGATCACTGTTATTAATGTCATCCCTTCACCTAAGATATTCTCTGTGATTGTACGGACACTAACTGCTCTATTAGTGATCAGCCTTTTTCACTAAGCACTCGATCTGCTTGTTGCCTGGAGCCAGTCCCATATCTGCAACCACACCCACTTACTGGAATTATGTTTTATTGAAACTTGACCTGCCAATTCCATAGCAGGATGTCTAGCTTGGATATCTGACAGTCTGTGTGGAGCACTATGGTTCCTGACAGTACAGAAGCAGTATGGAGGAAAACAGAACGCTGGCAACCAAACAGTGAACGGGTGAAATGTTTAGATCAAGGTGACAGCAAACTTGAAATTTCAATTCTGCGGACATGTACTGAAAGGCTGGTATTTGTATATCAGCGGGCTGCCGAGGTATTGTATCGTAATTGCAGTAAAGAGTTGAAACCCTGCACTGGAGGTATAAATGTAAACTGTTATGAGGTGGAAAACATGATGTAATGATTATATAATCGCCGCCTCAAACAAATCATCTTTTTTGGTAAAGCCTGTTTACGGGAAATATAGTAATCTAACCCACCCAGTGCCTAAATATGTCAAGGTTTCATCGAGACGATTGTAGTCAAGGCCTGGATACCTCTGGAGTGAATAAAAGTCAAAACATTTAGAAACTCTCTTAACCACATCAGTACCGCATGGAATTTTTCTTTGGCTCAGTCTCCAGAAATGAGCTGCAATGGTGAAAGAGGCGATGCTTTCTCCTAAACTGGTCACTCTGCCTGCCCGTCTCTGTCTCTGAATCTCTTGCTTTCTGCTCCACCTCCTCCCTTTCCTCTTTCCTGCGGCTCCCACCCTTCCGCTGACCGTATTGATCTCTAATGTCGTCATGTTGGGGAACTGAAGGGGGAAGAGGTGACTCTCCAGATGTTAAGCAGCCAAATGAAGCTCCAGGGTTGCAGCAGTGTGAAAGAAGTGGTCATCACTGCTGTGGCTTTTTCCTCAAGCACATCCGCTTCCAGCATTTCCCATCACTCAGGGGTGTTGGCTGCTTGGGATGAGATCTTATGCCTCCTATCACTTTCAATGCTTTGAGAAAATGACTCACTGTTTTTGGATTAGCCATTAAGTCAGGTGATGGATTTGATTACGAGCAACAACAACAGCAACAGTCCCATAAGTCTCAGGTGATATTACTGCTCTGAAGAGATAAAAGCATGAAGTTGACACTTAAATTGATTCACTTTCCTCTCACATTATGCCTCCGTCAGTTCCCCACCCTCCATCTCTAAGCATATTTGCACAGTAACATACAATCCACTGAATGAGACACACATACTGTAGGTTGAACGTGTGTGTTCGCATGTGAACGCACATGTGCGAACCCTCCTCAGGGGTGTGTGTTTAGACAGCCAGTATATGTCTTTAAATCAGCCCTGCCCACTCCTGACTGTGCACATAGGGTCAAATAACACTGCACAGAAACAGGGGAAATGTATATGTGTGTATTTGTGTGTGCGCAAACTTTCCTCAGTGGAGCAGCTCTGGATTTCCTCCTCTCTTTGAACAAAGGCTGACATTCCTGCCTGTTGTTGTGTGTGACAGAGAACAGCATTCCTGGCCAGAGGATCTGCCCTCAGGCTCAGAGACAGCTTTATGTATACTCTCACTCACTCACGAGCACAAATGCATGTCATGTTTTCTGAAAGTGTCTGTCTTTGTGTGTACTGCCCCCATTGGGCGGGGCGCTTGTGCTGTTCCTTATTTGGATAGTTAGTGCGGGTTTTGGGGGGGGGGGGGCGGGAGGTCAGGGTCACATGGGTGTACAGCAGAAACCTAGCGATAGGAACAAAAACTCAGAAGTAAGTCCCGACGTCTGCCCTGGAAAGTGCAGCAGGGCACTGAAGAAAAAACAAACAACTGAGCAGGAGCGCAAGAAGGACGAGAGGCAGCTGTTGGACGGAGGAGTAGAGAGAGAGAGAGGAGCAGCAGAGCAGAGAGGGAGGAGAAAGGAGAAAGAGATAAGAGTGTGACTAGCCGGAGACGTTGAGAGGAAGCACATGGTGTAAAAATGCCCACCAACTTCACTGTGGTCCCGGTGAAGGACAATACGAGAAAGGCAAATGAGGGGGATGAGGAGGAGGATGTGGATGACAACAATGTGGTGAAAGAGGAAGAGGAAGACGCCACAGGTGAGATGAGATATTTTCTAGCTCCATCAGGTTGGTCATGAGATACGTGACGCTAATTCAGAGTAAACTTCCTGTGCTTAGCGGATTGACAGATTTCTGTTTTTCAGTGAGACTTCACCAATCTGTTCAAGTTTGAGTCACATCTTCACTTTTCTGTTCAGACAGGAGATAGAGAAGCAGTCCTGGAAAGTTCCAGACTTTGCTTACAGTATCCAGAGCAAGCTGATAATTTGGCTTTATTGCACGGGTCACTGTTGCCTATATTTTTCAGAAAAAGTGTTTATGGGCTGAGCGTGGGTGGATAATGTGTAGGGAAGGTAGTGAATTTAAGGGAAGGCTTGTTCATTTTCCAGCAGCTGCGTGACATCAGGGTTCCCCTCACACGCCACTCGAGAGAAATTCACATGAATTTTGCTTCGTGCCAGTGTTTCCCCTTCCCCATGAATCTCATTCCCTGTCTTTAAACCCCACCACATCCCCCTGCCCCTTCAAACCACTGCCTTTTCTAAAATTTCTTCTTGTTTTCTGACAATTTCAAGTGATCCAACTCTTACCAAATCCCTTATTCCAATTCTGCTCTATTTGTTTGCTATTTCCTATTGATCCCACATACTGCCAGGTTTCCTAGTGTTGTAACAAACACAGGACCAACACAGATGCTCTAATTGGGACACCTATGACTATTTCATCTCCTAACATCTCTCTGTGTGGATTACCATTGGCATGCAACCTCTGACATGACTCACCCTCTGAAGACCGTGCAGTGAACTTTAGCGTGTGGCAAACAACAGGATAACAGGACTTTTACGCAGTACCTTGGCTCAGGCGTGACACGTATTCCTATGTGGCCCTGCAGGGTGGTGTATTATATGTGAAGTTCCGCAAATCAGAAAATCAGGACTGTACTTGGTGAAGCCGACTGCACAGCGTAGCCTGTATCTGTCGAGCTGACAGTTGGTAGAAGACCAGCTTTGTGGACTTCATAACGGTTGACTTAACTTTGCCCCACTGATCTGAGTACCTTTTTCCAGACACACAGAATGTATCTTGCAATTGTCATTCTATGTGGATGTTTACATCAGTGTAATGTCAGAGATTTGGTGATGGAACATAACGTTCTCTCTTGCTTTGGCCAACAGTAGCAACCTGATACAAACCTGTCCGAAGGCATAAAACCAGTGCAACGTTTAAAGCCTCTGTTTTTTCTGAATATTCAGCATGAGATCAGCAGAAGTCATGGAGTGCGTGTTTAACAAACTCTTCTCTAACACTCCATGTTTTGTCAGACTGTTGTTAGCAAAGTTTACAGCGCTTCACATGGCGCTGGGCAAATCAGTTCCCAGTATTTAATTTCTGCTGTGGAGCTGCAATTACGCTGCATGCTGGGTAACATTTTACAGACTGTGGGAGAGAGGATGGCATTTTTATTATGATGGTTCTGCAAGGTATCATACTGCGGCATGTTTTGGTTTCCCTTGTGCATGTCTGTGCACATGCAACCACTTGCCTCTGACAATGGGTGTAGTGACATCAACTGTGGGAGAACACACAAAGGACATGCTCTGGATCCGTAGCCACTAAACTGTAGTCTAACTTGGCTTGTAGAGGCATCAGGACCACACACTTTTTTAGTTTGCACTGACTCTATTTTAAGGAGTACAATATTTAATTGTCTAAATAAATCAACAGGTCATCAACAGTGGATTCAAACTTATGATCAGAGCACTCAAACTGTACAATATTTGTCCATTTTGGTGGCCACAGTATGGTCAAATGATCCTGATAGGCTGAGTGGACTGGGAAGGGAGAATGGTTGAAGGTTTACTAGGGAGGGTCCTTGATAGCAGGAGTATTGTTGGCTCATGAGCATGTCGTGTAGGAAGGCCTGAGTCAAATAGCAGTCACTGTTATTGATTGTCATGCTGGCTTGCTTCCTGTTGGCTGAGTGGGGGGAGGTGAGACCCCACCCCCCGCTATAATGTAATGTACTCCATTTCTTCTCACTCACTGAATTCCCTCTTTGTGCTGCCGTCCTTTCCTGGTTATAGGTTGTGTGTCTATCTCCATTGCTCATTTCCTTCATAAAATGATGTTGGCGTCCTAGCGAACTGCATCTCATGCACCCACAGTTTGATTTCTGTAATACCCTGGCAGTACAACATCGGGTCAGTGAAAGCACAGAGCAGATAATGTCAAACTGCTATTTTCTTTTGAGTGTTTTTGAGTCACAGCTTCCTACCTCTGTTTCTTTCATATAAGAAAAATAGGTTAAAGCTTAATCTTCTGCAAATTGGACCAGCAGCCATTTTACTCTTCCTAAGTGAGCCACACCAATGCAAACTTAACCAAATATCATCAGCTCAAGCCTCCTGCTCTGAACCTTCACTGTTTTCATGAGCTTACTTACTCTTTCCATGAGAAGATTAAAAATAATCAGTTGATTTGGTGTTAACATTAGAGCTGTCTAAATTGGCCCAAAACAACATCTGATTATTCCTTCTAAAAAAAAAAAAACACACACACACACACACACACATACATAGGTTCAAACATGTGAATCATTTGAATTTTTGAGCATTATGTCGATAAGAGAGCAGACCAGTACATCTTCAATCAATGAAAGTGATGTGTGCAGGGTGTCCAACTGGTGCCAGTCCTCATGTCCTGGAAGATTTCAGTGTCCTGGACAAATGGGAGAAATCCTGGCTGCTTATTATCTGATTAGAGACTAATCAGGGACTAATGGAGACAACAGTTTTTCGAGTTTTTCCAGTATTGACTAAAATCGCCACAGCTGGCAGATGCAAAGCAGGCTGCAGTGTAATCCCTCTGTGAGTTCATGCACTGTCAGTGTACGTCCACTGAAAGTGTTTGCAGAGGAACTCGACTTGTCTTTTTGCCAGTGAAACATATTAAACATTGTTTTTTTGACTTCAGCTGCACTTTTAAAAGCATTTGAAACCCAGTTCATTGTTGTTGCAGCAGTGTGATAGTGCCAGCACCCTGTGTGTAACTGAGCTGAAAGTCTCTGTACTGCTGAGCACTGTAACTAATCTGTGTTAGCTTCTCTGGAAATACCAACATCGTGCGGATCAGTATCGAGCATTGTTCCGAGAATTGTTTGGCTTAAAAATCCTGTCTTCACATTATTGTACCCTGCATTTTTACATCAGTGATTCTATTTTGAAAGTAAGGATTCCATCTGTTTACTTGGGGGACTCAATCCATAACTTCACGATCACATGGCCTTCAACTGAAGCTGTTTCTTTTCACTTTTAAAGGCTTTTAGTAAGGCTTATTTTTAGTTCATGACATCTAAAGTGGCTCATTAAACAACTGCATTTGAAATTGTTCAGATCAAAGACATTTATAAGGGCTCCTTGTGCCTTTGTCTCTACTGCATGGGCCAGACAGGAGACAGAAGACAGTGTTGCAGTGGGGAGTGATTCTAATCTCTGTGGGAGTGGGTGGAGTGGGAGGGTGTTTGAGCAAGAGCAAGCGTAATGGTCAACAATTCTGTGGGAGTTGACTGGTGTGGGAATAAAGACAACAGCACGGTGGAAATGAGTATGGACATATGCCTAAGCCCTAATTTTGGCCATGTTGGTGCCTTACTGTGTTCATGATGCTGCGCAGGGAGTCTTATTCAGACAAAGCTGCTCAAAGCTGAGGGCAGAAGTGCTATGGTGAAATGCAACTTTGTTTGAGTGTTTAAGCTGAAGCTGAGCAGGTGATTGGCGCCTGGGGCATCGCTGCCTCTGTCTGTTGGTCCGTTTGCCCATCTGTCCTAGACATGTGTTTCCTGTTTTTTTCCCAGGCAGGTCTGGTTTCGTTCAAAGCTGTTGCCTGCATGTGGCTGTCTGTATTTTGTTTCTTTTTCTCTGCTTATTATGTCGTTAACTCTGCACGCCATTCTGCATGCTGCCCATATTACTAGCTGTATTGTACAAGCAGCACGTGCAGTATGTTTTCAGCAAGCAGTCGTACGAGCATGATGGTAGTCTGAGGCTGGGGTTGGAATTACATTTTTTAAAGTACTTTCTTTGGATTTAGCTGAGTAACACATGGTCGACTGTGAACAGGTTAATAGTTCACACAGTAATGATATTTCACGTGGACTATTATATCAAAACTTGTAAGTTTAGTAAGTTCTCTAATCTAGTCGCTATTCTTGTTCGGGATGTCAGCGTCAGTTAATTTTGCTTTTGATAGCCCAATAGCCATGAACTGACAAATAGGGTGCATAAACACATAATATTTGACAAGAATTTCTCTTATGTTCCCATATTTTTGTGTCTAAGTGAAGGACAGCGGTGCTGCAGGTGAAACAGGCTGCAATGTAATCCCTCATTGCGTTTGTTCTCCCTCAGTGTACATCCACTAAAAGTGTTTGTTTTTACCGCTGACACGCTCATATTATTCTAAGTGTCTGACTACATTATGGAAAGGATCCCAACAGAGGTGGACCTTTTTGTTAAAGCATACGATCCTTTTTCAGAAACAGCCGCTTTATCGCTCTCGACAAAGCAACCAGACTCCATTTACAGAAGCAGTAATTTTAATATTGTAAAACATACTGCATTCAAACTCAACAGAAATATAATGAAAAACTCACCAAAACCTTCTTTGTTCATTTTTCCACCGTTCCAACCCTTGAACCCTTAAGTCTCAAAATCGGGAGACTGGAAAGGACTAAAAAAGGATGATTACCAGATAACAGAAACTCTGCTCCCAGTCAGCACTGATGAAGTTACAGGTGGTTGTGATGTATCTTTTGTTTGTGTCACAACACCTCTCGATGGCATTACATACACGGCCTCTTACCAAACCGCACTAGCTCTTTGAATCCCTCGCCCTCTGCCACTCTACATATGGGACTTAATCATTCAGCACACCAACTGGGTGATGGCCTTGGACCAAAGTGCATCACGCTGTGTGTGTGCATTTTAACCTATGGACTGACATGCATAACCAGTCAAAAGTATTCTTGGTGGATAACCAATTGAGGTCTGACTGTTGACATCCCAAATTCATGTATACATTTTTCCTGCAAGACAGTTTTTGTCTTTTTCTGTCAAAACTTGTGCTGCTCTTGGGCAAATACTCTTCCTGTGCATTGCCTACCAAGCAGCCATTAGTAATAGTTAGAATAAAGTAACAATTTGTCAGAGGGGAGCTTCTCAGAATCTCAGTGATTCAGCAGGGCTTCTCCAGTGTGGGAGCATAGTGACCTGTGATCACGCCTCTACATATTTCTGTGTTCTGACTGTTTGAACTGTAATGTTTTTTATGGGAAAGAAGCTCCCAATTCACCAGCCAGGTTCATCTGATTAATACTGGACATAGGCTGAGGAAATTAATTGTGAAATGTAAGAGGAATGGCTTTGTAGCCGATACAATCAACCTATTTGAATTACTGCACCTCTCACCTTGTTCTGGGTTGTGGGGGAGCCCTCCTGTGTGTCCAAAGCAAGCAGACTGGATCCACTACCTACTGTCAATGTAACGCTGCTTTCAGTCAGGTCAGATCTCATAATTTGGAAGTATGACAGTCAGGTCGTAAAGATGCAGGTATGAACCTGGTTCTGTCTCCGTTTCATGCACTTGCAGACCTCTCAGAGTAGTTTAGAACCTCTGCTTTGGGTTATTTATACTGCAGTGTGTGTCTGGCCTGACCCTACAATGTTGCTCAACTCTGTGTTTGAGTTGGCTACATTATTCAGTTCTGCTTGTTCCATCTTCACAGCAGCATAATCAGACTCTGTTGTTCAATGTCAGTTGATCACCACATATGTGGGTCATGAAAACATTAATGAAATAGATTCCCCAAATAAGTCTTTGGGAAACCTTCAGGGTATCAGTACTGATTAGATTGTTCAGCAGAAAAATCACCTTGAGCATCCACATACATTCACCCACAAACAGCTCTCCATCATATGCAATTAATTCACACATTCTTATTTATTTACAATGTTGGGCTGTCTTTTGTCTCTTAGCTGTAATATACTGAGTGAGTGAAGGACTGGGACATAAAGTAATATGATTTATAACACTGCAGAATGTATATTTTATCAAGGGCAGCCCTGAAAATGAAAATTTCTACCTGATACTTTGTGTGTTACAAATTAAAAAAGGAAGAACGACACAGTCACAACAATAAGAACCATCCCCTGTTAAAACTCAAACATTTGCTTAACACTGGAGCTAAAATGTAATCTGCACTGAGAATTGGTAAGACATGGGAGGTAGAGGAGCCCACAGTTAGCCCTCATAAAGCCTCTGTCAGACCTTCACCTGGAACAATATAGAGAAAAGCTGAAAAGTACTTAACAGCCTTGCACCCTTGAACCAAGTGAAAATTTCCATCTCTGCTGATTAGATGCAGTCATCCTTTCTCTGGCTGCTGCTTCCTATTTCCTGTTCGGTGATCTCCTCCCCGCTGCTTCCATGCTCAATGTGCTGTCTCTGATAAGCCGTCATCAATAAACACACACACCTTTTTCTTTCCTCGCTATGTGTTTTTTCACTGCACGCTTGAGGCCGTCAGGGTTTTTATGGCTTTTATTTGCATAGGTTCACTGATTGTACAAACACGATCGACTCCTGTTCTCTGTCTTTTGACCATGTTTACAAGCCCGACAGTGCAACTGTCTGTTAGAGTGACGTCCAACAAAAAGTATTATGGGTGTGACGTGGCTGATTGATGTCAGTGGACATGGTGCTTTGTTGTTCCAATCATAAGCAAACCAGTAAACACAATTAAAGTAGCTCTTTGGTAAAAGTCTGGTTTGAACCAAGCTGCATTTTAATAGCTATAAAATGTCCCCACCCTTGGATGTGGTCAATAACAATAGCTGTTAGCAGCCCTTCTCTCCACAGCTAAGTGTTGGGTCAATGCTATTGATGTGCCTGTATTTCCATTATCAGATGTGAGGCAACACGCTTAGGCATTACAGTACAGCCATGCTGGTGGTTTTGGATATAAACAGCTATTTAAAGGTTCACTGAGCAGCCTCGGCTTTTATAGTACCATTTCTATCTGCTTTAAGACAGACTGACCAGGAGCGAATCGTGTAATGTGGGAATAGCAGGTTGTTATACTGTCAACATGATTCGTCGTAGCCAGATGCAAATATCTTCTTTGCTGAAGTGTCTTATGTTAGAGGTGCTGTGCTGTAGCTGATCTCTGGTCTATAGCTCTACAGCTGGACTTAGTGCATGGCAGGCCTCTGGTATAGCCTCCCAAAGAAAAGAATTGTACATTTGTTGCAAAATAAATAGCATTTTTAGGTGAGCAGGCATTCACCTATACTTTTCACTGTCCTTACAGTAAACATATTCATACTCTGGGAACCAGATGTTGGTAGTTCAACCAACATCTGGTTCCCAGAGCTGTCATATCCCTCTAAATTGCCATTGCTAGATTTAAAGTGGATGCTGGGAGTTATTAGAGAAGGGTTAGAGGATGGTCTATAGTGATTTAGGATGAAATCCTAGAGTTTAGCTTGCCAACTACAGCTGCAATTCAGAGTCAAAGTGTGATTAGGGGAGCTTTGTGTGTGTGTGTGCACAGTGTTTGCTTCATATTGTGAGATAGTGACACCATCTGGAGAAGGGTGGACTTACTTTTCTGTGTGTGTGCGTACAAGTGTGTGTGTCATGAATGAAGATTTAGCATTATTTGGAAGCAGACTGTCTAGTTTCAGGGAAAAGGGTTTGCTTGCCAGTAGGTCACATGATTTCATTGTTCTCATGTGACCATGATTCATTTGTGGTTTGGGTCAGAACAATTGGGAAGAAAAATGCAAGAGAAAAGCTGACATAAAAAAAGGTTTTACGTGCAATATTAGGAACAGATCAAACTATTGTGCTAATTACTACACTAAATGTGTAATGTGTGTGAATCCAAATGTGTCAAGATAGAAAAGGAATCCATCATTCAACATCAGAGAATCTCCAAAACTATGCCAGTTGCTGATAAAACTGCAACAATTAAATCTTAGTTGGACAAATGTTCATTTCCTTCAATCATTCACTCCTGTCCCGCCCTGAGTTATTTAGAAAATAATGTATTTTTTTTAGAAAATGATTCTTCTTCCAGTAAATTGCAAAGCATTAAGGCTCAGTTCCCCAAAACAGGAATATTGCATTTGTAATTATTTAGTGGTGGCAGTGGAATGACTTTTTTCATAGCACCTAATCTGTTCCTAATGTACTCATCTAATGCTTCGTGTTTACACTTGGCAGTGAGGATCCAGGTGTAAGCGCCACTAAGTAACATTGATCCCACGAGCCTTGGCTGACCCCTCTTTGTCCTTTTCTTTCCGGTGTACTCCTGCACTTTCTCAACTACTTCCACACACATGTCCTCGTCTTATACACATGCAAAAGTATTATTAAAATCTGATTTGACTCCATGATAAAAACTGAATTTTTGCCCTATAAGCTGTGTCCACACATCATTACTCGAACATAGTCCTGATAGTTCTTCTCAACTCAAGCCATTTAACTGGTGTCAGTCAGATCAATTGTCAACCATTTCTCCAATCATAATATGGATGTTTAAAAGTGTCCGGTAAAGCCTCAAGTCTATATAGATGCAAGTACATGCTGTCAATAACCCTCATTTGTTCATCCTTCCTCTCCCGCCCATGCCGTGTGTTGCGTAACAGACAGTGTTGTTTACCTGAAGGGTTTAAAGGCTTAGGACATAATAAAGTGCAGCATACAGACCCTTATGCACACACACACTTACACACACAAACTTTAACAGCAGCCATCTGACATCAAACCAAGTGGAGCTTGATACTACTAAATCCTTCTTACTGTGTGATTTGATAGCCCCTGTTTAAGCTCTGCCTTGACACATCTGTCAGTTTAATGACGCTGGCAGCTGATGTTCAGTCTTGTCTTCATATGGTGGGTGAAAGCTGGGCGGACTGTGTTTTATTCTGTAGTTAATCTCAAGTTATTAAACCATTTATTAGAAATTGCTGTCGGAAATCCTACAATATTGTCAAAAAGAACTTGGTGATGAGCGGTGCAGCTGCATAGGCGGCCCCAGAGCCAGAACCATGCTTTGCCCGCCTCTGCTGAACGTCCAACAGCCACTGTGCCTCAGCGCGATGAAGGACACTCACCTGACTGACAGGCAGCCAGTGGCCAGAAGACTGCAGCAGAAATTAAGCTACTGTGTTTTATAAAAAGTTCAGGATTAGCCTAATCTGGTTAAGCGATTAGTGCCCACTTCACATGCTCTTAGACGGACAGATTAGTGCGCAGGCAAGACAAAGGTAGACAGCAGAATACCAGGTTCACCGAAGCTATGGCTGATGACTGGGGCAGAGCTTGGTCTGCCATTGTCTAGGCAGTGTTGATAGAGTCAGAAATAAGTATTCAAATCTTAAACCTAATCCTCAAATGGAATAAAATGAGATCAAATATATAATTTGATTTGATTCGATTTGAATTCAAATGTGAAAAAAAGCATTTCACAAAAAGAGTTTCTGTTACCTGCTAATTATTGTTTTTTTGTTGTTGTTGTTGTTGTTGTTGTCGTTGTTGTTGAAGTCCGACATATTTAAATGTCTCCAGTCAGTCAATTTCCGGTGAAAATAATTCCTGGGTGGATGTGAAAATGTTCTGCTTCTACACGCTGTTTTCCCCCACTGCTTCTCTGATGTCTGCCCTCACTCACACTCCTCTCCCAATTCAGTGAATTAAATCTTTAATTTCTACCAAACCAGAGTTGGTGGTGATTGTTGGAACATTGAAAGACAAACCAGGAAGGTTTTGGTGAGTTTTATTATGTTTCTGTCGGGTTTGAATGAAGTGTGTTTTATGATGACAAAATGACTGTTTCTGTAAATGGAGCCTGGTGGCTTTGGCCGGAGCGACACAGCGGCTGTTTCTGGTTAAACAATGCAGATCTTACTCTTTAACAAACACTTCTATCTCTGTGGGGATCCTTTCTGTAATGGTGTCAGGCACTTAGGGTAACAATCTGAGCCTGTCGAACGAACACTCTCAGTGGACGTACACTGAGGGTGCACAAGCATTGCAGCCTGTTCCGCTGATGGCTGCAGCGCCCTCGCTCAGTACTGAAAAAACACTTCAAAAATTGTTGTTCCCAGTAGTCGCTTTGACAAGAAAACATGGGAAAACAGGGTCCATAATCACAGATAACATTTGACTGGAGTTTCTCTCATTTATATGGGATATTGAATCATCCAGAACACGTGGACCGTCTCAATTGGAAACTCTGTTTTTTCAGACGGAATAATCATTCGTCATTTTTGATAACCCTACTATATATACACACATATACACTCACACACACACACACACAGACACACACATATATATATTTACACTATACATAAGTTTAGTGCTGCCATGTAAATTCACACAAATCCAAAAGTGGATTTAAGGCTAGCTAACAGGCTAACATTAGCATTGAACCTTTTAGCTAACAGTAGCTAATGCATTATCAGATATGTCATTTCACCTTGAAATAGTTGCAGATGTCTCTCCAGATTTTCACTCTGCATTGTCTTTTCAGTTGCTGATCAGTTGGGAAGCCATGGAATAATAGCATTTTGTCAGATTCCCTATGTTTATACGACATTATCGTTTTGATCAGTCTGTTGAACAGTTAAAATCCACAACAATTTAGATTTGTTAAACAATAATGCCAAACCCTCACTGGGTTTGAAGACCTCACCATGGCCTCTGAGGAAATGTGACAGGTTTTTGTTGTCATTTTTATTACATTTTGTAGACTAAACTGTTAATTGATTCATCAGCAAAACAGTTGACAGATGACTAGATAATAAAAATGATCCTTAGTTTCATTGCCACTGAGGTACCCAGTCTCCTCAGTCTAAGTTTCCTGTAATGGTGTTATTATAGTCTGTTATAATGAAAACTCTTGTAAAGAACCGAATGCTTGCATGGCTCCATATCCTCTAAAACACTGTATATTGTTATAGCCTCTAGCTGCGTTGTCCTTTGTGCTCCCTGTGCTTTGCTGATCGATTGACCGTGTCCACCTATGGCACCCTGGAGGACAGTGAGGAGGTCAGACTGTAAATGAAACTGCTCACTCAGGCAGCTCCTGCACTTTGAAATAGGATAAACTGCACAACTGCTGCGTGTTCTCTCAACACCACGAGCTCACAAATGTGCTTCTGTGAAGGAGTCGGTTTTTGCATTGACTTTTGACTTTTTTCAACTTGCTGTGTCATCTCTCTAGTTTGTCCCGTGTGTGTGTGTGTGTGTGTGTGTGTGTGTAACCATCCATCCATCCTTCCCTCTCCTGCCAGTGTCACTCTCTGCCCTAAAGCTGTCTGTCTGTTTGCAGACTGATTTCTGCTTCCCTCCCTTTCTTTGCTCCACCCCCTTTGTGTGTGTGTGTGTGTGTCCAAACACGCACACGCATGCGAGTTAGTGTGCATGGCAGGGATCAGAAGCTCAGGGAGGCTGAGGGAAGGGAGGTGTGTGTGCGTGCGTGCGCGTGTGTGCATGCAGGTCTGTCGGTGGGAGGGTGAGAGTGCTTTGTGATGCATGGATGATGTCGCTGACACCGTCGTCACAGGCCACTTTTTACACACACACACACACACACACACACACACACACACACACACACACACACACAAACACTGTCACAGAAATAGCTGATCCTCACATTATCCACACAGCACAGGCAGCATTCCTGACTTCTGCACCTCACTCGTATCTCTAATCTTTGGACCCCCGTTACTGGAGTTCCCCAGGGACCACCACAAGGACCCCCTCCCTTCCACCCCCTTTTTTAGCCCGGCTCCTCAGAATGGAGCAGAGGGGAGGCTCTCGACGGAAGGGTAAGATTTTCTGAAGTAAAGTAGTGAAGTATTCCTTAATTTTCCCTTAACTAGCACCACTAATAAGTTGTGGTTATGTTGAGGATATGTGTGCATTGTTTTTGTTCTCTACAGCTTTTCTTTAATAGTAGTGGCTCATAAGCATGGTTGTTTCATTGATGGGTTTTCTGTAGTGCACCTGGATCAGAAGTTTTTTTGTCTTGTGTAATGATTCTCCCACTCAAGATAAATTGTTCCACTAAAGACAAATCTTGCAGGGGAGGCTTTAGCGTGTTGTGTTATGTCCTTATACTAGATTCAGTGTGAATTGTTTTGGTGATGTATGAACTGCAAATGACTTTGCAACGCTTCTGCTGTTAGGGAATCACTGAGTCGAAAGTCATGATGTTGAGATGAACTGTGGTCTTGTATGGATCACTGTGCAAGGCATGGCACTAACTCTGCCAATTAGAGTTGAGAAATTGACCATGAGCATGGTGCTGTCCAGCAGTGAGGCGAAGTGTATGCCAAAGTACATATAAAAGTCGCTTTTTTGTTCCTGCTGCTGAGATAAGGTAACACTGTATTAATCCCTCATAGGAAAAATTAGTGGAAGACAACATGCGATGGCCGGGAATCAAACCTGGTCATCAGCTTGGAAGGCAGCTGTGCTCACCACTATACCACCATCGCTGTGTGATGTAAATGTGCCTTTCTTTTCATTTTAACCTTGAACAAAAGGAACTGGATTTTGACCTGTACTTTCTGGACTCCCACTGTCTCCTACAGCTCTTTTTCCCCTCCCTTTCTTTTTTTCTTGGTACAATGAGCCACGGGCTAACTGTGGCAGTGTTAGGCAGCTTACAGCGTCGTCACAGTGTGCAGCTTAGTGGTTATAAATAGGATGCATGGTCATTTATTACCACAGTGACCAGAGTGGCTGAGCCTAACCATTAGCACATCCTCAATATACCTGCTGGTGAATCTGTACCAATCAGGAAGTAGAGTGCTGATGAAATCTGACTTTAACCCGAGCTTCTCCACAGCTTCTTTAGCCAGGGATGTGATCACAGACACATGACACACACAGACGCAGAGCAGTTAACAATGTGATTTTCAGGCTTTTGCTGTCCTGACAGATAACTACTTTCTACTGTGCTGACATGGTCAGGGAATCCCACTCCCTTATGTAACATCCCCAGCTGTGATGTAAAAGAATGCTCTTTAAGTATCAGATGTTGGGGGCTGTCTGTCATGCATCAGCAGTGAGGATTTTCAAAACCATCTGCACTTGTAACTGCTTTATCCTGCAATGCAAACCCTGACTTTGACTAAAAAATGATAATGGAGGGGAGTTGTTCAGTCTGGTACTTCCATGTTCATCTCTCCTCAGTAGATTAGTATCCTTATTGATGGCGTGACAGCTCTAACAGCATATCATTGTCTTGGCCAAAAACTTGCCATTGATCACAAGCTCTTTCATGAATTATTAGTTATTAAGTGTGCAATCAATTAGAGGTAGAGTGCTCAAACTGCTTGTCATTTCTCACTTTTCTCTGTAGAATTGTGCTTTTGTGTTTGGCCCACTTGAAACATGCCGTATCTGGTACACTCGACACATTTTTAATTAAATGAATGCAGGAAATATCTTTCCTTGAAATTTCTGTAACATATAAAACAAAAGTATTTCAATAAATGTCAACGACAGAAATTGAACTGAATTGTGTCCAGCTGAACCTCTATGCAGTTTAGGCAGTTTGCATAGCTGTCATATTTTTCATCATATTTAGGTGTCTTTGGGAGAAATGGATATTCATGTTTTCACCGAAGAGGGGTTGATTGAATCTGGTGTAGTTTGGTATGGTCAGCGCCACTTACACACTGTATTCCCTCCAGCAATGTCACATTTTTAGGGGTCACCTAATGCGCTATAGCGCAGGGAGACTCTCCTCACCACCTGCAGAAGTGGAACATGTGCGCACACACACACACACACACACACACACACACACACACACACAAACACAGACAGACCAGTAGGATATTTGGAGTTTGGAGTTCAAAGTTGACTTGTAGAGTTATTGGAGCGCTTGAATTTCAAATAATAGTGCACAGGCCATCTTTAAGACACAAGTTCCTGTTTACAGTGCACACACAGTAACAGCAGCAGTCATTGAAGAACAGGAACTACCGTAGCCTTCATTTGGAGTTGTGTTTTTGCCACCTGGCACCTTTTAGCTCTTGTTTGGTGTCTACCAATTCCTAGGAAAATATCTGGCTCTTTATCTGCTAAATGCTCCACTTTTTTCATCAATTTGTTGCAAACGTTGTGTGTCCCCAAAAAAGTGACAAGCTAAAAGATCTGTTCTTAGTCTGTTCTAAGTCATTTGAAGTAACCACTGTCAGAATATGAGTATTCCTAATAAATCTAAGGACTTGTAATGTAGGTTTATTTCCTATTTGATTTTGTATGCTAAAGTTAACTTGGGGCACTTGCTTTAGTTGGTATGTTGCCTTGAATGCATTAGGACATGTGTACATTCCTAACTCCTGTCATTACATTAACTATTAAGGGACTGCACCACCTTTCAAAATGAGTAACTTCAGTACCAGATTTTATTGTTCAGAGGCAGAAAAAATCAAAAATTTGGCCCTGTTTGACCTAGGCCTTGGTCGTTGGATTACCTTCACTGAGTGGTCGTGGGTTTTCAATGCATGTGTTGAGGAGAGGGTAAACTCAATAAATGAGATGCAGTGTAACCCTGCATGCACTCTTTTACTGCCAAACAGCAGACAGTGTCTACACAAAGACGTTTAACCCACTGTTTCCTCTAAATACAGGTTCACTGTCAGGCTTTAAGCATTAGACGTTTTTTGCATCCATTATAAAAATGCACACACGCACTGCCCCCATCTTCAGTGTCACTCGTCCCCTCTCATTCTCTCCTGTACACCAGGTGCATTCACATCATTTCCTCTTTATGAACGAGTTCGTACATGCAGTGCACTTTCAGCATTCCTGGACTGACATGAGAACAGCTGATGTTAGGGGTTTAGGCAATGCAGGATGGGTAATGCTGTCAAAGAGCAGGCTGCCATCTTTACAGTACGTCCCTGGTCAGTCATCATAAAGGAGCTGGTTTTCTCAGGGGAGGCAGAGCTTGATGGAGCTAAAGGAGTTATTTTAGCTCAGCATGATCTGAACCTTTTCTCCCCCATATTCCAACCCGAACAGAATCCAAACCACATCACTAATCATTCGGTTATTTATTGATCATGTCCAGATGTTTGTAAGTCACATTGAATGGGAGGACATTAAGGTGAATTTCCAGGAAGCAGAGTGAATTAGACCAAGACAAATAGCAATATGTGTAATGTGCACAGAGGCTAACATCTGTTAAGTAGGCCGGAGGCTTGTCACTGCTACTGTAAATGAATCTGGACCATGTCCCCCAGGACTGTAGCTACAGCACATCAAAGCACACACACACACACACACACACACACACACACATACACATGCATTCATGTTAACATTTACACAACAACAGTTGGGATGATATGTAGACAGACTGACAGACACATGCAGACATCGGTCATCGTCACCTCTTAGAATTGTTGTTCTTTGTCCCTGTGCTTTTCCTTCGGTCCATAATCTTCAACAATGACCACAATAAGTAGTCCTTGACATCTATTGGGAGGATTTGTGGCTGCTGGCACCTTTTCCTGGTGTGGGATGGCGATGTGCAAGTGCAGCTTGAGGTCAATGGAGGATTTAATGACACGGGGGTGGGACAAAATTTGTTGACACACATCAGCCATTTTAGGTATTTGTAGCTCGAAGGGTCATGAGAGCCCAGCTTTCATTGGCCGTGTTACCATGGATAATGACATTTTTATTGCATGTTTGACAAAAAATAACAGAGATATGCAAACGAAATGCAAACTGAAACAAATAATTTGATCGCTTTGCCGCAAAGTATTTTCTTAGCTGTCCTGTTGGACTTACTGTGACCTGGTGGTGACTTCACTCATTCTGTTCACTTCCTGCCTGACCTATACACCCCTATATACGTGGGCACAATCTAAAAGCTGAAACCACACCTGATTTGGAAACAGTACTACCAGTTTTAGCCTGCCACCGGGCCTCAAAGAGGATTTAGCCAGTGTCATTTAAGACAATGATTACCTGTGGTGTGTAGCATCATACCGAGCTAAGCGATAACTGATAGGTTGGTTCACCCTTGGCTGCATCCTCACTTTACAGTGGTCATGATGTTAAATTTGTTCCACGTTATCCCATCTTATTGAAGCGTGGTGCTCTCATCTAATATGTTCTGCTGTCCCACTCAGACTGTGTTTTAAAGAGCTATACAGTACAAGGACATGGTGACTTTCCCTATGATTACCGCTGGGCTAAGCCACGCTGCAAGCCTCTTATTCCCCCTGCAGCTGGATCAGGCAGGAAAAGTTACCCATGAAATCCCCACAGTAGGCTGAATGAAGAAGACCCGGCAGAGAATATCGATCTTCAGAATCTATTAAATCCAGAATGTTCTCTGGTTTCGTTGTTCTTGTCAAGTGAACATCTTTGAGTTTTGAATTGTTCGTCAGACAAAGCAATTTGAACGGTTCAGTTAGTCAATCTGGGAAGTTTGTTTCAGTTTATAGATAAATGGATCATTCATTAAAGTAATCATAGAGTAATCATGCATAGAGTAATATTTTGTCTAGTAGGAGTAAAAACATGCTCTTCACTGACTCTAGATACAAATAAGAATTGACTTTCAGATACAAACGTGGACTTAGAGGCAGAATCGACTAATCAGCGACTGTATTGTACTCCTAGTATTCAGTATGGGTTTGCAAAGAGGCTTCTCATCTGAATGTCAATAAAAGTAGTGGATTTTTCATTTGTTGGTGACTGACTGTAAAACATGGTTGTAGGCATGGATGCTGTTCTGTCCTCTGTCCTCTGCTGTCTTTGTGTTAGTCCTTTGTGGGCGCTCTGGTATGGACTTGTTTGCTCCTCAGTTTAAGAGGTTTACACTCACCACCTCTGCTGTATTTTCCTCCTCTATTCCTTTTGAACCTTATGTTTATAGTTTTATTGTTTGGCTTTTATTTATAGTGTTTATTGCCTATAAAGCACAATGCACCATTTTTGTCTGTGTGTTTGTTTTGCTGAGGCTTATGCCAGCAGAGTTATATTATTACCCGTGTTGCATAGCAGAACTGGGATCCACTTCAGCTGCTGACACTTTCTCCTGCTCATAATCATCAGCAGCAGCCTGAAGGTTGTTTTATTTTGGCTTCTTTTGAACCCTGAGATGGAATAGGGAACATGAAGCAAATCTGATTATGGGAAATAAATGAATTGATCCTCCGGCTTCATTTAGAGGCAGATGAACACAGTTACATGTGAATGAAACCAAGAGAGGCTTTTCCATCTTTCGCATGATGGAGGAAATGGAAGCACACATGCTCTGTACTGCAGCACGTCAAGTGTCTTAGCCCCAACACACTAAGCTGTGTGTTCATTCAAAACATTTGCTCAGTGTGTTGCGTGTAGACTCCAGCAGCAAAGACACATGTGGTTCGCAGCGGTGTGCCAGAATGTTGTCTCTGAAGATGGCTCGGCTGTGTGGGACGTAGACTGGCTGTGTCGGATTGATAAAGAGGAGATACAGAAAAGAGGAGTTTGGTTTATACATAAGAACTTCAAAATTGTGCCATTAAATCAAGTTTTTGGTTTCCTAAATGGAAAAAGAAAAGAATCCCTTCAAGTTGTCCCAGCATAACAAGTTGAGGATATCTACACATGAAATACTAGAAATATGGCAGCCAGGCATCACAACAATGATGACATTTGTGGAGCTCAGATTGTGATTTGGCAAACCCATGTCCTCTTGAAAGTTTATTTTTGTTCGTGTTTGACATCACTCATCTCATGGCTGTTGTTCTTTTTAGGGATTTTACATTAATGATATAAATAATTATTATTAATTATTATCTTTCACTGTACTGTACTGTATCTAAGACATATATAAGACAGTTTTTAAAAGAGCTTATTCATTTGCCAGAAATTCTCTAATGATGGGTGCTTTCAGAGTGTGTTTTTTTTTTCCTCACTTCCATAAAACGAGAGTCCATTTACCTTTTAAAGTTTAGGTATGAATTATTGATGGATATTATGAGAAATGATCTGAATCATTAAAAATGCATAGAAAAATATAACTCCACTGTCGTCAAAGAAACGTCCTCAGCTTTGGAGGATAAAGGATTCTTCCACTTTCTTTTTTTTTTCTTTCACAATTTGTTTTTTGGCATTTCTGTTTTATTTGTGACTGCTGGAGGAGACAGCCCGGGCTGGAAAAAGGTTAGCATTAGGGTGCAAAACTGTGATTGTGACATCCCTAATACAAACCCTGGCAGCCTTTGCTTCATCAGCAGTGTAACACAAAGGGAGCTGCAGAAGAGGCTCGTCCTTTGAAGAAGCGCACACTTGCTCATACGTTGACAGTGAAAACAGTGGATTTCTTTGCCAGCCACCACCCATATTTTGATTTGGTTGCATGGCTTGTTAAACCTACGCTACTTTTGTGTTGTGTTTCCACAGGTGATGGCGTCCCAAAGGAAAACAGTCCTTTTATCAACAACACAGACAATGACAAAGGCAACAGCTACGATGGCACCAACATGGCCCTTTTTGAGGTAACTGTGATTTGTTTTGGCAAGAGGTCATAGGCCATGAAGGAGAAACCCCAAAGTGTGGGGTAGAAGCTATAAATACATAAATATCCTTTTTAAGTAAATATTCACTGGCAGAACTATTCCTGCAGTTTTAAATTTGAGCTAGCCTACGAAGCTCAAGCCATTCATTAATGCACAGTATGCTCAAGCATCAGGGTACGCTGCGGTGAACGAAATAAATAGTGCACAAGGCGGTGAAAGTACCAATCTGGTCTGTGCTCAACAATGCGTCAATCATGAAGTTTATTTGCAATTAAATCTGGTGCATTCCTTCAAGTTGATTCAGCTGAACCTTTGCCAGGTGCTTTGCTCTGCCATTTGGCAGACCTTGCCGCTCTGTGGTCACTGGCCCTTGTATGGGATCAATTAGGCACTGCGGCTTCTGAAGTTGACCCAGCCATGCTATTCTAAGATGCTTTGAACAATTCACTCAATATTGCACTGTTCATTTTGATCCTGGAAGAGTTTTTGTCTCTTCCTGTTGGAGAATATGCTAACTGACCACACACAGGGCAAATTCAAGTGTTTTACAAAATCTAATATTTTATAGTTTAAAGTTTAAACCAATTAATAAGTTTGTTCAGCATGTTGAAACAAATCTTCACTCTCTTGCAGGAGGAGATGGACAGCAACCCCATGGTGTCATCTCTCCTCAATAAACTGGCCAATTACACCAATCTCACTCAGGGGGCCCAGGAGCATGAGGAGGCTGAGGATGATGAGGGGCCCAAGAAGAAAGCTGTTAAGGTACAGCAGAGAACCTTGTTTCATACAATGTCTGTATCAGAGCTGTGAGGTTGTCTACATACAGTCCAGCTGTGTACTGTACAGTTGCATATTAACAGTTCAAAGCCCACTGAACTTCATTACATAACAGGGTCTTGGACAGATGAAGCCCTTGTCATTTGTTTTATTCTCAGATCTTTCATGGGAAGTGTATGCAAACTTTAGCATCTTTAGGTAACACAAATCCAATCAGTAAGCTTGTATTGCTTCAGTAAAAGCTGAATAATTGCACCCTTAATGGTGAGTTTTATCTAGAAACCACTCTCTCAAATCTTACCAGTGGAGTAATGGAATCTGTAGTTATAAAACAAGCTTCATTTGAAGCAGCAGTAGTCTCATTTTGAAGGCTATAGTTTATATAGTACAGTCATTTTGGGGTTGGTTGAGAGAACAGTGGTAAGTCCATTAGGCAGCACCTACTGTTTCCTGTTTATGAGTCAGCACAAGCTCGTGCGTTGGCCTTGTTCTGCAGTCCAGTCGTGCTGTCTGTCCTCTACAAACATTCAATGCTCATGTTTTGGTTTCCTAGAAGAGAAAAATGAAATGTAGCCACAGTGCTGCCATGCAGCAGATACATGCTTCTGTGACCACAGCTCCAGTCCCATGCCAGTTGCTCCATCTTGTCCCCTGCATGAAAAAAGGCCTCGGGCACCTCCCATTGGCTTGCAGGGACATCTTGGTAAAGAATTAAACTGACACCATTGTCAGTTGCCATCCCTCTTTGTCTGGACCAGTGGGACTCGTGCTGTCCATTTGGAGATAGATGACTAAAAAGGTAGCTGCTTGTCAGTCCGAGGTGATGGATTCAACATTCAGTGTTTTTTATGTCCGAAAAGTTTAATATATTCCTGCTGCCTGCGCCGTTTTACATGCTGTTGCGAAACTGCAGTTTTTTTTTTGCAAGGAATGCTATCTTTTGGGGTGGAAGCAGTGAAGGATCTTCAATACGTTTTGTGACTGGTTACAGGATAGTATAGAGTGGTTTATATATATATGATGCCTGTGTCACTGAAATGTAAGTCTTAAACCATATCGAACATCATCTTTAGCACGCGTTCATGTTGTGTCATCATGATATTGCTAACCATGGCAGCTGTTGCTTTGCATTTTAGATGCTACCCTGTCAAAGAAATTTTGAGAAAACACAGCTTGTATTTCATTATGGAGAATGGGGAAAATGAATCGGGACCTTCACCAGTCTCACATAGAAATACTGTGTATGTATATATGTGGATTAGATGCAGTGTTATTGTTACTGGCTGCGCTGCGTGTTTTTCGTGTCATCTTAAATAACCACACTTAAATAGCTCATATGTTCATACTTTGTACATTGTGTTACAACTATGAAAACAGATTTTCAGGATTGTATTTTTGTGGAACTAGCTGAATTGACTCATACCATGAATCCAGTTTATTGTTCCCCTTTGACTTCCCTTTTATATATGCCTTTATTATTCCTTCTCTCATCTTCTTCTATCCTGTCTTTTTGCTGCTCATATTTGCCAGCATTGCTGTAATTCTCAACTCATGTTCCTCTCCTATCTCCTCCTACCCTTTTCTATCCCTAATCACCCCCCACATGCACACATTAATCTCTTTTCTACTCTGTCTGTCTCCCTCTGCAGAGCCCTCAGATGGGGACCTTCATGGGTGTCTACCTCCCCTGCCTCCAGAATATTCTGGGGGTCATCCTGTTTCTGAGGCTCACCTGGATTGTGGGCACTGCCGGCATCTTGGAGTCCCTGGCTATTGTCGGCTTGTGCTGCTCTTGTGTGAGTGCCCCACCCTCGTGGCCCACATAACTCGCCCTTTTTTACACCATTTATGCTTTGTTCATCTCAGCCTTGACAATGGAGATGAAAGGAAGGTTTAAACATCTGCACCTCCACTTTTCTATTCAGTGTTTATGTTTTGTTAAATGATAGAAAAGACTTTTGACGTGTATATTATCTGTGCTTCATCAGTGTTTTACAGATGAAGCCATTAAGAGCAATGACATGCAAGATTATGTAAGAGTGAACTTAATGTAGACATCCAGCTCTTAGATGCATTATGAATACATTAGCACATGCCAGTAAATATGTGTCCATGTGCTGCTGGAGTGTTGTGGTGATACTGGGGGCAGATGCTGCTTCAACTTTTAATGGCAGACTGGTGCAAATGTTGGACTGACAGCAGAAACGACTGACCGGCAAGTCGACTTAGTGGCCACTGATCCCCCCTATATTTAGCCACTGTGACTCTCCATTTCCCATACACTTCCAGCTTCTAATGGTACCTGGCAGCTTGACGTGTAATCCGTCCATCTGCAAAGTGTCAGAAACATAGCGACATGCACACCCACACAGTGGCTATATTTGCCAATCCCACGGCAGACAATGGATTACTTCAGCTTAATCAGGGAAAGTACAAACAAAAACTGTCTCAGTTGAGTGCTTTTTGCCTCATAATGGAATGTTCTAATGATCATTTTCACCTAGAATATGGCCAAGACTGGCAAAGTGACGACATTCCAGACGATGCCACATCCGGAATCAAACCTGAAATGTGTTCCAGTCCCTTCTAACTGAAAGAGACAAAAGCCACAAAACTCAGACATCTATTTATATAAATATATATTTTTTTTTTTTGGAATGACCAGATTTTACATATGTATTGCAAACAATCAGAAAAAAATGTCACCCAGCACACTGTGTCTGTGTTGCTATGAATTAACCTCAGATTTTGCAGCTATAAAAACTGTGTGCCTAGAAAGACGGGGACACCATTTCATATATTAAAATCTAGCTTAGTGCGTTAGCAGGGTTTACCCTCCACTGCATCACTGCTGTTACATAATGTGACAGCCGAGCTTAGTCAAACAGATTAATGTTCGTTTTCACTGCTTCAACCACATCTGACTTTGCACTGATGGTTCCACGTCAGCCACCTGTTTATAGGTCATATTTTGTGTGCTCTAGACTCAACACCAGTGTCTAAAAATAGCCTCAGCGGAATTCATTTGCCTGCTTTGACTGTTAATAAATGAAAGCTGTTGCCAACAGTTTCTGCTTTATTGCAAAGTAAGAATTTGTTTTTGACAGTGAAAACAAAGTGGCTCAGTGAGACCAAGTGTCACGCTAACAAATCCAGAGTACAAACATTCATTCACCCAGAATGCAGCGATATTTTCCATCACAACATGATTAGTCTGTTGTTTGTGCTCAGTATTGCTCAACAGCATGTATACAGTGGGTGCTGTGTGTTTATAGGTCATTACCAGCACCTGGTAGTCTGAAAAGAAAAACATTATATTCACTTTAAATGAACCGAAATGGGAATGATTTGCTTTTGATAAACAAATTGATAACTGATTCTTGAGTAATTTGGTTTTTGTATAAAGAAATTTGTCTGAAGACTGCCTTGTACACATTATAGTGGAAGACTGCCAGTTATATATTTGACATTACTGCAGTTACCTTACTATTAGTCACTGTATTTTCTATTATAGCAGTGTACTGTAATGTCTCTAATGACTAATGACTTTACGGACCACATCACCCCCACACCTGAGTAATTATTGAATGAAAATACCCAGATTTGAGGTACTTACTTTGAAATACCAGTGAAAAACCACTTCTTCATGTGGAGCATTAAAGACTTATGCTAATGGCTTACGTTAAGCAAAACATAGACGTAGTTTTTTTGGTGATGACTTATATTGTCAGTGATGTATTGGTTAACTTTGAGATCTGTGGAGAGGAATTATTTTTGGTTCATGAGGATTTGCTGCAAATGTTGGTCCCTGTTCGGGCCTGACTGGGCCTCTGGCTCTGCTTGAATTTCTTCCAGAAGCCTCTAAAGTCCACTGAGTTTCCAAAAGGCTGGTGGCTATACTGTATCACAGCTCCACACATAACGTATGAGAGCTGTGTGGTCATTTCTTAGGTTTCAACACTGAGGACGTTCCTCCCAGTCACTTTGTTCTGCAGTCAATCGTTTGGTTAGTTTGCGGTCAAGACAAGCTGGTGTATAGCTGCTTAGGGTTTCAGTAGAAGCGTGAGGTAAAATTGTCAGCTAATTGGCTTTACTCCAGCTTGTCTGCCACTTTAAAACCAGAAGTCCAGCAAAGATCACAGGGTTTATCGTGGTCATGTCCTTGTCCCTGCTCCCCTCCTCCTCTCCCTTCTCATGCCTTTGTCCTCTATTCTCTCACCTTTGGGATTTCTCCTCTCCTCTTCTTTCACCCTTTAAGTTTTAACTTTCCTGTCTTTCTCTCTTTTCTTTAGCTTTGTTCCTCTTATCTTGTCCCCCTGCCCTTCTCTCTGCTCCGTCCTCTCTCTCGTCCGGAAGCACTATTAGGTAACAGGATGACGTGAATATCCTCCGCCACAATGACTGATTTCACGGAAAAGCTTGTATCCATTACCAATCCACAAGGTTTAGAGCATAAGCCCCTTAGAAGTATTTTAACAGGCTAAATGCTAGATTAGCCTTTTCAAGTGTCTTATTGTTCCAAAAACTCATGGAGTGAAGACTTGAAATCTGTGTAAACTGTCATTCTTTGTTCAAAATGGGTGATAAGTACATCACAGACTGCCTTGTTAAGATCCCACATTGAAAACTAACTGTTGTCTTTTCTTAGTCTTGTTCTGATGCTGTTTCTTACTGGTGTCTCTCCACAGACCATGCTGACAGCCATATCCATGAGTGCAATCGCTACTAATGGTGTTGTGCCAGGTAAGATAGTTTGGTGCTCAAGCATAGGCAAATTTCATCAAGGGGTTTATTTTCAAGAAATCATTAAGAGATGAGTATTTCTCTTTTTATGTGTGGATGGAATAGAGTAAAAGCAATTCACAGGCTGATGTGTTCTAGCTGCAGCTGGAGTGTTGCACCTTTTCCTTCCTTGTTTGTTGATTTTATGGTAATTGATAGCAGATATTGTTGTCTGAGACTATTGGGTACATAGAAATGTTTGAGGTCTCAGGCTGGAACTGAACCTTAATAACAATTTTCCTTGTTAATCCATGGATGTATTAGAAAAATTTTCTAATACATCCATGGATTAACATTGCACATTTAATGTGCAAGCTCTCTTTAGTTCCTGGGAAGCTAACTTAAGAGAAGTTAGTTTCCCTTTTCTCATAAAACTCTCTCCCGCTATGTTTCTCCCTTTTTCTCCCAGCTGGAGGTTCCTACTATATGATTTCCAGATCTCTTGGCCCAGAGTTTGGTGGAGCTGTAGGACTCTGCTTCTACCTGGGAACAACCTTTGCTGGCTCCATGTACATCCTGGGTACTATAGAGATTCTGCTGGTGAGTGGACTACTTCTATGAAGTGACTACTTTCTACTGTCTGTCCACCATATGTACATTTTACTTGCATATTCTTTATTTTTCTATCTTGTCCCTCCCCATGCAGACCTACATTGTGCCTAAAGCGGCCATCTTTGTGGCGGAGAAAAAGGAGGATGAGGCAGGGGCCCTGCTCAATAACATGCGTGTTTATGGCACGTGCTGCCTAGCGCTGATGGCCGTGGTCGTCTTTGTAGGAGTGAAATATGTCAACAAGCTGGCACTGGTCTTCCTGGCCTGTGTCATTCTCTCCATCCTCGCCATCTATGCTGGAGTCATAAAGACGATCTTTGAGCCGCCAGACTTTCCGTGAGTCCAGTAAACAATAACCTCCGAAGTTGAATTCAACCATATGATGTGAAAAAACATAAAGTAGATTTATCAGCCAGCTGTATTGGCTAATGAAGATTGCATTTCAATGTGCGGTGGTAGTATTTTTAGTAGTTTTGTGTCATTTTAAAATCTTGTTCTCTCTGCCTCCACACAGTGTTTGCATGTTAGGGAATCGCACTCTACAGAACCACAACTTTGACCGCTGTCTTAAGACGGAGGTTATAGACAACGTGACGGTCCCTACCAAGCTGTGGAAGCTGTTCTGTGATGGACCTGAGCTCAACGCCACCTGCAACGACTATTTTGTCAACAACAACGTGACCAGCTTGCAGGGCATCCCCGGACTGACCAGCGGAGTCATTTCAGGTTCAAACACAGAGTTTCTTCTGGAAGTTTTAGTAGTATTGTAAAAGATAAGTGGCAAGGCAAAGGCCAATGCTAAATACTAACGTGTCAGTAGGAATTTACGCATAGACTGCAAGGTTTTATTAAATACAGAGCAAACTCAGAACATTCCTCACGTTATGTAACTGCTGGCCTTGACAGACTAGTATTACTCCAAACCTTGGGCACATATGCATTCCTGTCATATTTCTTGTGAAGCATCTGAGGAAACTATGTGCAGGAGTGATTTTGTATCTCCATGCTTATACGTTAATGAAAATGTACACAAGAATATTACGCTCCATATTCTGCCAATAGATCTGCCTAAGTCTTGGTCATGGTCCTTAAATTACGTGTAAGTTTTGCTGCAGTGTTTGTGACCTGTTGGATTTCTCTTTATTTCTCTGCTTGGGTCAGCTGGCACAAAAAATGCTTTTGACTGCCAACAACTAGTGTTTCCAAATCCATGGTCTGCTTTGTCTCTGCAACCAGTGGCCTAACTACTGTCTCACGTCTCATTGGTCAAGTCTCCTTTACTGTTTCAGGTCCATGAAGCTTAATTGGCTTCTTTACAACACGCTTCAGCCTCTGGCTGCAGGCAGTGTTTCATTTCTGTGGCTTTGTCTCACAGTGCATCATCATTTCTACGCCGTTTTTATTTTTACATTTAACCTGTCAGTCTCTGTGCAGATGGCACATTTTGGCTGAATTATATACTGGTTGACATAGTGCTTTGTGCAGTGCGTGTTCTTTGTTTTTGGAGTCTAATTACTCTGTTTTTTTCTCTCTTGTAGAAAATATGTGGTCAGACTATGGCCCTCTGGGTATGTTGGTAGAAAGCAAGACGTTGTCATCTGTTGGGGGAAGTGACCCCGCCCAGGACATCTACATGCCCTATGTGGTCAATGATATCACCACCTTTTTCACTCTGCTAGTCGGCATCTACTTCCCCTCTGTCACTGGTGAGACTATGATAAAAGCGACACACCCAAGCACATTAGAATGTAGGAAATATTTGTGCAGCACATAGGGCTGGGTACTGAATTTTCATGGAAGTGACCTTATTACTTGTCATTCAGTAGCAAATTTTGATACCTGAGGAGTAAATCTCATCAGTTAAGCAGCAAGCATGCAGCATGTTTGTAACAAGATCTAATATAAATCATTCAAGAATCAGTCTTGATTGGTATCAGTACCAGTATAGAACAGGTTTGAGTGATTAGGGTTTTTAACTTCCATTGTGGTTGAAATTGCAGAGAATAGACTTTTGTTTCACATTTCATTTTCTGTTGTACTCCCCATCCTCGCAGGTATCATGGCTGGTTCAAACCGCTCAGGTGACTTGAGGGATGCCCAGAAGTCCATCCCCATTGGGACCATCCTGGCTATTGTTACCACCTCTATCATCTGTATCCTTAAAACTTCTTCCTGACACTGATACCAAACTGCAGTCACATGGCTACAAATGGAGATTTAAAAATGTTTTTCTAGCTTCATCAGCAAGTTTTGCATTGATGCAAGATTATCTCTCTCGCAATCACTCTAGCCACAGTTGCCAGGTTTAAAGGTTGTTGGCAGGAATTTTCTGTATACTGTTAATAACCCTCACATTCATTTATATGCTGATGATATAATCTTGTATGCCACTGGTCCATCTCCCACTGCACAGTTTTCTGGAATTACTGCAGGCTTTTATTAACCACAGTCATTCATTTCATTAAATGCTGTCAAGGCTAAAGTTATGTGGTTCAGTCAGAAGGGTGCTATGCTACCTTCCACCTTGGGCATTTGCACTAGAGATGGAACCATCCTAGAGGTGGTTATGGTTTATACATACTGAGCAATCTGGCTAGATAGTGAATCGTCTTTGTCTCACCATGTTGTCATGTTGTAGTCGAAGATCAACACAAAACTTGGTTTTCTTCATCTTCTTCATCTCTTTCACATTTGCTGCCAAACACATGATTGTTCAAATGACCATACTTCCCTTGTTTGATTAAGGGGGTTCAATTTTTAGATTGGCTTACAAAGGAACACTTTATAAACTTGACACAATTCTATCATTCTGTTGTCCAATTTAATACAAATGCCTTCTGTATTCTCTGGTCTGATGCTCCTCTCTGCATTAGTTACATTATTACAGTAGTTTATGCTTATTTATAAAGCTCTTCTTGGATACTCTCATTTACTCTCCTGAACAGTGCTTCCCAGACATCACCTGTGTGGTGCTATTTGGTGCCTGCATTGAGGGAGTTCTGCTTCGAGACAAGTAAGAGATTACCACAAGGACATCCTGTAAAATGCTGTACACATGTACGCTGAATGGATATGTTTTTAGAAAAGGAATCAAAAGAAAGGTTAGGTTTTGTTCCCCTTTTCTTTTCTCTTTAAGTGTCATCTCTCAAAGGCTCCCAGGACTCATCTCTAATTAAAAAGTTTTATATTTTATAACACATCATATCATCTCAAAAAGTGCTTTCTATTCGAACATGTGGACCCACCATGTATTTTAAATCCAAGGCAGATCAACATGTGTTTACTGTACAAATAAATAAAAAAAATGCAATAAGGGATAAACACATCTTTTGTTTCACTGAGAATTATAAAACTTGTATTTAGCATATTTTCTTTCCTCAAAGGATGAGGCTGCTGTTATTTTTTGATTTAGCTAGGGGCAACAAATCCCATGAAAAGACAAAAACCAACAGTGCTTTAGTTCATCTCTCAATACTTTCACATCTCTCCAGCCTCTCTGTGGTTCTCAGCCCCTGCCTGAGGCCTGTTTTTAAAAACCGGTCATAAGTATGTGCTTTAATGTTTTAAAAAAGAAGCTGACTCATTTGTTAAAAAATCTGGGCACTGTAGACAAGGAAATAGTGCATTTGTTAGGCACTGCTTTTTGGCAAGATAGTATCACTGGACAGCATCAGCTAAAAACAAACTGTGTGTGTTCATGCTTATGAAAGAAACAGTGCAACCAGTGTGACTCATTCATGTGTTTTTAACAGTATTTGGACAATGATGGAGCTCCATGGCACTGAGGAAAAGATTTATCACACTTTACATACACAAAACTTGTTGAAATTGTGTTGATATACCTACATGTTATACGGCTGAAAACATAAATATGGTCCAATTGACGTATATGATATTGTGTTTTTGTATGGCAGGTTTGGTGACTCAGTGAAAGGGAACCTTGTTATTGGCACACTATCCTGGCCCTCGCCCTGGGTAATTGTGATCGGCTCATTCTTCTCCTGCTGTGGGGCTGGGCTCCAGAGTTTGACCGGTGCCCCACGCCTGCTGCAGGCCATCGCACGAGACGGCATCGTTCCTTTCTTACAGGTTAGACACTCGCAGCACAAATACAGTCAAAGCTGTCTTCATCCTCGTGTGTTTACCTTCAATTTTCACGCCTGGCTGTGTGTGTTAGGTGTTCGGTCATGGGAAAGCCAATGGAGAACCTACCTGGGCTCTGCTGTTGACTGCTGGGATCTGTGAGATCGGCATCCTCATCGCTTCCCTCGACGCTGTGGCTCCTATTCTCTCCATGTCAGTATCTGTTTGCGTAGTCATATCACTTTATTTTCTTTCCATAAAATCAGATCACCAGATAAAGTCTGTAATCCCTCAAGTATTTGGCTTCTTAAAGCCACTTACAGTTGGTCATAAAGTGGAGATTTAGATGATAAGTGGGTATTATAGTATGACTTATTGTATTCCTTCAACAGGTTTTTCCTCATGTGCTACCTGTTTGTCAACCTGGCCTGTGCAGTTCAGACCCTGCTGCGGACTCCCAACTGGAGACCGCGGTTCAAATACTACCACTGGTGAGTGATCAAGTGCATTGTTTCTGTCTGTGTGCGAGGCCGTCCTTATGAACATGCTAACACACTCAAACACCTTCACAACCAGACATGCCTGTTCAGTGTGCTTTGTGGGATGATGGCCTTAACTGAGATTACTTCCACTACAGAGGTTGAGGACAATACAGGGCAGCGCTATTGTTCACAGCAGATTTCATCATTTTTCTTGAGTTCTGCGCTGTCCAGTCTACATTTCCATGAATGTACACAAAACCTCTAACAGCTGTTCCGTAGATGAATGCTTATATTGTTGATGGACTCGAGTGGTAAAGTGTGTGTTTTCTCCTCCAGGGCTCTGTCCTTCCTGGGAATGAGCTTGTGCCTTGCTCTCATGTTTATCTCCTCCTGGTATTATGCTATTGTGGCCATGGCCATTGCAAGCTGTATCTACAAATACATCGAATACAGAGGGTGAGAATGACTTTGTACTGTTTGTAATGTAAGTAATGTAGTTTATAGGTTTCCAACAGATCTGTGACAAAGACAGGTAGATTGAGACTGAATTAAAGGGGAGCAAAAATAAATGTACAAAACTGATTGTATACAGAATATATGCTTTAAGATACTCGCATGTGATCAGACATCTTGACATTTATTACTACATTAAAAAATTCCGACTGTCGAGAAATACAGCTTTAAATGCAGAATGTGCACAAAGACACTGATTCAAGAAACCCCCTTCTTTTTTGCAAGCGTGCATATCAGGATCATCCACTTCTGTTCAAAAGGAGCTCAGTGTTGTACAGCCAGTGTTTCACATCTCAAAAATGGAGACGTATCGTGATCATCTCGCTTACCAGAAGCCCTCTTGAGCTGTATCAGATCCAACTGTGACTGCCAGGCCTGCTGAGCCTTTTAACAAAAGAGTATTAGTAGGTAGATTTTTACTGATATAGGTTCTCACAGACTCAAAGGAACAGGACTGACTCAGCAAAACACACAAGAAATCCTTTAAATCACACCAGACAGGTGTGGAAAGGAGTGTAAGACTGTTGAGATCCATCCACTCCTGTTAGTTTTTAATCATTCTGTGTGTCTTCTCATATTTTTGCTGCTTCTTGCTGTTTTATTTGTTGGCTTCAGGGCGGAGAAGGAGTGGGGAGACGGCATCCGTGGCCTGTCTCTCAATGCAGCACGCTACGCCCTCATTCGCCTTGAGGAAGCTCCACCACACACTAAGAACTGGAGGTACAATATATATATCTATAGTGTGTGTGTTTCACATGGACGTGATTCCAGCTGACGTAGTGCCACCTGTCACTGCTGTGGTCGTGAAGAGAGAGACAGGAATAGACACAGAGGCTACATTTGATTAATCTCCTGGTCCTCTACCTAATCTGACAGAAAAGGCTGATGAGCCTTCATAATGTACCGAGGCCTGCACTGGCTGACCTCACAGACCGCCTGTCCAAAAGCCAAACAAGGTTCATTTACTTTCTTGGCATGTGAAGTTGTGGATTCTCTTCTTAGGGATGTGATGTTTCCAATTATACACATGGTTCTCATTGAAGGTAACCGCTTTCTGGCTCTCCTCTGTTAAACCCATGTACTGTAAGACTATAAGGTCCCTATTCTGCACCAGTTAAGGTCTCTGCACCCGTCCACCTTGCTTAATAAACAGTCTGATTTTGTCTCCCCTCTCCTTTTTCTCTTGTTGTATCAAGGCCTCAGTTGTTGGTGCTCCTGAATCTGGACTCAGATCAAGGAGTCAAACACCCTCGTCTGCTGTCCCTCACCACTCAGCTGAAAGCAGGGAAAGGCTTGACAATAGTGGGAAATGTCTTAGAGGGAACCTATCTCACTAAAGAGGCAGAGGCCAAGAGGGCTGAGCAGGTATAGTGGAAATGCATACATTGACAGACACATGAAAATTACAAATGCAGGCACAATTATTTTGCCATTTATACTGATGTCGCCGCAACTCTGCACTCCTCGTACAACCCTGTTCTACCAAAAGTGGGCACAGTTGCTGATAAAATACCAAATGTCTTATGTTTATACTGCCTCATTTATTGCATCGTTCTTTTTGGGCTGGACCCACAAACAAATCTCTTTCAATCAGGATTTACAGTTAGACCGTTTTACCCCTGAACCGCAGATGAACTCTGCCATCTACTGGCCAAACTGAACAAGTCATTGAAATCTTCTCCTCAGTCTGATTTGACTGTGTCCTCAAAAGCATTTTTAATCGGTGGATTACGTTTTCTCCAAAGCAATCATGTGCAGAGGCTGAATGCTAGATTACATGGGCTGCTGTATTCGTAGGCATTGTTTAGACCCATTCATGGGCATGTCCTGGATGGATGCTAATGGGAGTGCTGAACATTAATTCTGAGGTGGAGGTTAAGCTCAGTCAAGGATCAGTATTATCATATTCCAGTAGCCATGGCACCTTTCAGAAAGATGCTACCTCTTTCATGCTTTATTTTTGTTGTTCTTTTGTCTTCCTCTGTCCAGAACATTAAGTCGTCCATGTCTACAGAGAGAACAAAAGGCTTTTGCCATGTTGTGGTGTCCTCAAACCTCAGAGATGGCTTCTCCCACCTCATCCAGTCTGCCGGGCTGGGGGGCATGAAGCACAACACAGTCCTAATGGCCTGGCCCGGGACCTGGAGGCAGTCCAATGACCCACAATCATGGAAGAATTTCATAGGTACAGAGTGGGAGACAGTTCAAAGTAGACTGCAGACATAGGCATGCAAATGTAAAGTCAGATATCAGAAAGTCACATCAAAATGCACAATGATAATCTATATCTCTGATAATCTTACGTTGATATTTGCACATCTGCTTGTGCTCTCCTTCCATTGAGATGCAATGACTTAATGCCTCTTAGACAGCTCATGCCGATTAATAGGCCATGTCTCTCGTAGACCCTCACTCTCTTCCTCTGTCCATGCAGAGACGGTGCGGGAGACCACAGCAGCCCATCATGCCTTGCTTGTGGCTAAGAATGTGGACAGCTTCCCCACCAACCAGGACCGCCTGGGGGAGGGCACCATCGATGTGTGGTGGGTGGTCCACGATGGAGGCATGCTGATGCTGCTGCCCTTCCTGCTGCGACAGCACAAGGTTGGTGTGTCCCTCTGTTACATCCAAATTTTTCATTCCTCTCTTCATACTCATGCCCCTCTTTCGTGCTCACCTGCCTGTCCACCCATCCGTGAATTCTCCCTCTTTGACGCTGACATCACTTTCATCCCTCCTCCCCTCCCCTCGGTCCTGCTTTACTTCACTAATCCATCCATCTACCTCTGACTGACGCTGACTTATTTTTCCATATGACCTCCTTCCATAATAACTGTCTTCCCTCCTAAAGGTGTGGAGGAAGTGTAAGATGCGTATCTTCACTGTGGCCCAGATGGATGACAACAGTATCCAAATGAAGAAAGATCTCCAGATGTTCCTGTACCACCTGCGACTGGATGCAGAGGTGGAAGTGGTGGAGATGGTGAGTCTTTGTTTGATAGCAGAGCACCACATTACATCCTGCAATGCGTCTCTAAGCATTAAGGAATCAGGTTGATAGTCCACTAATACGGTGCCTTCATATGTTGAGGATGTTGTTCATTCAGAACCCAAAAACAAAACAGGAAGTATTCTGTTGCTCCATGTCTCGCACTGATGACATGTCTTCCCCTGTGCAGCATGATAATGACATCTCCGCCTTCACCTATGAGAAGACGCTGGTGATGGAGCAGAGGTCTCAGATGCTGAAACAAATGCAGCTTTCCAGGACCGAGAGGGAGAGAGAGGTAATGTACACTTCATCTACCTGAATGCAATCCTGCACTCACAGATGCTTTGTCTCTGTAGTTGCATTCCAGTTCAGCAGAAGAGAATGCAATATGTTTCAAGTGTGTCTTAGATTAGATACTAATAATCATTTTTCTCCCCATTAGCGTGTTATCATTGCAACCCATTAATATCATACAGGTCAGATTATGCACAATGTAAAAGAAGCACTTTGGGTTGTTTCATAGTTCAGGCTTAACAGTATTTTCATTAAGTCTGGCCTGCCGCTGCGTTGTATGACAATCGGCCACTTTCCTTGTTCATCTGCCATCACCTCTGTGGGCCACGCCGCTCAGATTCAGAGTATCACTGATGAATCGCGTAGCTCAATCCGGAGGAAGAACCAGGGCGCTGCCCAGAGCACGAACCTCACCCAGCAGTCCTCAATGATGGAGGACACTCAGGAGGATGAGGTAGCCCATTTTGTCAACCCACTGTCCCTCACTGTTAGACTCACAGGCCTGTCTTCACAAAGCTGGATCTTTGGCTGCAGTTGTCTGTTTGAATGACTTTTCTCATCAGGGTTTCAAATCTGGACTTTTACCAGCTGATGTCTATGTAGTATACTCAATACATAGATGAGAATGAAAGATGGAGTAGCAATGCTGCATGGGATCAAAATTTGTCGTAGGAAATGCATATTCAGACTGAAAAAAAGATCTTTGATGTTGAGTAGAGGTGCTAATTAAGAATCGGTTGTGCCTTATGATCATGTAGGGAAAAATCAAGCTCTTGTTTGTTGTTAATTGAAAAACTTGCAAAAAAAAGAGTTGGAGTGACTGTCGGCACTGTAGGTTAGGCCTGTGCCTGAGGTGTTTTATTCTCTGATAGTCCATTGTGCTTTTTAACCCACTCACTGTGGGCTTACCCACGCCATCAGCTCACAGCTGACTTACCACGTTCATACTGTGTCGTACTTGGTCAGGGTCTTTAGATGATGTTACATCAGAGCCAAAGCTGCACCGGAGCAGCTCCAGCTGGCCAAAACCAGTTGGTCCACATAGAAGGCACCAGTGTGATGTCATAGTCAGCCCAGCACTACAAGGCAGTTATTGTAGCACTGTAAAATCTGATAAGTGCCATTAGCTCTTTTGGGGAAGGTCACTGGCAAAACAAGCTTGTGAATAGCTCAGAAAGAGAAGCTGGTTCCTGATTACAGATAGCATCCATCTTGTACAATCTGACAATTTAACTCGTAGTCCAGGCAACAGTAGTGCTGCTTATTTTGTCATTAAGAGCTGCTTTGTGAATATCAGCCAGTTGCACCCTAGAACTGCTGCCTGACATCCCATTACCTCCATGATCCCGCCTCATTCCCACCTCCCCAAAACAAGAGCGGAAAGAGTGGACAGTGTTGTCACAGAAACAAGGAAATTGTGTTTGGCTTTTGCACAGAAAAAAAAATCCTCCTTCTTTTATCCTGATATCCTGATCTTAACAGCTTTGAAACATTTTTGTCAGCTTCACTTGCACTGCAGGCTCAGATCTGCTTCCTTGTTCTTCGAGCTGAACGCTAATGTTAGCATGCTAACACGGAGTAAGCGCAGCTAGACTGTACAGCCAGATGAAAGCTGTGCCTGAGACTGACATATTTCATAAATGGCCACTGTACAGAGGATAAATTCATTAGATGGAGGTACGGCTACAACCTCATGGGGCTACTATCCAGGCTACAGACCCAAGAGTGGTTTCTACTCCCCATTCTGACTTGACAATACTGTGCCCTCTTTCCTCACTCACACCTGGAACCAGTGTTCATACTTCACTCTCACAGCTAGACGTCAACGAGCGGAGGAATATCTTTCGGAAAGTGAGCGCCCATCCTTCGAAAAAGACCACAAAGCCTCCCAGCTACATGTATTTAAAAATAATTACGACATTAGAATATTTTAATCAGGAAGCCCTGAATGTGTAACATGTCATCCTGCTGTTTTATGAAGATACATGATGCATTTATCAAATGCCAGCTGGTCACAATGAACACAGGTCATCATCCATATCTGTATGATGACAGATGATACCCATGATGCATTGTCATCCTCTGTCATTGGCTGTGGTTATGTAACTGTTGACAGTCTACTCTGTAGCTCAGAAGTGAGGAAAGCTGTTGTCAAATGATATTATATTCTGATGATATGTGTTCATCCTGCTCTGCTGAGCTGTACTGTGCTGCACCGTCCCTGCAACATAGGCTTATAGACTTGCTTTATGTTTATCGCAGTGACATATTTTGAGCAGGTGTCATCATCTTTGGAGGCCCTGCATCCAATTTGAACACTTGGTTGACATCATATACCTTCCTAGCCTGGTTCATTTCCACCACCACCGTTCTTTTATTGTCAGTCACCCATAAATGTTGTGTTTCAGTCTTTGCTGGGACCTTCAGCCTGCCCAGAGAAATATGGTCCTGTGATGCCTAGTGTGTAGTTGTTCTTTAATGATCCGTGTGTGTGTTGAACAGTTGAACAGGTTTGTATTGTTCTCATTCTTCTCCAGCATGGTTTCACCCAACTTTCATCAGCTTGTACAAAGAAAGTTTCCCTTCTTCCCAGTTTGTAATTGTCCACCTTCCCCAGTTTTTTTTTTTTTTTTGCCGTTTTTGCCTTTCTTTTCTCTTTGTGGCATTACGTTGGACTCTGAAACCTCCTTGTCGTCACCTTTCCTTGTTTAGATCTCTTCTGTTCACTGTGTTTCATCTCGTCTTTCCCCTGAAACACCTCTCACCCTCCTCTCTCCCTCCTCTCCAGGCCCAGCTCATCCATGACAGGAACACAGCGTCCCACGCCACCATAAACGACAAGACCGAAAGTGGGCCCGAGCGGGTCCACATGACCTGGACTAAGGACAAGCTCTTCACAGAGCGGAATCGCAACCGCGAGTGCAACGCCAACGTGGCTGTGCGCGACCTGTTCAACATGAAACCGTAAGTATCCGCTTGTCTGAATAACAAACAGTGTTTTTACATTTGTGGCGTCAGAGCTAAAAGAAGGAAGTTTTGTCCTGTAGATCTGTGAATTTAAGGTCCATTCCCAAATTAGACAAGTGTCCATTCTACTGTACAAGCTACTGAAAAATACTGTCGTTGTTGCATGTGCCTTGTGAGAGACATTTGCACCATTTTGAAACACTTTGACGTTTGAAAGTATCTGAAGAGTAAACAGCACATACAGCAGAGACAATACTTCAGGATGGTGCCAAAGCCTCAGTGTGGGAGGACAGCATGTGTAGATGTGGTAGCAGTAGTGAAGAGGCTGACGGGGTGAAACGGGACTGTCTGCATGGCGTGTGCATTCAGGCTGCATTTGGTGTGTGTGCGCATGTGTGTACACTTTAGCCATTTCAGTCTTAGTGCATGGCCAGACCACGCAGACCATATGCACACCTAGACTAACACCCTCTCATCCCATACTGTCCATACAATCAGTGTGTGGACGTCAACAGGTGTGTCCCAGACCAGTCCACTTTTATTGGCTTATGAAGTTTGTGATTCAGACGAAGTGTCACAGGACAGGAAGAAACGGAGGCCGCTCTTTCACAAAGCCTCACTGTACACATCAAACGGCCCCGTGTCACTTTTTGGGGTTTACCAGGGTCACCTTCGGGTGTCACAGCAAGCCGTTGGGGACAGTTGGAAGCATGCAGTGTGGTGGAGAGAGCTGGAGAGCCGATGTAGAAAGCATCTAAGCCTATTTCTGTTGTTCTATCCCATTTTTCTCCTTCTAGAGAGTGGGAGAGTCTGTAAGTCGCATTCTCTTTGCCCTGGGCTGTATGTGTGTGCTGCTGCTGTGGTGACTGTAGCTTTGTTCAGCGTCCTCCAGCTCGTGTGCTCGTACCTCTTTGTATGTGTGCCTGTGTCCGTGTTTGCGTCTCCTCATGTGCATGGACTTCCTGTTCCAGCATCAGACAGGACTTTAGCGGAAAAGCCTCTTTTCATTTTGTTTGCATGTAATACTTAAAGACATTCTTTGTACGCATGAGCAAATTTGTGCTTTCCATTTGCCTTTTTGTGATGAGTAAATCCAAAATTAGTATATAATTATGAATATTGCATTTTGTTATTATTAGAATATAAATGTTTTTCTTATGAAGTAGAATGGAAAGCAGAATTTTGCGAAATCATCTTGTTCTTCTCCTTAAAGTAATCTGGCTTCTGGCAGTGGACGTCATGTGCTTGATTGCTTTGTGATCTAACATTGTGAAGGTGATGATAAAGAGGCAACATCTGACTTCTTTTTGACAGTGATGATAAACAGGACACAATTGGTTTGAAAGACTACAGCATGCACAATTGGCGATGATGAACTAAACAATAATAACATGACATCATGGTGGACTCCAGGGTGTCCTACTGCATGTCCCGTTTGTCTGAAAATGCTGTCCTTTATTTGGAATATGCTTCAGTCCCTTCACCATGTTTTCTCACTTGTGTTTGAGGCTAACATACAGACTGCTTTTACTAAAATGCAACTTTTTTCTTTTTTTTTTTTTTAAAAATGTTATAGATATAATGTGCCGTACTGGTGAAGCTGTTTTCTCTGGAAGTACACAGTGTGTTAGTAATGTCAGGAAAACAACCTGTTGCATTAGTTTTTCCGCTGTAAACAAGAGGCTCCTGAAAAAGAGAGCTTGTTCTCAGTGAGTTTTCTGGCTTTACTAGAAATGAAGGTTATTTATTTAAAGAGCAGGGCGTAAGCAAAGGATTTTCCAGTGTGCAGCTCCTGTTTTACTCAGGGAGTGCTGCCATATTGCCACAATAGGCCTTTTCACAGAAGATATTCTGATATGTGACAGTACAAAAAGCACAAGGAAGTGTAGGGTTTAGTTTAGTTTAGTTTAGTCTGCTTATTTATGCTTTCTTCAGTGCTGCCTTTTCTCACTGTGACCTTCTAATCAAACCAGGAACCAGTCGAATGTTCGTCGGATGCACACAGCTGTCAAGCTGAACGAGGTGGTGGTCAACAAGTCGCAGGGAGCTCACCTGGTTCTGCTCAACATGCCCGGACCACCGAAGAACAGAGGAGGAGACGAGAACTGTATCCTTAAAGCAGCTGTGGTCACTATTTTTAGTATAACAATCTATCAAATGACAGTGAAAGCAATGTGAAAGGGGTCGCGTGTAGCTACTGAGAGTTTATTGAGCTTCATAGTGAGGTTGAGCTCTTTGTTTAGCTGGTTTAGCAGCTGTAGCTACAACCCACCGTGCAGCGGAGCAGTTAGCGACTAGCTGGTGAACACAGTGGAGCGTTTAGCAGCTAAAGAGCCAGTTGGTGGAGACCAAAACAGATCTAAAAACTTTTCGACCTTGACTGCTCTTTTCTCAGACATGGAGTTCCTGGAGGTTCTCCTGGAGGGTTTGAACCGGGTCCTCCTGGTACGAGGCGGCGGCCGTGAAGTCATCACCATCTACTCTTAAGAAAAACTCTCATGCCCCACCCTGCACACATGGGCTCTTGCCATGGATATTGGTCACCGGGCATTTTCGGGGGAAGAAGCCTAATTTGGTTTTTATGAAGGGGCAGGGGTTGTTGGAAGGCGGGACCACTTGTGATTGACAGATGTCCGATGGACCTCAGGATGAAGGAAACAGTTGGGTTGAATCAGATGACTGGCTGAGAGTACAAGCGCAGTGTGTGTCCACGCTGGGACACAGTACCCCTGCACATGGAAGATAGAGCATAGAGACACTTTATATTGTTCATTTAACTCTGGAAACGTTGTTATGTCCTCTTACATTTTCATATTCTTTCCCTGTTGTGTTGATGTTGTCAAGTTACTGGCGCTCACTGTGTAAAGATATGCAAGGAAATGAATGTGGTCTGTTGATTTGAACCTCATAGTCTTTGGTGTTGTCCGATGTGCTCGACTCTGGGAGGCGCAGAGACGTTCGCTGGACCTGAGAAAATCATGCACAGAGAGGCTTTGAACTCAGTGTAGAGAGGTCACTTGTAAAAATACTTCATTTTGGTGATCTGCATCACCATGTGTACTAAATGTGTTCATTCTTTTAAGAAGGTCAAGAGCCCCTCTCGAGTTGAAAGCTCCTCCCTAAAGCAGCATTTCTAGTTGTAGTGTTCTGTGATTGGTTGTTGGCCTTGTCAGTGATTTAGTGAAGGACTGGCTGGGAGGATGTTGAGCGTGCACCAGATGTTGAATCACCTTCATTTAGGTGGGTGGGAGCGTTTCAGATATCAGGTACTGACACGATCACTGGTCAACATTTCTGACCCTCAAAGAACGCTATTGTTTTAATAGGGAAAATAGCCATAGATAGTATTGTAGCACCCTTTGTAACATATTAAATGCACATGTATACATATTTATGGTGTCTGAAGTAGTGTTCAGTTGGGAACAACCATAGACTTTTTTAATTCGAGGCCTGTTTGACAGTGTGCAGTCAGCTTATGAAGTGTCAGATTGACTAATTGGTTCGCACATTAAATCTTTAATTTGCCTTCAGAAGGATTGGCATTTAACAAAGTATCCTTTTCAAAATGTGAAACGCGAAAAATGCGAATCATTGTAATTCCACCCATAACGACGTAATTACACCCCTGTTGACTTTGCACTACCGATCTTTCAGCACTTCATTCATCGTGCACTCTCACCTGGTCGTATCACCCACAGCGACGCCGGTCAATCCGCCTCTGCACTCTCCTCACAGGTGGAGTGAGATACTGATAAATGAGCTCATGAAAAAGGATGCAGACACCAAGTAATTCCACACTATGTAATACTCATGTTTCAATGCTGTTTTTATAATATTTTACTGAGCATAAAATCTTTAGGCTTTGAGTCCCAGACTGAGTAGATGACGTCTTATGAGCATGTGTAGGAGAAAAAGTGCCAAAATGACTACAAAAGAAACTGTGGAAGTATTCAGAATGCGTCTTAGGATCTTTGATCTTTGGAAACCCCCCCCCCAAAAAAAAAACTCTTTTTATGATAGAGCACTTCATCCCTGCCAGAATTCAAGTTCTGCATTTCAATAAATGAGCGAGTGTAACTGTAATTTCTTGGGAATTTCAAGCTAACGTGCTGCGAAAAGAAGGACTTTTGTCTAAGAAGGAGAACTTGTTCAATCCTTTCTCACGTTGTACCTCCACAGTTTCTTTTTCAAATTAGCTGCGCAGTATTTTGTAAAGCCGAAAGTCGTGTTTTCCTGCTGTTCTTTGCAGGGGAATGAGAACTTCTGCTTGTCAGTTATGAAACATCCTTGTTTTTTTGTTTTTCCTGTGTTTTGTTCAGTTGATGTATGCTTGTGCAACTACATAGTTATGGTCTCTGTAGTGTTTGTTACATTATAATTGATCTTCTAAGTATTAATTTTCAGTGTTTTTTTTTTTTTTTTTTTTTAATGGAAGGAGGCAGACAGAGGTGGTATGTGTGTGTGAAGACGACAGCGCTTGTCAGCTTTTTGTGTGTTTTGTACCAACCCATCAGAAACACAACATGCAGAGCACACAGAACTGAAACCCCCTCAGGATACAGTGGCACCCTGGACTGAAGGTGTGAAGAGGCTGGATGAAGCCACCGGGGTTCAAATGAATGGTTTAAAAGACTGTCACTCTATGAAGTTCACCTTTCAGTTTCCTTGTTCAGTTTAGCCACCAAAGATGAAACTTAACTGTATAAATACACTTAAAATTGTCTAGTTTTAAGAAGTTTGAAACAGCGAAAGTTGTAAAGATAAATTATTAAAGATGTTTCCTTTGTTTTTAATTTGGTTACTGAGCTGAATAGCAGTAGGTGTGCAGAGAGAAAACATGAAACCTTAAGCAGAAGATGCTGAATGAAAAGAAGCTCCTGGAGGTAAACAGGATTGTCAGCAGTGTGCGTTTCGCAGCGCTCGTGTTTGAGGTGGCTGGAGAATGTTATCTACCTCAAGGTGTCACTGAGGCTCGGCTGAAGAAATGAAAACGTGTTCCATCGCATCTCTCTTTCACAACTGATGTTACGTGTGGACTCATGAAAGGAAAAAAGACTCTGTTATGTGAGAGGACCAGCAGAATTGTGGGCATGCGTATGTGTGAGTGCTTGTGTGTGTGAGTGTGTGTATACCGCTGTGAGATGAAGCTGTTTGTGTTTCTGCTGTTGTCTGGCCAGCTGGGAGGCCTCACAGGCTGGAAAAGGAAGTCACTTGTGGGCACACATATAGAGGAAGGTAGCCCTGTAAATTGTATTTGTGCCTCTCTGAGTAATTATTAAAAGTGCTGAAATAAAGCTGAACTTGACTGTGTCCTGATTCTAGTCACAGCAGCCACACTGGAATGTCCACTTGTAAGAAAGATAGCAACTCTGAGTCTGTACAAAGACCCAGCACCTTTTTGAGCTAAATGCTAACATGTCAACATGCTAACATGTTTGCATTGCAATGTTAACATGCTGGTGGTTAGCAAGTGTAATGTTCAGCATATTCACCATCTTAGTTCAGCATGTTAGTATGCTAACATGTTTGCTAATTAGCGCTAAAGACACTGCAGCTGAGGCTGATGATTAGTTCTGCAGTTATTTGGTCATAAACCAAGAACTGAACAAATTACAATTAAAATCTAGGGGAAAAGGCAGACGATCACCAAAATGATCAGGATTCATCACCAGGAATATTTGTAATAAAAATTCATGGCAGTCTAACCATTGCTGTCAAAATATTTTAGTTTGAGACAAAGTGGTGGAACTACATTGGACTCTGCAAGTCCAGGTGCCCTCTCTGAGCATCAGAGTCCCTGCAAAGGATCGTTTAGAAAAACCTCAATTCTAATACACAAAATTATATGCATTTCATTTTCTCTAATCTTTGCTTATTTCTTGTGAAACACTGCAGTTTTACCCCTCTGCAGAATCTGAAGTGACTGATATGAAACAATCTGAGACATGACATGCAGCCTATGAGGAGAGATCACAAGCAGATGTAGCCTAATATTAAGGGCTCACAAGCAAAACGCTGTAGATCCTCATTAGAATTTCACTGCTTTGCAGACTTCAACTCCTGTTGAGCAAAACAAACTGAGAATCTTTAAGAAACAGGGAGTGAGGGTGTGATGCTACTCCATCTGTCCCCTAGAGGGCAGCCTTGCCTTCCCTTGCTTCGTGCCGCAGCTTGATGGCAGCTGCTCAGAGATTTATCTCTGAGCCAAATCAAGCACAGCCACATTTTTGTATCAGATACATCTAGCTGTAAATGCTTGTCAGCATAGTTCACTGGCCTGTACTGGTCCACCCACACTGTCTGTCTCTTCAGCAGGCTGTCAGAGCATCATTCAGCCCCTCTGCTGCGGGAGGTGTTCACCTCCTCCTGCCCTATCTGCACCTCCCCTTCTATCTAACTGGACAATCTGCTATCCAGCACCAGCAGGCCTGACCCGACTGGTCACATGCTTTGTCTCACACAAACAGCCATACCAACATCTGATTCAATTAGAGCGTGACCATGAAAGAGAAAAAGAGGGAGAGCAAAGCAGAGGCCATGTTAGAACATGATCCGTTTCATGTTGACAGGATTCATCGTTCAGTTCTGTTGGCCTGCACACGTTACCGTCATTATCAGCGCCCATGCATGTGAACTCATTGTGTGTGCTGCAGATAAAGCTCTGACTTCTTTTAAAGCTAATAGTCGCTCCTGGGCTTAGCATAAGCTGCATAGCTGTAACTCACTGTAACTTAAGGAGGAAGTTATGTATTGCAGATTGCAACAAAGCGCTGAACCTGAATCCTGTTACCAAATAATCCAGTGTTCAAAAAGGCTTCAGCTGCTGGTTTCTTTGATTTCAGCCAGGAAATGCACACACAAGCACATTCTGCCAACATGTTTCTGACAAGCACACCCTTGAGCTTTAGCCTTGACTGACCTTTGACCTTCTGCAGCCTGCATTTGCCTTTCTTCACACAATCTGTCAGTCCAGAGTTCTATCTCTCTCCTCTGTTTGATCTGTGCATTGTTGACCAAATCAATAGGAAGGCTGCAGCACGAGCACAACCTGATGCATGTCGAACCTGTACTAATGTGTGTGTGGGACTTGAATTGAAAGGAACAAAGAAATGTTCTCACTGAGTCTCAGCAGCAGCAGCAGAGCTACCAGTAGGGACCGAGCACTTCGGTGTAATATCGTCTCCTTGCATTCCCATATTGATTCAAGCTATGACATTTTCCAGCTACTGAAATGTTGATTCATCCTATCAGCTGCAGGTCAGCAGAGGTCCTGCCGGGTCATTTGGATGTTTTGTGAGTGGGGGAGAAAGAAAATACAAAGTGAAAAAGGGAATATTAACCAAACTGGCCCCCAAAACATCAGCTAAACTGAACTTTTGAATTAAACCAACTGACTGAAGTAAATGACACAAGAGGTAAGAGGATGTGGATTGAATTCAGTGCTAACCTCCATCGTGGTTTGCATTGTTTTAATCATTATGAGAAGACCAGTCACATGTGTTGCATGAAGGCTGGACGTCACCAGAAGCAGCAGCTGAGTAACTCACAGCAGAGAAAATAAGATCAATGCAACTTAAAGATAAGAAAAATAGTGTTAGCTATACAAAAAACTAAATGTTTGCACTTCTTCGTGTTGTTTTAGCAATTTAATATGAAGGTTTCCTGGAACTGAACATGAACATTAGTGAGAGAAAAGGCTAAATGAAAGTAAGACATGAGGGTGTGTGAAGTTGATGTTATCAGTGTTTTCAGTCTGCTGGTGTGGCTGAGGGTGCAGCCATCTCATCTCGCAATACACTGCAGCTTCAACGAGGGCTGCAGCTCAGGTTAAGTTCCCCAAAACACACACTCATCAATTAGAGTCAAAGCAGAAATAAAGTCACTTCAACTGCCAAGTGCATTTTGCATTTCTTATTGCACATATTCATAGAGTTGAAAGATTATTTTGTCCGGTTATTTCAGGTCATTCTGCACTAAAGTAATTGTTGTGGTGAAACACTGAGTGTGGCTGCAGTGTGTGAGGTGTCTGCTCTCTTAAGCCCAGAGGAGGATGTGCAGAAGACTGCAGCACACAGTGGACTGGGCCATGATGAGATTCAAATCCCCTCCTCACTTCAAAGCCTTCTGATTCCTGCTGCAGAATGCAAAGTAACTCAGCTCCATCACATCTTAAACCTTAAGACAATGATGTCTTTCCCGCTTACAGTTTCTGTCTTGTTGCATCCTGTCAGGCTGTGTTACACGCTTCTATGGAGCGTAAAGGGTGCAGGGTTAGAGCTTCAGCTCCCCGTGCAGCTGAGTGAGTAAAGCTGGACAGCAGAGCCTGGTGTGAGCCAGAGTGGTCCAACACAAAGAAAAGAGGGCATGAATATTACAGCTCATAAATGATGAGATAAAGATGATAGAAAGTACAGCATCTGCACTTAAACCTCTCTTGGCACATCATAGGAATAAGAATGAAACTTGAATAATGAGTGTTGACATACTTGCACTTGGATTTAGTTTTTTTTTTTTTTTAGATTAAATGCTCCATACAGCGCAGTTCTCTCAGTGTTACAGCAGCTTCACTTCAGTGGACCAGGGTGCCTGATTCTGTCCAGGAGCCAAAGGGTTAAAGTGGGGAGGAGAGGGCGGCGAGAGCTACGTCAAGTCAAACAAAGAGAGACAGAAAAAGACCGGAGATGGTTAGCCAAGCGAATCCAGTTTGCTTTACATTTACCTGTGCTTTTACCTGTGATTGTAATGAAAACAAAATGATGACAAATTTAATTAAAACTACGTGTCGTGTGTCGCTGTATTTTCACTATATATTCTCTGAGTTTTGTGAGATTTAAATCTCTTTATTATAGGCTTGTCCGTAAAGCTTTTATTCTGAAAATTCACTGCCAATAGCGCTTCCGGTCACTGTCTCTAACTTGACAGCGCAGGTCTGAGCCGCAACATCAATAGCTGCCTTCAGCATAATAACGCTGCTGTCGCTGCCGCGGGATCCTCCGGGGAGCAGACACAAGGCGACGGTGGTGTTTCTGCCAGCATGCCGTCAGATGAAGCACCTTCCCGGCTATCTTTTATTTCTTCTTGCTCTATGTGAAGGGAGGGTCCTGCTGGAAAAGGAAGAGCAAGCCTCAGAAGGAGGTGACATGCCCTTCACTGCTTGGCGCAGTCAGTGCGCTGATCGCTGTCAGACTCGGACGAGGTAAAGACCAGAATGGTGCATTTAAATCGCTCTTTTTAACGCCGAGGAAGCCCGGCTCGGTTCTCCATCTGCTTCTGGATTATTTTCCGAGGAGGATACTGACATTACACGCCCGATCGCGGAGCCGGAGCGACGGGAAAATGCAGCACAGCGGGTATTTGACTGCAGGTGGATGGCCAACCTGACGGTCCCCGCCGCCGCTTCCCTCCCGTTCAGCCGCCGCCGCCGCTGCAGCGGCAGCAGGTCTGGCTTCAGCCGGAGCAGTGAAAACAAAGTGAGAACAGAGAGAACCGCATCAGACAAATAAAGCCGAGCCATGCTTCCAGGGGTCGGCGTGTTCGGCACCAGCCTGACCGCCAGGGTGATCATCCCGCTGCTGAAGAATGAGGGCTTCGCCGTCAAAGCGCTGTGGGGCCGGACGCAGGAGGAGGCGGAGGAGCTGGCCAAGGAGATGAACGTACCGTTTTACACCAACCGGATCGACGACGTGCTGCTGCATCAGGACGTGGATCTAGTCTGCATCAACCTGCCGCCGCCTCTTACGCGGCAGATCGCAGTCAAAACACTGGGTGAGTCCTGCCGCTGCTGCTGCTGCAGCTGCTGGGTGGATGGATGCTGCGGGCCTGGGGGGGTGGGGGCCGAGCTGACAGACAGGGCACTGGGCCACTTACACCTTTACATGTGAACTCTACTGTCCCACAGCGGAGTCCAGTGAGGCTGAGTGAATAGGTGTGGCTGAGGGCACACTGATGCTGAGCAGCACCATCTCTTCAGCATCCACCCTGTATTGATGAGGCTGCCCTTCTTGGCTGACTTCTGGGAGGCTGCTGTTGGCCTTTAGGTGGAAGTGCTCTTGAGCAAGGCTCCTGTAGCAGGGATGTGACACTGCTCATGCATCAGTATGACCCTCACACATAGTGCACGAGCTGAAGGAGTTCATATCTAGGCTGTAGTTTCTCTGTCCTGACACGTCCTTCTGTGGTGGATTGTGTTACTAGAGGCCTGATTGTCCTCAGCACTGCCACTGAAGAGACAAACGTACAGTAAAACGGAGTTAAATCAGTATTTTTGGACCCCCGCTAAAACAAAGCCCGTGGTCAAACGCTGGACTTGACCTGCGTTAGTGAATCCAAAGCCCAAGAGAAGAGGCCTGAATGCAGGAAGAGACAGACGCACAAAGAGAGGTTGTTCTAGTTTAAATCTGGAGCAGTGCGGCTTATTTTGGAGATCGCATTCGGGAGCTGCTGTGAAAGAATGGTGGCAAGGACCACTGAGCTGTGCTCCACACAGGCTTTATTTACCCCACAGCTTGGCAGTGGAGCTCAGCTGGCAGGAAGCTCTAATAGGTCAGGTTTGTGACTGAAAAACAAAAGATGCTCAGCCTCCACGGGGGAACCGGATCCTACCTGGAAACACACGTTGGATCTTAGCCAAAGAATTGCTGATTAATGTGAGAATTTTTTTCTAAAACAGATAGCCCACTGAGGGTTATTACATTTGTGCCATATACACCATCATATACAGGAGCAGAGAGCTCTGGGAAGCAGCACGACCTCCTGGCAAAGTGTGTGTGAAAGATGGAGGGAAGATCTGTGTGTGTGAGCTGCAGAGCTGAATGTCATGGAGTGTCAGCGGACCTTGTGACATATAACCTGATTGTGATGGTCATAAATTACAACTTTTCCTCATGACCAGTGTGTTAAGTTTGAATTAATAAGGTCATGTAAGTCTGTGGGCCGTAATCTGAATCTGAACTGGGTGTGTTCCACATGTTGGCATGGCTGAGGTGTGCAGGGAGCAGCCTGTGCGTCCCACCTCTGCCTCGGCATCCCAGCATGCAGATAAGGCCTCTGTGGCTCCATTCACTCTCACACTGCTGCCTTGTTTGCCCGCTGGCTTCAGTAAATTCAGTGCAGTGGCAGCATGAGCGGACAAGAGGGACGGGCCTGCACAGCAGACACTGTTTGACTCTACCCTGACTGCACTAATGTCAATACATGGATGCAGTAAATCACAGGCTACATGCTAACACATACACACACACTGAGTCTCTTTGAGTTGATTGGGAAATAAATCATCCTTCGTCATGCGTGTGGCAATGTTTGTGAAGTTCAAATGTCTGTATCAAAGTTGCACAAGCCAGCTGATCCTGGGCCAGAATCACTCATCATATCCCAGTGCGCTTGACTCAGCCTGCACAGCAGCCGCTGCGAGCTTGTCAGTGGCCATTCTTCCTCTCTGCTCATTTCCTCGCCGCCTCATTGTGCGAAGGCCGCCCGTTCCTTCCCACCCACCTCTCTTCCTCCTCCACCCAGCCCTCTGTAAGTGTTTGCAAATTCTGTTGAACCTGGTTTTGATGATCAGACCAAGCCAGGGCATGCACATATGCCTGTGGACGCAGCTGCTATCTGAGCAAATACATGGCTAAAAGTAGTGTTTAAGTGGTTGACATGTCCAGGTTTGCTACTCTAAATGCAAATATGACTAAACCTAATGTGACTCGTATCATCTGCAGTGTCAGACAGAACAGTTGATGTTTTCTGCGTTGGCCTTTGAGGAGGACACAGATGTCTGCTGCTCTCAGTTAGCGTGTAATAAAATAAAGTCCAGTAGACACAAGGCGACGTGAAACATCTGCTTTATCAGTGTCAGCTGATGCCACTGCTGAAGTTTTCCCCGTTTGACGTCGGCCAATTTGTTGCATCACTGCTGTGCATGACATCGCCAATAAACTCTTACACAACCGGTGATTGGTCCTTGAGCAGATTGGCCAGCTGTGTGAGAATGAAAAGTCACTTCCTCTTGTGTGGTGGGTGTGTGAGCTGATAGTAATCTGCCTGTGGCGGCCTTACTGCTGAGCTCATGAGCTCAGCTGATAAGTGTGATCGGACTCCGTCAACACAGGAATGTGAGCTCTGGCGTCGGAGACGTTTGTTCGGCGCAGAGCTTCCTGCAGGGTTAGCCTGAATAGAGACGTCAAATGACTAAAGAATGGATGACACAATGCTGACATTAAGCACAGGGACGCAGAGGAACATGGAAAAACACTGGCACCAGTCACCACATCCCCTCAGTCCAGCAGACTCAGTGTGAGCACAGCAAACCAGTCGGTCTTGTCGAGCCGCATCTCTCCTTCCACCGTTTTTGTCTCCTTTCTCTTTCTTACTACGACGGCATTCCTGAGGCGTCTGATGTCACTCAGGCTTTCTCCGTGGGTTGGGAAGGCGGTGGCAGCAGAGGGAAGCTCACGCTGTCTGCTCCTGCACACACACACACTCACACAGCTCTGCTTTCAAAGCCAGACTCGTGTGAGCCTGCAGCATTTCTTGGCCACCGGCTTGTGAAAGAGTGATTTCTTAAGGCAGAGGAGATTGAGGCTTCTATTGGAATACATTAGCATTTCCAATATAGTGTAGCCTGGGGGGTTCAAACCGGCTGTGTTTGTGTGTGTGTGTGTCAGAGACTTATGTAAGATACATGTCAGTATGGTAGATTGTCTCTCATGAAGTGTTGCAGTAGAAACATATTAAATGTGGACAATAAGAGGGCTGCTGGCCCAGTTTCTCCTCTGTAAGGTTTACAGTATAGTTTCTGTTTATAGGCATCATTCAGAAGGTGTGAAAAGGCTCTCAGGCGTCACAATATAAGAATAAATCCAGCTTTAATGCTTGAGAATAACATAAAATTCTAACTCAAGGTCCACTCTCTCGCCTTTTATACAGCTTTCAGCCACACCTTATAGTCTGCCTCAGTAGGTGGAGTTTCAGTTTTTCACCCCTCAGACTGCTTTTCTAATGGGAGGGTTTCATATTTTTTGCCTGAAAATTAGCTGTTTTTGTGTTTTAAGGCTCTTATTTTGGCAAGTTTTCGTCCTGCTGTGTGTGGCTGGGCCAGCAGTGTGTGTGTGTGAGTGTGTGCGTGTGTGTGTGTGTGTATGTGGGCCAGATGCTGAGAGGGAATCTGAGAGCTGAACTGAAGTGTAACACGAGCAGCAGTTTCAGGTGCGCTTTCTGTCCCTTTGTGCACTTTTGTTTTGATGGTGGGAACAGGAAGTGGTGCGAGGGGAGCCCCTCAGCTCAGCTCAGCTCGGAGAGTTCAACGGTGATGAGCAACAGGCGTGGAAGTGGATCTTTTTATAGCAGTGAACGTCACTTCATGACATTTGTGTAAAGTCCCCCTCATCACTCGCTTCCATGATTTTATGAGATTGTGAAATGAAACAAATTCTGTTCTTACGTAAAGTTCAAATGTAGCACAAACGATTTGTTTCATGGTCATTTCATCTCTCAAGACCAGACACACACACACACACGCACACACTCCCTCTTCCTCAAACCTTTTTAAAGTGAGTCCAGGCTGAATGGGCTCTCTCTGTCATGGCAGTGATAGAAGCTATCAGGTATCATCGCGGCTGCCGGGCTGCGCACTCAGACGCTTGCTCACCCCCCGCCGACGGGTCCAGACTGTGCTGTCTAAGAATAGCATCTAATGCTCATCGCACTCCAATAATATTTTGAAGCAAAGTAGATGGCTGACCCATCCACCGTTGCTTCATCACATGCCCCCTTAAAGCTGCGCTTATTGATGTTTTTAGAGGAATAATGGGTCAGATGAGGGCACTGTGACTCTGCTGCTCCCATCAGCTTTAACACAGTCACACAATAGGTTATTTCCAGCTTACTCGGCCACTAACTTGGTCATTTCACACAAAAGATAATATCAAAGTGGTGCCAGTGTGAATTCGATGGAGCTATGATGCTATCCTTACTATCCTCACAGCTCCGTCATGGAAACTTTGAATTAGGTTATGACACCCGGTGCTTTCCCCCCACCCTAACTGCAACCTCCTGTGATAAAGTGTCACATGTCCACATCAGGCGGAGCATCCCTGGCACAAACAGCATATGACGTCTGCACACACTGAATCGCAGCGATGGTTCATCATCACCATGATGAGCTCTCAGGCACCTGCTCTGAAGCCCCCCCCCCAAAAAAAGCCTAAGAGCTATTTATACTGGGACTGCAAAGGGCAAGCGGGCATCATCATAAATACATGTTCCCACCACAGAGGCTCTTATGCAATGACCGGTGATGAGCTCTTTGGCAGCCTACTCAACTTTTTTAAAGGGGTAGGACACCCAAAATGTATCGACCGTGTGATAATAAAAAGTTTTTGTTCAGCTCAGAGCAGACAGAAAGGCTCAAGTCAAGCCCGTTTTCTTCGGTGTGACTTCCCTTGTGTTCATCAGTGATGGATTAGGGCCTGTGGCTGGAGCTCGGAGCAGGTTTGGTCCACACAGACTGAGTCAGCCAGGAGAATGGCACGATTAGAGGTACGCTGCCATTCCCAGGCCTCCTTTCTCAGTGTCAACGCTTGTTTTTTTTCCCCGTGAGTTTCCCACTTGCCCACATTCATGTTCTCCTGCACATCCATTAGCATGCTAATGACGGCCTGGGAGTGTGTGTGTGTGTGTGTGTGTGTGTGAATGAGCGTGGAATGGGCCGGGGAGACAACGAGGAGCGGTGAGGAAGAATGGCGGGGAGAGCGCTCGTCTTCCTGTGAAGTTGCCTTTGTGTGTGGGATGAATGGCTGGATGGGGGAGGCTCTTTCAGCCCGCCGACATGCTGCGCTGACAAGTGAGCATTCCTGAAGGAAACAGGGAGAGGAGACGACCTCCCCATCCCCGCCCCCTCAAAGTGATGCCTTTCTCCCGCACGGACCCATGAGGAACTGTTGTGTGGCGGTGAACTCGGGGTGCAGGCTTTGGATGAGGAATCGCATTGTGTTGTTAAATCCAGGGGCAATAGAGAGGGCGAGCAGAATTATTCCCATTAGATATAATGGACTGGAAGTGGAGGGATGGCTGCCCTGTGGAGGACTTTGTTTGGTGCCTTTTTGCCTTTATTTTGATGGTAGATGTACAGAGCTGACAGGAAATGAGGGTAGGAAGGGCGACATTCGACTTGATGCGGGGAAATTACACAGCCGGTGTTTTAAACCTCTGGGCTAAGATGTGAATATCATATCTGATATGAATATACAGATGGCTGAAAACCATTGTAGCCAGTTAATGCTCACCCACGCACTCAATGTCTCTGTCCTGAGTGGGAAGGACAAAGACAGAGCTCCTCTCAGTGATAATGAAACAGTGACGGTCCTGGCTACTTCCTGACGACCTACGTACGTCGAGCTATGATTGATCGGGGTGTGATACGCAGAGTGTCTCTCACCCATGTCGAGGCAAGAAGTTATGACTTTGTGGTTGCCTCAGCTGCCAGCAGAGGCTGAGATCTGGATTCACATCATTCACATACTCTGAGTGGTAGTAGTATTGGTACTGTTATTCGTCAGTGTAGCTGTTACATCATGTTCTGACCTGCAGCTGCATTAACTTCTATGCTTAATGCTTTTCCACCTTAAAATACTTCACTGATGAGGCAGTTAGAGCACACCCACTTACTGTGCCTTTGTGTGTGTGTGTGTGTGTGTGTGAGAAGCTGACTGGGCTAACTTTGGCATGCCATAACAAAGATACCTGCGTAATCAGCTGTGCTATTGGGAAATCACTTGAGAAATAATTTCATCATGCACAAACACACGAGGCGGTGTGTGTTTCCCTCCACCGCCGCACACTTCTGATCATTTCCTGCAGCGTGTTGCTGACAGGTGCTCGCTGTGTCGTGAACTTTATCTGCCTCTTTATTTTCTCCTCTCAGCTCGTCCTGTGTATTCCCAAGGTGAAGCCCTCCCATTATACGCTTGCTCAGACGTCCTTTATGTGCCGGTGTTCGGGAATAGGCCTGCCTGTGTTTCTTAATTGGCCGTCGGGGACTGAGGACAAGAGGCAGCTGCAGATCTGAGAGCAGGGAGGCGACGCTACTGTCAGTGAGGGCCTCTCATCGAGTGACCCTGTTCGTCCTCTGGCACTGACAGTTACCGCAGTGTGATTGAGGCCTTTTCTATGACGTGTTAATACTTCGCCTTGGGTGTGAATGATGAGAAACAGAATGATTTAATATAGGAATGAATTCATAGACTCAGTGCAGATTACAGAGGTGTACAGCTTTGCAGTCATACAGCTGCAGCAGGAAGTGATATTTTGGTATACCGCAGTGGTGAAGTGTGTCTCGCTTCCTGTTGTGTGTGCGGGAGGTGGAAACTGAGAATTAGTGTGACAGCTTCTCAGTCGCTTCCTGCTAACAACAGGCAGAAATATAAAGTTTCATTCTTGTCTTTCTCTCTGAGACACCCCTTTTCTCTCCTTTATGCGTCCATTTCTTGAATATCATCTCTGATCTGACTGAATGGCTCCTTCCTCTTTCCATCCCTACTTTTCCAGCTTATTCTCGTGCATGACTCATTCACACTGCAGCGCCGGGCTGAGTTTGTTCTCGCAGCATCCACTGACTCAAGTGGCCTGGCAGTCAGTCAGCCACAGGGATATAATCAGGAAGACCAACAGCGGGGAAACAGGTGCATCTCCCCATAGAAATGGATGATGAAGAGGAAGCAGCCAGCTCAGCATCTACACTTGGTTAGCTTAGCATAAAGACTGGAGGCAGGAGGAAAAACACTTAGCAGTGCTGCAGACATTTGCTAACATGTCGTATCAGGTTTGATCAACACATGTAGAAATGCAGATGGACATAAAGTAGAATTTGTGTTTTTTGGGGGGGGTTGTTGCTGGGCGACCATCATCTGCTGCAGTGAGTGTGCACAGCTTCCCAAAGTCATGCCATCGCAGTGATGCTACAAGGTGTGTTACCATCGTGCCTGTACAGACAGGGAACCTCCTGCAGACACTGTCTGAGCATGTTTTCCAAAATGTTGAATTATTACCAGAGACAGCAGGTCAGTAAAGCCTCTTCAGTCTCAATACAATGCTGCAGCGAGCAGGAACATGCATTTTAATAACAAATGTGTTTGGGCAGAACGAAGTAAGAGCATGCAAACATGCACCTGAGGACAGCTCAGTGAATGTAGCACGCCTCCTCATGAATGAACTGTGCAGATATTATCATGAGAGGCATAGAAGTGGAGCTGAGGTCAGTTCATACAACAGGGATCTGCTGTCACAGTATGATAATGAGCGCTGGGATTAGATCCACATGGACAGATGCAAATAGGGGATTTTGCATACAGTAGAAGACCAGGTTTACTGTCTCGAGTCAGTTATTGAAATCCACACAGGCGGCTGCACTCTAGTGGAGTTCTTAGAATGACAGATGTCTCATATGCATGCTTCAGTGATGGCTACAGCACATCTGGATCTGTGAAGAGACCATGATGAGCTCACAGGGAAGCAGGTGACACTCCACCTGGCATTATTTGTACCAGCAGGGGCATGCTTGTCTCAGCTCTGCAGAGAGACCCCTGCTCTGTGGACTGCCAGCAGCGTGGATGTGTTTTCTGGTGTACTGGCTGTTTCTTTGCTGCAGTCATTGCAGAAGTGCTTTGCATTTTTCACCTTGTTTATCTCGCACCCCAGACGAGCCGCGCATGAATGAATCATTGTGTCGGTGCCCTGTTTGCTGTTAGCTCAGCCAAAGTGAGTTATATGCTCCAAAGCAGCCAGGAGACAGCCAGCCTAATCCAATTGTGGCAGCAACAAAATGGCCCAAAAAAAAAGGTATGAAAGGCAGCATTTCAGCTTGTCACGCTGTCTCAAAGGGCAGGAATGTGTCAATAGTCGGCGGAGGTCATGTCAGTTGATTTATGTAACAGCATTGTTGATCTCAGTCTCATGTTGGTGATTCACGGCCTCGGACTGCGGGACTGTTATGTGTCACGTCTCAGCAGTCACATTGTGAATGGACTGCGTTTCCAGCGAAGGTTGTTTATAGAGACGGGAAGCGCTGTTTCCCCTGGGCCATGATATCAGCGACCCCAAAGATTTTATTTCACGACATTTCTGTCAGAACGATGTGTGTGAAGTTGAGTTTTTTGCTACTTGAACCAGCAGGTGTTCACTGAGTCAAATCACACTGTTCACTCAATCCCTCCATCTTCTCCCCTCCTCCTCTCTTTTCACTGAATTAAAGAGGGAAGTTCATCAGTCTCTGTCCCTGGTGGTGAGGTGGATAATAGGGGAGCCTCACTGGCACACAGCTGTCCAGAGGGAGCGTCCTCGCCTGTAGTCAGTGTCATTCAGCAGCAATGTCTCTATCCTTTAGTCTATGCCTGAAGTCAGCTGGCTGCCCGCGCGCCTCGGGACATTAATGGTTATTAATGAGCACTTGCCATCTTTTATTACGCTGTCAGCTCATGGTGCTAGTGTTTGTCCTCCCTTTGTTCCTGTCAGTGTTGCGTCTTGAGGGTCTTGTCAACGTGCTAAATCTACTGCCTCCTGAAACTTGTTTAATGAAGTTCAGAAGGTGGAATTCCTCTTTATTCTACTTCTTGTGCAGCACGTATGAAGGTTTAATAAGCTTAGGAGTCAACAGCATCACCATCACGTGCGGGGAGTCATGTGCTCCTTATGAGAGCGGGGTGTCGATGTGTGGTCGTGTTCCCAGCTGTGTGCAGGGAAACTGCATTACTTTTAAGTGGCCGTTGACTATTAGCTCTCTGCTGCTCATTAGCATGCAGAGATTCTTCTCCTCCTTTCACTCCTCAGCGGCCTCGTCTGACACAAAGATGCCCTTCATGGCCCTGCCACAAGCCACCAGCAGAGCGGGGTCCAGCTCACCTCATGTTTGTTGAAGCCTGATTTTTCTCAAATGACCCAAAACCGAAAGAGCGCCCTTGTTTCCTTTCTTGCCTCCGAGTTCAGAATCATGCAGAACGTGATGCAGTACGAAGGTGCAGGAGAGGTAGTTTGGTTGTGGGCATGAAGTCTCAGTGTGATTCTCTGAATTTTGTGTGCCTTAACAACACACAAGAGCTCCAAAAGTGGGGAAAAAAATCCATAATCCACAATAACTCAGATTTGCCTTATTCACCCTAGAAAATAAAAGTTATATTATCACTCACAGGTTTAAGGGGTTTAAGACCCCACTGTTTACAGCAAGACACCCTCCAGTGTTGGTTCCAATATTTCCATGCTTCCTGATTCACAGAAGAAGAAAGAAAGAAGTCACGTGAGTGCTTTTTTTCTGGAAAACTTCAAATGGCAATTCTGTCTTAATGCATCGTCCATACTTAAAAAAAATAATACATAATTATTTTACCAAACAAAGATTGCGTGGCTCCTGGTAAAAGAAAATTGATAAGAAAAACTTGTTTTACACGTCGGTGAGACGACACAGATCTTATCTCCCTTGTCTCTTTTGTAACCTCCGGCGTCTCATACCTGCCAGGTGAGTTTTGGAGCTTCACACATGCAAAGCTTCCTACAGTGCAGCGGCTGTACGCATTTCTCTTTAAGTATATCGATATGATATTGATCCTCCTCCTCCTCCTCCTCCTCATTGGGACAATATTCAATCATCTATTATTTACAATGTTTAATATAAGGTGCTGTGGCCAAACTCTGCCACCAGAACATTAGCAGCAGTCACGGCACTGTGACTGCAGGACAAAGAATCACTTACCTTTCTATTATTGATGAGTGCTGGCGGTCTCAGCGGGTGTTGCTCACTAAAGCTCTCCCCAGACGTCTGATCAGTTTTGTTGTAAACTGCTCAAACTTGCAGAGCTCCGTTCATCTTCCCATCATCACGGCAGCTTGTAATGGTCTGACATTCATTCTGCGCTGCTAATTAATGAGTTTGGACACATACACAGGAGTGAGCATGGGTAATTTCTGCAAAGCGAGAAGAGCCCACCCCAGCCAATCATTAGTGTGTAAACGAGCTGAACGGCTCTTTGAATCGCCTTAATTACGCAGGTACAGGAGCAAAAACAAGATGTGTGTCTGGACAGTCTATTCTGTGTGACCTTTACCTGACAAAGGCAAATAAAAGCTGCTCTGATAGTAAAATGCAAATGGCAGAGGGAGGGTCTGAGTCTTTGTGAGGAGGCAGGCAGCTCTCTCTTTGGCAGCCATGTTTTTTTTAATTATTTGTCTCAGTTGTGTTTCCATGAGAGCTGCGAGGGTAAGCGTGCTGATTAGGGTGCTGTGTGTTTGTGTGTGTGTGTGTGTGTGTGTGTCAGAGTGATTATAAAGCAGGGGTAGCGCTCCAGCTCAGCAGTTAATGAGACCCTGGAGAATAACAGGGGGTGCAGGTGGAGGCCTGATCACACGCTGACATGCGTTTGCATGTGTAAATAGCAGCAGGTCAATATTACAATACCAAATGTTGTTGTTGCTCCAGAGTGGAAGCAGTTGGATTTGTCTCCACTTTGCTCCAGGATCTGTGATGCTACATGGTTTGCTGAGGGAAACTTTGCCATCTATAATGCCAGATACTGGAGGTGAGAGAGTTTTTTTGGTAATTTGGGTGAACTAACCCTTTAAATATGTTCAAAAATGCCCATTTTCATTACCGTAGTCTAGAAGACATTACAATCAGCCCTAATCTAATGTTTGAGGGATCAGTGGGTTTTTGCATTTTTGTCTAGTCCTAAAATCTAACTGTGGATCTGGGACAAGTCATACATGCATGTTTTAAATGCAGCTAACTGCTGCTTGCCGTGTGTGTGCGTGTGCTGACGTCGCAGCCCTCCCAGTGCACGCCCATCATTAACATGTGCTTATAGTGCACGCATTAAGAAGCATGTGGCGTGGAGCCATTCTTCTGGTTACTACTCATCTCCATAGCAGTCAGCGAGCCGCTCTGGTGCAGGGGTTAATGGCAGCACTTAAACACATTTAGGAATGCTAAACTCCCTGCAACTCAAAGGCATTAGCTGGACGGGAAAGCCGGCTGAGTGAGACTAATGCTCGTCATCATTCATAGTTCTGCTGCGCTAATGGACCTGAAGCTGCAACACAGACAGTACAGACCCCGACCTGCTGCTGCTTCATCACTCCTGTTAGTGTGTTAGATGTCGTCCATTTGGTTGCTTTTCGTGGTTGAAGACTGTTGAAACGCAAATGAAAAACGCAGAAAATAGCATTAAACTTGGCAGAGGATGATGAAGTCCAGCTTCTGCACTGACTGCGTGTCCCTGCATAGCAGCAGAGGGTTGCGCCTTTGCTTTTGCTTCAGCTGCAGGAGAAAGGCAAACACCACCGTGTTCATCAGTGTTCATCCATCACTGCTATCAAGGTTGCTATTCAGATGCTAATTTCAGACCGGGAGTGCATGCCAGTAGCACAATAAGGCAAATTAGTGAGCAGGGAGCTTGTTTTTCTGATTTACATCCAACCAGGGAGCTATACGCTGACCAGAATGTATAGCGCTCCATGTCTGCCTCTCGTTTCCACCCCCTCCTCTCTTTGTAATTGCTTTAAGCTAAATTTAATTTACGATAATCAGCAGAAACATGAGCCCGGCCTGTCTCTCCACATGTCTACCCGTGTGCTATTTTCTACTCTAACACATACAAGACATCATAAAGCTGATTAAAGCGTAAGCAAGACCATGCAGTAGCATAACCATAATAGTATCAGCCTTTGTGTGTGTGTGTGTGTGTGTGTGTGTGTGTGTGTTGCTCAGGCTGCTGCATGAACACTGTGTCGGTCAGGTCTTGTGGATGTTTGAACGTCACCTCTGGTTTTTGTTATTAAGCAGCCCACACAAAGCAGGCCTATGCTGCAAGGATGAGTAAGTGGTGTGTCTTTGTGAGTGCCTCATCTGATTACACCTTACTGCGTGTATTTGTGTGTGTGTGTGTGTGTGTGTGTGTGTGAGAGAGATTTGCTGAGCTTTTCCACCTCCACAGGCTTAATAGACCAGGCTAATTACTTTTCCAGTGCTTCAGCGGTGGAGGATGCTTTGTGATATTTCAGGCCCGCTCGCCTCCCTTTGTATGATCACAGCGCTGCCACACACAGTATTATACACTTGTGTAATCATGCACACATCCCTCCATACACACACACACACACACACACACACACACACACACACACACACACACACACACACAGACTCACGAGAGAGCCACAGACTGTTTTCCAAAGCAGACAGGCAAACAGTTGCGCGACTGAATGCACTGTTAGGCTCTCCCCTTGTATCCACTGGGCTTCTTTGAACCTGTGTGGAAATGTCTGTGCAGGTTTGTTGTGAATGTGCAGTCATCTCTGGCGAGCTCAGCGTGCTGCAACTCCAGAGTGGAGGCAACTACAACTGGCAACTATTTCATGTGCTTACATAAATGTCCACATGCAGGTGTACTCATACGAATTGCTTGACATCCCCGAGCCTGCTTAAACACAGCTTGATAATGTGTAGACAGTGTGCCTTCAAATCATTTTCATCAGCATGTAGGAATGTGAAGAGCTCCTCCCGGACCGGTCTCCTGCTCCTGACCCTCACCCTGCAGGAGCACGTGCACGTGCACGGCGTGGCAGATGGCTGTTTGTACCGACCAGCTCCCCTGGCTTTTCTATTTGCGGCATCCTTACATGGGGGACCTATTGTGCAGACCGTCGTGATGAACATCCTTCTTCATCCACCTGGTTTTTCCTCCGCGGCGATTTCCAGCTGTTGCTTCAGGGCTGCATTAAAGAGGGAGTCCAGTTACAGAGATGCATGAACATTGGTGATTTGTTTCCCAAAGAAAACAGAAGGAATTAGAAATGGTCAGAACTACAGTTTCAGGTCGAGTGTATTGTATCGCCGTTGCAATGGCGTGTTCCCATTCTGCCGTGATGAAATTTGTAACAATAAACAATGAGTAATTACATGCTTCACATGTGAGCTCTGCTGTCAGCCTCGCCCTCCCTTACACCTAATCTAACCTTCCTGCACAGCCGCCACTTCCAGCTTTTCCTTCCTCAGCATTACCGCTCCTGCGCAATCACTGGAGGCGTGGACGCAGGAAATCTCCTGCAGCGACGGCGTTCCCTCTGCCACGCAGACACCCTCAAAGCTCCCTGTGCGTGTGTGTGTGTTTGCAGTGAATATCGGTGTTCAGCAGAATAAACTGGAGCCATGCAGCGAGGCCCAGATGATGCGAGTGGCAGCGAGCCCACTGGAGAGAGCTGGCCTTCGCTCGTAATGATGCAGCTGCTCTCTCTCTGGGCTTGTCTTTGTCTCTGCGTGTCTCTCTCTGTCTGTCTCAGCTCTTTTGTCTGTGTGTTTTCAAGAAGAAGTGTAACCTGTTCTTCCTGCTACTGTCAAAGCAAGATGGTTAAAAATGTTAAAAATAGACGCACGTGTCTCCTAAAGGCCCTGAAGTGTGAGCTTGTGGAGAGGTTGCTCCCTTTGGTTCAGTTCACAGTTAGTATGCAAGACATCATTGTCATACAGCGTGTGCCAAGTGAGACAGCATGGTGGAGACAAATCATCAGCCATGAGGCCAGATGCATAGATCTTTGTGTTGAGTCATGACTCCAATGTATATACTGAAAGAAAATATGCATTGTTTGACCATACTGTGTACAAATTATCTCTAATTCATCACACGTACCTGGAAACCATCATCAGCAGTCCCCATCATCAAGATGGTTGAAATGAATAAATCTGCCTTTGCGGTCATTCTACAAATCTGAAAAACTCACAATCAACCTAAACACAAGCAATGTTATTAATATGAGATGCCATCTCACTGTATTTTTAATCTCTACCTTATCATATCCACCTTAGGTCAGCTAAAAAAAACAAATGTGCACCGTCTCTGCAGTATACATGGACATATTATCACTGTTTCTTTCAAAATAAGAGTTTGTGTGTGGGGTGGTGTGTCAGTACATCTGATCTTTGTTTTATTTGCTCAAATTTGTGTTTGTGTTTTCACTGGATGAACAGCGCCCTCTGCATGTTCTGTGCTGGAAGCTGTTCAGTTCCACTATAACAGGCTGCTAATCATTTGTTTTAAAGTTACAAGAGCTGATACTTAATGCAGTAATGATGTTAAAATGCTGCACACGGCACATTTAATGGAGTCAGTGAGTCACCTGCTCACGCGCTTGCAAATTATGAAGTCTTAAGCAGTGAGATGTTGATGATGTTCCCCTGCTGAGTGTGTTTGTGCTTCGCTATCCAAGAAAACTTCCTTGCTGAGCTGAGTCTTGGATTTGTTTTAGGAGTTTCAGGCCACAGGTCTGTGAGACGGCAGGATGTGATTTCAGCCTGTGAGGTCAGCTGATTCCCTCTGACAGTTTGCACATCAAAGGCAGCTGAAGGCAAGCAGGCAGCCACCATTCCCTGATGCTGAGGGGAGCGCTTCTTCTAATCTTAGAAAGCAGGGAGTGTTTATATGACCTGTGGTCTTTCATGCTACACGAGATACCTCATGCATGCTGTTTTTCTTCTTCTCTGCTATAAAAAAGCATATTAGTCAAATATTCCTGACTCCCACTGTGCCAAACTACACTGTATTTTTAATCAATTTTCCCCTTGTTAACTAGACAGTAATTCTGCCTAATACTTCAGCAGGCTCTCTCCCTCTCTCTGCCCCCTCCATCTTTAAAGTCTCTTGGTTAGATATGTCCTGTGCATGAATTATTGATGCCAGGGGACTGAGCTGCTGCGCTGGAGTTTTTTCTGCTCCATTACTGATCTCCCACTGGGCCCGGAGCTTTACCTGGGAGTTGAGCTCCACTTTGCCCAGGCTATCAAAGAATTCCTGTATCTGTTTCCCTAACCCCAGCCCCCAGTGTCAGGCTCTGACAGCATAGCTCTGTCTGTTAGCACTGGTTTAAATAACATGAGCCTTACTATCAGTGCAGGAAAATCAAGCTGCCAATCTTGATAAAGGCAAAGAAGATGGCAAATCATGCTGTTTAATTGCTACATACAACTGGTCTAAGTCCTATATATTTTGTTAGTTTGTTATACGTATATCATATTGTGCACATAAAGCAGGTTGACCTACCGTAGGAAGACCGACTACAGGCTCCAGAACTGCCACTCTGTCACATGAGAAAGAGCAAAAAGCTTCCTTCAAGAATCCATGAAGTGCATCCATAATTCCAGTTGTTGGACCACATTATGGCAAGAATGTTGAAAATTTGTGCAGAATTAGTAGAACTGTCCCCTAAATTTCCAGTATCCATCTGTTTTCCACTGCTTATCTGGGTCACGGTTGCTGCAGGCTAAGTAAGGTAGCCTCAGACGTCCACTCCTACAGCTGATTCTGGGTCTGCCCCTGCGTCTCCACTGAATGTGTCTGAACCATCTGAAGTCCTAACACTGTGTCATTTAAAGCTGATCTAAACACCCACGCTCGAAAGCAGGATGAAGAGCCTGCCATCATAGAGAGGGTGAGACGTGATGGTAGTTATTTGGGTGGATAAAGGTGCACTCTTTCAGAAAATCTTTTTGACGTTGGAAAAGTGACAGAAGCAGCCCTGTGTACTGCACTTTCTCACCCCCACACACCTCATTTCAGCAGCTCGTATGCACAGTCTTGTTCTTTCAGCAAACTTCATGATAGATCGACTTGTAAATTGAGATCTTCGACTTCCTTTTTCCACAGTCTGATTTGTGAGCCCCATTATTGCTGATGCTGCAGCAATCAACCTGTCAATCTTGTTTCATCTTACCCTCAATCCTTAACCAAATTCGAGTGAGCACCTCATTCCCAACACACTCCCAGAGGCTTCAGACTTGGAGGTCCACGCTCTCATCCTCGCTGTAGTGATGATGACATAGAGAGTAGACGTGCTGTCATATCACTTTGCCTCCTAACGTACAACATCCTGTATTATTTGTCTCTTTGGAGCTTTGAGACAATTGGTTCTTCATTTGTGTCAAATGTTGTCTTATGGGAACACCTGTGTGTGTGTGTGTGTGTGTGTGTGTGTGTAGGGAGGGAAAGGTTATGAGAGCATTCAATCTTTCTCATTTTCCACCCTTGTCTCTCTCTGCACCCCCACCCCCTTTTTTTTTCTTCTACTCTTAACACTGCTTCTCCTCTCTCCTGTGCTCTCCCAAATGTCCAAAGTAGCTTTGGTCCAGTGTGCATTTGTCTCCCACTGCAGTAGCTGTGTCTTCATCACATGTGCATCCATAATCTATTGGACTTACGCACACACAATGCATCATCTCACTGTCTGAGGGAGGCTGTGGCTGAGGAGCTGTCATGACTCAACAGGCTGACCCGTCTAAGCCAGCCTCGACCTTTCAGAGCTTTGTACGCGACAAGCGGAAGGTCATTGCTGATCTGAAGAGGAGCTGTTTATATCTCTGTAAAGGTGACACCCAGAGGTGGCGGGTCAGTGCAGTAAAGCCTTGAGTTCCATTATCTCTGGCTTTAGTGTCATATAGCTTCGATCCTTTTGAACCTTGCTGAAGAGACTTGCGTGTGTGTGTGCTTTGGCCGGATCGTGAAGAGAATAGCTGTGGGTGAAATCAAGTGAAATCTGCCTCCAGGCATCTTTAGTAACTAGCCAAGCTATTGTTCTGTAAAGACATTGAGCTCAACATGAGTGCCAAAAAAAATCAGTCAAGAGCATTTAGCATTTACCCAGAAGGGCCTTACCCTGGTCAGTGCATCTCTCCACTGTCTGCTTGGGTATGTTCCTGCCAAAAAGAAGGGGCTGGGGGTGCACTGTTGTTGCTCGGCTTTGTGTGTCTGCAGGGGTTGAGTGTGGGTGGGGACTCCCATGGCGCTCCTCAGAACTGGGTCAGAGGGATTAATTTCCTGGCCTGGCCAATGGAAGCTAATGGCAGATTAGCATGGGAAGTTTCACTTCCAAAACAGCCCCTCCACCCTCAGCCAGGACTGGAAGTGAAGCGGCATGCTGCTTTTCACACTCCAGGGCCTTGAGGAATGTGTATGTAGAGTGATGCTGCTATACTGCAAATACATGTACTTAATGCCTGAGTCCCTGCTGACCGTGTGTGACCACAGCAATCAGAGGACATTGTGAGCTAACAGCCGCCAAAATGGCCAAAATAACATCTAGATGGAACAAAATAAATCCTTCAGCAATGATAACATTTCACTGCGAGAGGTTTAGCTGACCAATATCTTCCTCTTCAGCACTGTGTTTTCAGACTTGAATTACAGGACTATGCAATGTGTGAAAGAATAAATAACGCATTCTTTGTCTTACAAATGAAAAGATGCATTTAAAAGCTATAAAATGCACCCTTGCTTAATTCAGTCATTTCGCTGCTTCAGCCTTATTGATTTGGTAAACCTTCTGCCTCACAAAACCAAAGCAAACACGTTGACAGCAGGTCAGGTAAAGCCTATACCGTGTGAATTTGTGGTGACTATAGTCCCAAGCACTCAAACTCAGTGTAGATGTGTGGTCAGTTTGCTGACTGTTCTCTTCTTGTGCTACCATTATACTGTATTTTAGCATTTATCTGTCCTGTAAATGTCACTTGTGGCTGCTCTCTTCAGGCATCACTGTCAGAAACATGTTGTTTTGGAGAGAATCCACCATTGCGCACAGCTTGGATGCATAGTCGCATGTCTCCATCAGCACTGGCAGTGATTCAGAGTGTGCTCATGCTCCACAGTTGTGGAAGCAGTAATTAACCTGCCTATGTGATATTAACACATTTTTGCATATTGCATATCATGCTCCTTCCTTTTGAAGATTATAAAAATTGCTGAATTTTGGAAATTGTAATGGCAATTTTCAGTGTATTCTGACAACCCAGAGCTTGAATGATTCAAAATAAGCAACAGATGAATCAATAATGAAGAAGATCTAATCCAAAGAAACAGGCTATGTTACGTGACATTGGAGGGTTGGGTTCAAATCCAGTTAATGATCTGTTTTGGATGCCATTCGCTGGCTCCCGTCTGGCTCCTTCCAGTCGACTGTCCAGTAAAGAGGAAATGCCAAACCAGAATAGTGTTTCTGTCTGCCTCTCTTCACATTATTGCCTGTCTTCGTGCTGTTGTGTTTGGGTGTTGCTGGCACCAGCGGACCGTTTAACGTGCTGGAAGTGATTTTAATTAGGTTTCACACTGTGTCTGCAGGCTCCTTCTCCATCTCTCCTGCACTGTCTGTGCTCGTCCTTTTATCAGCCTTCCATCAGGCCTCCTCTCATTTGTGAAGTCTATGTACTGCGACATCTTGTTCACCTGACACCGTTAAAGCCCTTCTAAATTAGATTCAGGGGTCCAGATTTTGTCCTTGCCAGATTTAGCATTCTTGTCATTGTTTTATGGTTCTGTGTTTGGATTGTGGAAATTTGAATGTTAGGATTGATCTGCAGGGCAGCAGCAACATCAGTAAGGAGTCTCCCTCATATTCTATGACTATCTAAAAAGGATTTGCAGAGAGCATGTTCTTTGCATTAGCCTGTGGCCATTATCCAGTACATAAATGTTTTATGCTTTTGTGGGTGTGTGTGTTCTTTTTGTAGGAACCCCCTTTCTAAGTTCTCATGACTCAGATACTTTAGGAACTCTTAAGTCAGCTACTCTCACAGTTGCCACATTTTGCAGCTCTGCATTGTGTCTTCAGGGGATGTTTTCATGCTCAAGAGGATATTATGTCTGCAAGTGTTGCTAAGACTGAATACTCTCTCACCTTCTCTTGTTTTCCACCTCCTCTCTTCATCTTTACATTGACAGTAAAGACGGAAGCAGGACTGTCAAAACAAATCCTATAGCAAAACAGTGAAGTTTGCTTGACTCATTCCCAACGGTCTCTCCTCTCTTTCACAAGGTATTGGAAAGAACGTCATCTGTGACCGGACAGCAACGCCTCTGGATGCCTTCCGAATGATGTCAGCAGCCCAGTACTACCCCAAGTTGCTGAGCATTATGGGAAATGTGCTACGGTTCTTGCCGGCCTTCGTTCGGATGAAGGAGTTGTTAGAAGAAGGGTACATCGGGGAGCTTCTGGTGTGTGAGGCCCAGGTATGACAAAAACTGTAAATGCTGTTTATAATAATGACAGCAGTGTAATAGTTTTTTTGATGTTAGAGGTAGAGCTGCACCCACACAGCTGGCAAGGAGTCAGTTTGGCTTAAAGGCACATTAGCAGCTCTATTCATTTTGTTCTTAGCTGTCCTGAGCTAATGCAGTATCAGAAAAATCTTGCCACAATTTGTCCTCTTTGCCCTAAAGGTCCACAGCGGTAGTCTCCTGGGGAAGAAATACAACTGGAGCTGCGATGACCTGATGGGAGGCGGTGGTCTGCATTCTGTGGGCAGTTACATCATCGACCTGCTTACGTTCCTGACTGGTCAGCGTGCAGCAAAGGTCCATGGCTTCCTCAAGACCTTCGTCAAACAAACAGATCACATCCGGGGCATCCGCCAGATCACCAGTGATGACTTCTGCACGTTCCAGATGGTACTGGAGGGAGGCGCCTGCTGCACTGTCACGCTCAACTTCAACGTGCCTGGAGAGTTTCGGCAGGAGGTGATCGTCGTGGGTACGGTTGGCAGGTTAACGGTCATGGGAACGGACCTGTACGGACAGAAGAACAGCGGGGGCGGAGCAAGCGGGGGAGGTCCGGAACTCTTGCTCAAAGACACCACGCCTCTTGAGAAGGCCTCCTTACCGGAGAAGGCCTTCAGTGACATACCGTCCCCGTACCTCATCGGAACGATCCGCATGATCCAGGCTGTGCGGCAGGCCTTTCAGGATCAAGACGACAGGAGGACGTGGGACGGCAGGCCTCTGACAATGGCCGCTACCTTTGAGGACTGTCTTTACGCTCTTTGTGTGGTGGATACCATCAAGAAATCCAACCAGTGTGGAGAATGGCAGAACATTGTGGTGATGACGGAGGAACCGGAGATCAGCCCAGCCTATTTGATTAGTGAAGCCATGCGGCGGAGTAGGATGTCACTCTACTGTTAACATCCAGCTGATGTGCTGACCCCTTTAAAATGGCTGAACGCCAGTGTTACCTTAAGAACTGGAGGTGGCACCGCAAAAGGCCTTGTTATTGTTGGAACTTTGTTCATACAGCTACCAGGCTCAGTTCTTGAAAGTCGTCACCGGTTCATTTTAATACTGTCAATCTGTATTGTTACTGTTACAGACAGAGAGGTTACACCACTATAATACAGAGAGTTATTGTTTCCTGATGCCCTGCCTCAGCGTTAAAGGAAAAGCAATGAGATCAATAATCAAACCTTTATTTATAAGGAAGCCTTTCCTGTTTTTTCCCCTTCTGACAGAAGACTTTGAGTCCTTCCAGGGCGCTGCACCTGTAAATCAAACTGATTCATAAAACAGAAAGATATAGTCCTACAGTGGAGGCAGATCAGGGAGTGAAACTAAAGCTACCGCGTTCTGCTTGACCATAATGCTTTTGAATCGAGCCTCTCATCTTCTGTATGACTGGGTCTGGAATACACTGTGGGTCCAAATGAGGACAGCCAAGGAAGAACGTTAAAACTGTGCCGCTGTATTGTCGCTATGATCTGAAGTACTTGTTCGTTTTACCAGGTGAATGTTAAAAAAAAAATCAATGTGCTTGATAGCTTCAGTCTCTGTCTGCTCTGTAGGCTTCCTCTATATGTGTGAAACAAGAGAAAAAAGAAATCAATAGTTTGGCTGGCGGGTTTCTCAGAGGGGTTTACCCTCTGGTTTGTGTATGCAATATGCCTTTATGCAGTTACAGTAGTTCTGTGCACCAGTTTGCAAGTTCTGTATGAGTGGCCAGTACAGAGATGCTTTGTTATTCTCCTTATTTATTTCATGCTTTTCTACTGTCATGAAGCATGTTTATGAAATACATAGAATTCCGTGTGGTGTGTGCAGATCTGTACTGAGCCTGAAGTGTGGATAGTAATAAAGTATGCTGAGCAATGCAGGTGTTTTATCCTGAGATTACAATCCCATGGGTCAGACTTGCATCAGGCTACCATGATGTGGCACTAAAGCCTGTTTTATAAAGCTTCTTTAGCATGCACTGTGAAATGCAGGTTTGTCAGTTTGCTCCACATGCTCGTTCAGCTTAGACCCACACCTGCAGTAAGACTGGTCGCTTGCAGCCAGTTATCTGTGCAGCACAGTGTGGGAGACAGTGGAATAGATGAGCGATTCTTCCTGTTTCTGCTAGAGGTGATAATGGTTAAGGCTGGTGTTATTCTATGTTTTTTTCATGTCAGTAAATGTCACAAAAGGACCAAAACCAACAAGCGTTTATCCATCTCTCAAAACTTTTTGATAAACCTACTCTGTCTGTGGCACTTGGTCACAAGCCCATCGACTCTTATTGAAGATGTGAATTTTAAAGCTGCACCAGTCAGAATGTTTTTATTAACAACAGCTCAGCTGACAATGGTAAATGTGAAAGGTGCTGCTCGTAACGATGACTCCACAAAGAACCATCACCTGACTCTGCAGTTTCTCTAAATTCTAGCATAGCATTTTAACATATTGCAGCTCATAGTTTCGTAGCTCATTGGTTCCATGGCCCACGACTTTGCTGTTTTGGTTCAGTGTCACTGCTCCCATCTAGCTCTATTGCAGCTGCAACAGGCAGCTGTGTCTGCAAAAAAGGTCTGATACACCCACAGTATGCTATGTTACGGCACCAAAGACAGAAAGACGGACAAAATTAGCGATTAGCCGGTAAACATTCTGGAGTATTTAGCAGCTAAAGAGGCAGATATTACAGAGCTGAAAGAGAATGACTATTGGACTTCTGTCTGTTGCTCCATGTCTGCTGGCTGTGGAAATTGCCAAATTTTTGCTAACATGTTAGCTTTAAATACAGATAAGAAATATATAGCTTTAATTTTTTTTAAAAAGAGCTGAGCTTAATATTTAGCTTATATTATCAGGAGTGAATAGAGCATTTACTGGGGACTATTTTCAGCAGTTGACAAACCCACATGTGGTCAAAAATATAGAAAATCACAAAATATAGAATATCACCACCCTTAAGACACAATTTACAATCATTATGCACGCAGCTGGCCTTAAGAACGTCAGTGCAACACAACTCGTTTTGCTTTACGATCCGTCAATCATGTAAGAAAGCTAAAACAGAATCAGAAATCAGAAAGTATTTGCAAACTTTGCAAATACAGCTCGACTCCAGGTTTGGTGTCACTCACTGCAGGTGAAAGAGCTAACCTACAAGCCAAAAGATTGATTTTTTTGATGCATCTGTGTTCCCCTGTGTCGTTTCAACTTCTCAAATTGTGCTGAAATACTAGCTATGTAACGACTACTGAAAATGTACATATGGAAATATTATAAAGCAACAATATGCGTTTGTTTAAAGAAATAAACAAGTACTGTACGTATTTTATTTGTAAAAACCAAGGAACTGGAACATGTTTGGATGAGTGTTAAGGTATTTATTCTTTGTTTTTGCTGTTGACGTTTTGTGGACTGACCTGCGGCGCATTTGGGAGATTAACAGCAGACTGAGGCCTTGGAGCGTTCAGCTTCTTATTGTTCCCTATCAATGAATTATTGACCAAAATGCTCCTCTTTTAACACTGTTATGAAAAGCTTTATGTTTGCTCTTAAGAGGCATCATAAATCATCACAGTCCTAATCCAGCATCCACCCTGATCATCAGCTGTAACAGTTCACAGCTCATAGTATCAGTAATAGTGATGTCTGACCCTTTTATTGTTCAGTGTTTTGACTGAATGAGTCACAGTGTGGTTTGCTGGGGTCAGGACACATTACAGCCCACGCTGTGGTCAGATCAGCTGCCTTTGTAACACTTCCTGAAGTTACAAATTTTAGTCCAACACTGATAAGCCATCACTCTGTAATGTCTTATTCAAAATATGCATGCCTCATTGAAATTCCCTTTTCTTGTTTACTTCAAAGCGCCCGAAGGTTTGTGAGCAAGGAGGCCTGAATTAATGCTGTCATTTAAACTTGAATATAAGTCTAAGCCACCTCAGTCAGAGGGCACTAAGCAGACACAGGATAGGCAGGTACTGTGTGTGAGAGAGGAAAGAAAGAAGCGATCCAGGATCCAAATCACAGCTCCTACATTTACTTGTCACAAGGTGTTCTTTCCCTCTGATTTATGGCTCTGTGCTGGAATAGTCTCAGCTGTTGAGTCCCGTTGAGTCTGAATGTAAATTATCTCGCACTTGTTAACTGATAGACGTGTACAGGGACTCTAAGGTGAGAGACCTGAGGTGAGAAAACAGGCAGGTTGTGAGTGGATTGCTCTGTGTGTTGAACTGAAGGTGAATGGATACCAGTGACAATAGCAAGCAGAGCTGAGGGTGGTTCAGTCCAATACCTCGCCTTCCACTGAAGAAGGGTCTTAGTGTTATGGTTTACAGGGTTACACAAAGCAAATTGAAGGGTAATCATTTGTTTCCAGTAGCTTCACCACTAGGATCTATTTCATGCCAGGTATTAGTGACATATAATATACAGGTAATCATTTCTTGAAGGGTTCCTGGAAAGCACAATATGATTTATACTAATTACCGAATTGTGAGACTGTTTTTCAGTCAACTTCAATGAGTTTATTATTGATTTACAGATAAATATCCTTGAACAAACTGCTCCATTTCAACCTAAGTAAACATGCTATCAATCATTCACTTGGAAAATGTTTTCTTCCTGTCTGCTGAAGTGTATGTTTGCATCATCAGTCAAGGTTAGAAGCTGATTGCTTTTCCTATAATTAGAACCAAATTGCAGGCATCTTTGCAGAACTTCTGAAATTATTAGGACATGTATGCAATGTCACCCTCTTTATTCCATTTGGAAATATAGCTAAATAGAGGTGCAGCCATGACACAAGTCCCTGCTGTGCATACTCGTCCCACTAGTGCTGCTATCATGCTCCACAAGGAATTCAACTTCTGGAAACATCTGCAGGTTTAATGCAGAAGAATATTTAGGATGATCTGAAACGCTTTTCCAGTCTGTTCTTGCTCATTAAGCTGCATAAATTCATCAAGCCCCCAAAGAAACACAAATATTTAAACACAAAAGGGAAAGTCAGCTTTGAATATTTCTTCCCTTTTGTCTCATCATCTGTTTTTGGATCATGGCAACTTCCAGTGTTTCATCACCCAGCACTGCACAGGTTTTTGCATCACAATAGACCCAGTTTGTTTAAATCAGCTTGGGTCTCATGTTAAGATTGAATTAACTTCATTCAGTGTCCCAGAGGTGAAATGATGTACCAGCAGTGACTCTTTAGACATCTTGAGTTCTTTTCAAGTATCTGAAACGCAGATTGGCCCTCAGTTTGCGCTTGCTGGAGTTTTATTCATGTCCACACAGACTCGTCCTCCTCCATGGAGACACAGCTAAGCAGACACATCCTCAGCCAGCTGCCCATGCTCTGTGCTAAATGTGTCATTAGCATCTGCTTCAAATTAAGAGCTTCACAAGACCAGAAGCCTTTTCACTTCAGCCAGTACAGAAACTGCAAAACACTGAAACACAGAAGAGTTTAATTTGCCCTTGCTTACATCTCATTATGATGCTGCTGATGGTGATGCAGGGCGACATCGTCACATCACCACCTCAACTCTTACAGCCCTTTACTGCTTATTAGTGACGCGCCTGCAAAGGCTCCTCAGTGGCATCGACCTCAGCTATGCATAGATTCACGCTCCTCTCTGCTGGGTAGCAGTCTCTCTGGGCTCTGAAGCACTGAATATTTCATGAGTGGAATTTAAACGAGCTGATGCAGCACGGTGATTTCATACATTTCATACAAAAATCAATCAGCAGCGTCAAATCTTCCCTCGACTGATTCGTGTGTTCTGTTGAATCACTGAATATGTGACTTTTTATTGCTTGTTGAAAACATCAGACCTGTGTTGAGGCGATATTATGCTGTTTGCAGCAGCGGGGGCAGTTTTCTCTTTTATCTTCCTGCTTGTGGTCTGTTGAGGACAAACGGCTCCTTGCTTCAGATAACACAGGAGGTGACCAGTTCCACCGCTGCACTTTGACTGCCTTGTTTGCTGACAGTTGTGACTATGAATTGCTCGTTCTTGCCGCGCCAGCATTCACAAACTGTTCAGGAAAGGCCTTCCTGCACTGAGGGAGAGAAGGGTGGAGGTGGAGGTGGAGGGATGGGGTTCGTTACTTAGCAACTTGAAGCCACGTTGCCAAAACGAGGTCCTGTCTTGTTTTTTTCTTCCCCCTCTCTTTTTTATTTCACTCCCACAGTAACACCCAGCCATCGCTCCTCCATATGTCTGCACACCTCTTTCTTCACACAGCCTCCTCCATCTCGCCCCCTCCTTCTCTGGCTGACAGGTCAAAAGATGAACACTTAACAGGGGTTTTACAATCAGTGTTGAGAAAGACCGTTTTTTATCCGCTATTCATTCATCTGTCGTTTCACATCTGTCACAGGCTAACTCTTGAGATTGCTTTCTCTTTTTTTTTCATCATCCCATCTCGCTCTTTCTCTTTTTACTGTGAGTCAGGTTGAAGCCTGGAGTACAAGCTCACTGGTGCTTCTTCCCCAAAAACATTTATTTTCTATTCTCCTCTCCTCTCTTCTCCTCTCCTCATCACATGCTTTTGGAGCCAGGACAGCAGTAACCATGGCATCCCCTTTAATAAAACCTAGTAACAGACAGATCCAGGTTGTGAAGGCCTCTCCTCAGCCGGTTTATGAATGCTGACTCCCGCCATGTCTTGCTGTTCCCTTAACTTGTGCAAAGAAAAACAAATATCCATCTTGATTGCTGTATTGTGACTATATCCAATATTTATTATGTATGTACTGTATATTGTGGACGCATGGACCTCTGTACATACTGTAATTTGAGCTCTCAAACGCATATTTATGGGTCTTAATCTAGAGAATGTACTTACTGTAATTTATATTTTCTATCCATTAAGAACGATATGCCATTTTTCCGAGGTCAGTCAGTGTCTCAGAAATAAAAGCCCCTCTGAGTTCTCTGCGTGCTGTAAAGTGTGATGGTGCACTTCTGTTAAATGACCCCTCCATCGCCTTTTCTTTCTTCATTGACTGTGTTACTCCCGACTCAGTGTTTTGCTGTCTTATCTCCCCGCACCAGTGCTTGGCATTGATTGAACGTGTGTGAAAGAGGGAAAAAAGTGTGTTTGTGTGTGTGTGTGTGCGCCTGCGTGTGTTTTTCTGCAACCTGGTTCATGGCTTCAGCACTTGTCTAATGCTGCAGTTTCTATGTAATAAAAATATGTACATTCATACTGACTCTAATTGCATTTTTTGATTAATATCTTCTGGTGAAAAGTTACAGAATAGATATCACAGCCAAACCCCTGTAAGCGTCTCATCCTCTGCATATTATAGAAATATAGACTTTATTTTGGATGGGGGGGGGGGGGGGCTCTTCCTTGGCTACACACAATATATCGAAAGCTTCTGCTGACCCCTGCTGGCTGCTGATGATAAAAATCTTTTTCACACTCAGACCCTTCCCTTTAGGAATATTTCCATTTTTACACATTGTATTACTTTACAATGTTCCTGATTAAAAATAGAGAGATACTAATTAATTAAGTATAATGTTGTATTTTGTGGTGGGAACATAATTTCATATATATATCTACATCATTGTGTCTTTGCTGTAACACTTTCAACAACAGTGGGGACAGTGATTGTGAGGGACGTGACAGTGAGGAAGAATGGATCCTCCCATGAGTTCATTATTCTGTAGCCAACACAGGGAAACCACACATTCTCTGTCATTTTAGAATCAGGTATTCATAAACCAATGATGATCCATGTTTGCCATTGCATTAAGTGTAGTATATTAGTACAGAATACAAGAAAATAACATACAGATACACTGAGGGAACCTTGCTTTTATCTAATAATTGCTCTCTGTGTTTTTATAGCCATATAAATCTGAGATATCTGGCTGTTACCATTAGAGACACTAAGCAGGCAGCCTTAGAATACATCAGTGACTTTTCTAACTTCTCATCTCCTCTGCTGTCCTCTTGCTCTGAGCTTCACCTGGAAACCAGACTTGATGTTGATTCACCTCATCATGGTTCCTTTAACTGAGTTTTAAGAAGCTAACTCATGCTGTCAAAAAAAGCAGTTGACAAAACAACGTTGCCTCACGGCCAATTTCAGTGGCTGTTCTGGAGCTTTTAACCCTATCACCAGTGGTGGAAAGTCACTAAGTATAGTTCAGTAAGTAACCAACTACAGTAGTACATTGTCAAAGATTCAACCAGCAGCTCCAAATGATTTGGGCTTGTGACCCTTTAGAAAAAAAAAAAAAAGTAGTGTCTTGTTGGGGCCCCTTGCCATGATTCAGGGGTGTAGTTGTTGGCACAGACATTTCCCCTCTAAACTTCCCAGATGGTTTCGTTTTAGTGCCTGTTCAAGGTCCAAAGAGCATCAAAATTTCACAAAAATGTAAAGATTAGAGGAAAAAGTGACTGCACCCTTTAATCATCTCAGATTTATATCATGGCTCTTTGGAAGGGCTCCACCCCTATAGGATGGAAACCACTGATCTAAAGTATATAACAGTGCATTATCCTGTATTAAATGTAGCTCCACTTCAACCAGCCACAACACTAATGCATGCGTTCATTTGTGAGAATCTGGAATGTCTGGAATGTGGACTAAACCATTCTGGTGCAGAGGTTTTAATAAATGCTGCCAATCCTTACTGCATATAGTGGTTTGCGCTTTGCAGTTATTCACAGTCCACACGGTGGCGCCACAGACAGAACAAGAGGCTGCTTGGTTCCCTCCTCAGTGATGAGTAGCAGCCTCATCAGCCTCCTCTCAGCTCATTCTTTGAAGTGTAGCTGTGGACATTTTTAGCTCTGACGTTTGTCAGCAGTTTCATGCAATTTGGCCAAATGTGTAATTTTGCTTTCAAAGCAGCTGATTGTACAGCTGTCCAGCCGTGCTCAGCAGGGCCAATACACACACCACAGCCCAACCTCAAAAACACCCCGAGCCTGTATTCAACACATTCATTTTCTGATGAAGTGTGTGTCCTGATTTCATAACCTGACAGCTTCTGCTGGTTGTTTGAAAAGGTGCCCAGACAGACAGACAGACAGACAGTGACACAAAGTGAGTGTACAAAGCAAGTACTGAAATACAGAGTGTGCAGGTTGCTGTCAATGGCCATATATCTTAGCACAAACGTCAGGTGAAACTTACAGACACAGTGAAGCATTTTGCAAGAACAAGTGGATATAATGAAATGCAATGAAGAAGCACTACCACTATCTGATATGCAGTGTAATGGAGCACTGCACTGAGGAACACTTGACCCTTCCCATTGAAAAGAGCAACCATGACAAGCCAGGAAAACTAAAATCAGTTCCTATTAAACCAGCTCTTAAATCTCCAGCTGCTCCTGACCACTGATGGCCATGAACACCACAAGCAAAGAGACACTCAGCGTTCTATAAACTGTTGTTTCTCAGATCCTGAAGGCCTGTGTGCCTGCTCTGTTCATATGACCACCCTCTAGTCCCGCCCAGACACGGTTGGATTTTTATTCATTCTGAGCATCAAAGTGAACGCCTTGCAACTTTCTTTCTTCTCAAGTTCTACCTCATCTTGTTGATTCTGCCTTGCTTTAAGCAGCTGAACGTCTTGATGCAGCTTCAGGTGCGCCTCCGTTAATATTCCAGTGGGAATATTTGAGGACTACATTAACACAGCCTCCAGCTCAGCTCTGTGAGGGCCCACCTGCTGGTTCAAGTTCTGCAGCTGTCACATTGTAACGGGAAGACGGAGCGCTTCATCCATCCACAGCGGCGGAGATGACGGACGCGGCGGAGACCTGCATCAAGGTGGTGTGCCGTTTCAGGCCGCTGAACAGCTCGGAGGTGGCCCGCGGAGACAAGTACATCCCTAAGTTTCAGGGAGACGACTGTGTGTCGATTGGGGTGAGTGTGTAGCTCCGGGCAGCTCTGGGATCAGAGGATAAGCTGAACTCAGCAAACACTCTCCAGTCAGTGAAAGTCACATTATCAATAACAAAAATATATGCGTAAGTCTTAACTGTTATGATTATGATGCGGATAGATGTTGCTCTCAGTTCTGGTTTTTAGTGACTCTTTGGAGTCACAAATACCAAACATATTTAAGAGTAAGGTTCAACACATCTTCCGAATCAGGTGGAGTCACTTGAGCTGTAAAAAGAACTTTTTGTGCAGAAGTAGCGAGTTATGGCACAAACGTCACCTTTCTCGTCTTCTTCTCGCTTGCTACAATGTTTTGCTCCAATGGTATTATCCTTCAGTAGGTTTGTGAATTCAGTGAGGTATGGCTCATATGTACCAGGTTTTCCAGGGGGTTGATAAAGCCATGCGTAACCAAGGTCATCTGGATGTCTTTTGCGCTTTTACGCACAGACTTCTTCCGAAAGAAGAAGACAATGTACGCCTCACTATCAGTTTGTTAGTGTCAACTGCACTTTGTTAGACTTTTTTCAATTTGGATCAGCCTTGACTTTAATCAGTCAAGCTTAAAACTGTGCGTTTCATCTTAATTCCATCCGTTTCATCTACTGTTTCAGCTTCACCTGCACTTAAGCAGCCTTACCAGTACTTAATGCTAACCTTTGCATGCTAATGTGTTTGAACAGTCATAGTAATGCGAGCATGCTAACATGAAGCATGTTATGCTTGCAGTAGGCATAGTTGACGCTTACAAAACACAGTTTAGGCTGGAGTTTAGGATAAAACGCAAAGCTGATGGAAGTTGAGTCTCATATAGTGAACCAGATATTTTCCAAAAAGGCCGCTGCACAGCCTTGTGACTGGAAGACTGGATGAATGAAAGAGTGAAAAAGCCAGCGAGTAAGGTTTTGGCTTTTTCAGTCACCATATCTCAGTCATAGGCCAACTGGTAATTTATTGTTTCTTGTGGAAAAGTGGCTGTACTGTAGCACAGCATTTTAGACAGGTCTTCCATGTTGTGGAGAATCAGGCATTAGGCCTGGAGTTGGAGGGTGTTTTACCCTTGTGATCAGTATTGTTCACCCGTCTGTTTGCCAGTCAGAGACCCTGATGTTAGCAGCTGGTTCATCTGTGTCAGCAGGCAGGCGGTAGATGTGAATCAGGTCAGAGTGCGGTGCAGTTCATGCTTGAGACTCATTGTTTGATTGCCATTGTGATGATAACTGCTTCTTGTTCTGGGATATTGCTGCAGTCTACTCTCATGCCCAGCCACTGGTGAATGACATTGTGTGATGCCTCCATCTTACATTTATCCTTCCAGTATTGCTTGGTTTCTGCTCTGGGTGGGTCTGGTGTAGTTTCTTTGTTAATCTGCAGCTTGGAGTACGCTCTGAGTGCTTCTTTGAGAAACAAGCCAGTTACTGTTTTGGCTTCTGGTTTTCTAGTGCTTCTCTTCAGCCTGGTGACCAGAGGTGTGAGCCTTTGTTGGCAGTTTCCAGGCCTCCACTTATGCACGTGTTGCTGTACTTGTTTAACCAAGACCTGTCTTTCATGGTGACATCTGAGATATTGTGGAAGACTGTATTCACATCCACAAGCAGGCTTTGTGATGGTACTTTGTCCCTGAGCCGATGGGTTGATTGTCTTTAGTCTGGCCATCATTCTCATTTGCAGTAGCTTCAGCTGTCATGGCTGGTAGGGCTGTATCAGCTGGTTGGAGTTTGTCCTCATGTATCTCCTGTCTGCTTGGCAGCCCTTCAGGGTGCTGAACAGCATGGCCGTCCTGGTGGAGCCTCTCCATCTCAAGGTGTTACACTAGCTTCCTTCTATTGATGTTCAAACATTTAGTCACCAGCTGCTTCTGAGTCAGCAGACATGATTCCATCAGCACATTTTTTTGTTCATTTTGAAGTATTGCTTTTGAAAAGTTTCATTAAAATGACACAATTTGAGAATACTTTAAGTAAATTTTGATGATATGACTTATATACATTTACTTAAGTAAGGTTTTGAATGCAAGCCTTTTATTTTTAGTGGAGTATTTTCATGGTGTGGTATTTAGAACTGAAGCACAGGATCTGAATGCTTCTTCCACCACTGACTAAAACATAAAATATGATTTTAGATCCTTCAAAGTAGCCACCCTTTGCTTTGCAGCTGAGATACAGTAACACTGACTGAGAATCTAAAAGAAAATCAGCAGGTCACAGCATGTCAGTAAGTCTTTCAATGATAAAATACAAGTTATAGCTCAAAGTACACCGCCTGGCTTGCACTTCATCCTCACATATGAGATGTGTATTAACAATCAAATAGGACTTGCGTAATGTATATACACATATACATCCATCACTCATTCACACACACTGCCACCTCTTCTCCACAGGGGAAACCGTACTACTTTGACCGCGTGTTCCAGTCCAATACAACTCAGGAACAATTCTACAATGCTGTGGCTCAGAAGATTGTCAGAGGTAAGTTGTACATGAGAGTAAAGATGGCTGCCAGTGTCTGACACACTAAAACCCTGTTTTTTCTTTGTCTTGACTCGTACAGATGTTCTGGAGGGCTATAATGGCACAATATTCGCCTATGGGCAGACATCATCTGGCAAAACACACACTATGGAGGTAATGTAGAATATAAGCCATTTTTCCACTGGACTAAAATGTTATAAATCCTGTCTTGTTCATACTCTTTCTTTTATTGTCTCCTAAAGGGGAAACTCCATGACCCAGATATGATGGGAGTCATTCCCAGAATTGTTCAAGACATCTTCAACTACATTTATTCCATGGATCAGAACCTGGAGTTTCATATCAAAGTATGTTAACGTCACAGCTGGCTGCTCAGCTGCTTTTCAATGTCAGAAAGTTCTGCACACGTCGTAATGTTGGTGAGGTCTCACTGGAAGCTTTGGCTTTGCAGGTTTCATATTTTGAAGTCTATTTGGACAAAATCAGGGACTTGTTGGATGGTACGTCTGTGTCTTATCGTTATCATTCATCACTCGTGATGACTCATTCAAGCATGACATTGACTGTCTTTCTCCTCCACAGTAACAAAGACCAACCTCTCAGTGCACGAGGACAAAAACAGAGTGCCGTATGTCAAGGTGAGACACACGGGGCTTTGTTTTCATGTTCACAAATGTTATTTTAGTGCAGCGTTTGATTGTTTCTAATTAAGTCAGCAATCAGTCACAAGTTTGTCCTGGCCAGGTGTAATGCATGAGCTACAGCTGGAGAGTATAATAAAAAAAATGGCACAACTGTGATCTGCAGGAAGAGATGATGTTAGACGTGACATTGTTCTCAACTATAAGTTTGATGTAATTAGATGGAGGAATGAAGAGAGATATTAAAAACTGAGAAAATGAAGTAATCAGACGGGAGAGAGTGTGTCATGGTCTCCTCAGCTAATAATTGTCCCTCTGTAAAGCCAACCTGCTGCGGGCCTGTTGAACACAGCGTTTCCTTGTGATTGCATGTGTACTCCCCAGGGGTGTACCGAGCGTTTCGTGTGCAGTCCCACCGAGGTCATGGACACCATAGAGGATGGCAAAAACAACCGAAGCGTGGCTGTCACAAGTGAGTTCACACACTGAATGCCTTCAGTGTGGCTGCCGCTCATGGGTTCAACCTCACTGGGTCTCCTGACTGCAACAAGACTCCCACCGGCCAAGACACTGTGTCTGTGCTCCCCACACAACCAAATGAGAAAGAACAGTGGAGTGAAAATAGGCATGTCTCATAATGCACACTAAGTATTTCTAATCCTGGACACTCGTCATTAAACTAGTCATTTAACATCATTCAGCCCTGTCTATTATAAAAGAACATAAGCTTACAGTTCTTGGTGCCAACATTTAGCAAACAACAAAAGTGTTTGTTCTTTCACCAATAAAATAAATGACCCAACTAACTGGGTTCTGGGAACTATGTTTTCCTGCACCAGAAAATACTCAGCTGGAGGCAGTAGACAATGTCTTTGCTCTGCTAATCCTCTGCTCAAGTCCAGATCTTGATTATTTTTGCCCCCCCCCCCCAACATAAACATAATAAAAGGAAATCAGTAACTCAAAAGAAGACGCTCTCAAGTCGGCTAATTACCACTAAGTCTGTTCACTGTTTCACCTCCATTAATGTGTCAGACACAATTGATTGGACAAGCTGCAAAAACACTGAATCCTACAGTTCCCATAATGCAGCTGGATAGACTCTTTTATTAGACCCTCCCTGCCTGGTAAACACTCACATCTTTCAAATTCCACACCTCCACTTGGTGTCATGAATTTGTCAAGTTCAAGCCCATGCTGAGATCACCCTGATGACATCACTGTGACATCATCAGGGTTATTTTCTCAGACTTGACATGACCAGTTGACTGATCTGCATGTTTGAGTGTGTGTCACTTTAAGGCCATATGTTACATGCTCACATGCTGCATGTGAGACATCAGTGCATCCACATCTGTGTCATTTTAGAGAGTCATTAGCACTATTTCTTAGCACTCTACTGCAAAAACTATCCCTTTCAACACTGCAAACATCATCATCATGTAGCACATGTGTGTAATTCAGTTTCTAATGTCTGATTTAGTTAAGTGAAACACTGCCAGTGCAGAGTATTTCAGGTGGTTTCACATGCAAATCAGCTTGTTTGAATGATTGTAGTGCCTTATTCTTTGTACATTTCTAGTAAATGCTTGAATTCTGCTTAAAACAGCCATTCTTACTGTAATGGCAGCACTCTCCACATGTTGTGAAAAGAGAACGTTTTTAGGTCTCAGTTATGCACAGTAATGCTCATTGTGCGTGTGTGTGTGTGTGTGAATTTGTGTGTCAGACATGAACGAGCACAGTTCCAGGAGTCACAGCATCTTCCTCATCAACATCAAGCAGGAAAACAGTCAGACTGGACATAAACTCACCGGCAAGCTCTACCTCGTCGATCTGGCCGGGAGTGAGAAAGTATGTTTCCATCCCACACTGGTCTTCCACCTCTCTCTCCCCCCCACCCCCCCCCGCCCTCTCTCTCTCTCTTTGCCTCTGTAGCTTCAGTGTCTGCATCTGCAAAGCTCAGACCTGAACAAGTGAAATGATTAGAGAGCAGTTTACAGTGGGGACCTGATGTTGGAATGAGTCCAGATGTGGACAGCCCTTCGCTCTCATGTTGCTGCTCCTGAAGGCACAGTTAACTTGCCTGCACTGACTTGATTTATGTAATGAAACTTTAATGACAAGCGGCTGCCTCCTTCAGCAGGGGACACTACAGTAATCAGTACGAGATGTTAACAAGCCAAGGACAGCACAGAGCTGTCATCCTTCTCTTAATAATCTCCTTTAGTTTCCTGTGGTTATTCATTGATCATTACGCCTCGCCATCATCTTTGTTACTTTTGCCTGTCAGGAGTAATCTAAGCATGTCAGTTGTGCAGAGCAATCAGTGTCTCTAATCACACAGTGTGGTTCCAGTGTCGTTGTGAGAGCTCTGCTGTGTTTGTGTGTTTCAAAGGTGGGTAAAACTGGAGCGGAGGGCACAGTGCTGGATGAAGCCAAGATGATCAACAAATCCCTGTCTTCGCTTGGAATCGTCATCGCGGCTCTGGCAGAGGGCTCGGTGAGACGGTCCTGTGCTGCTGTCATAACTGCTGTTAATGAGTGTGTTTAAGAGAGACAATGGGATTCAAAGTTTAGGATTAGGATTCCAACTGAGGAGAAAGACTGACTGAAACAAACACAGCATACCTAAAATGAAATGTGGAAACAGTCAGAGCTGTAGGAGCTCCATGTGGATTCTAATTCGTGTCCTCTGTCAGACTTACGTACCATACAGAGACAGTAAGATGACCAGGATCCTGCAGGACTCCCTGGGAGGGAACTGTCGGACCACCATGGTCATCTGCTGCTCACCCTCCTCTTTCAATGACGCTGAGACGAGGACCACGCTGCAGTTTGGGCAGAGGTACACATACACACACACACACACACACACACACACACACACACACACACACACACACACACACACACAGTTGCTGATAAAATCTGTGTACTGCAGTGCATGAAAATCATGGGAATCATTTTATGTAAGCTAAACAAGACTCTGTGGTGCTAAAAAACTGAGTCAACAGAAGCCATAAATAAATGTGACTAATAGTGGAAACACAGACTTTCATAATAGCTCTGACAAAGACACTGCAGTTAATGTAAATGCCTCCCATCACAGTCCACTTCATAAGGTTTGTATCTGCGCTGATAACAGTCTAGCATTTTTAACAGGCCATTTGTGTTTTCACAGAGCCTGTTATCACCCATAAAAATGACTCCACACTCTGTAGTACAGATGCTGCTTATAATGCATATCAGACTTGACATTTCCATCGCAGCAGTAACAGTTAAAGTCAGCCAGCCTTGCAGTGAAGCCAGTCTGCAAGTGGCGTGACTGGTGACACGCTGCCGTTTCCACACCTCGCTGTCTCACCAGGGCCAAAACCGTCAAGAACACAGTGTGTCTGAACGTGGAGCTGACCGCAGAGCAGTGGAAGAGCAAGTGGGAGAAAGAGAGGGAGAAGAACAAGACGCTGAAGAACACTGTCACCTGGCTGGAGACCGAGCTCAACCGCTGGAGGAGCGGTGAGGACTACGCTGTCCCATCACACCCCTCCTCTATGCTACATTAGGGCTTGGTGTGGCTTGAAGGGACCATATGCCTCACTGGAGCATAATTTGGCTTGGCTTGTTCAGTGCATAGATTTGATATTTGTCAGCTGATGTCCTGGCCCAGGTTATTTCTCTGCTGTATTTTTAAAGAGCTGACAAGCAGCACATTATGTCCTGACATATAGATATTTAATAGTGTAGCAGTCTTCCATATGTTCATGAAGGATGATCAGTCCATTGATTTGAAATGGTTTGGATGAGATGAAAAACTCCTTGTCTTAGTTTGAGCTGAATCACATACTGGTGCTATTTTGGACTTAAAACGACACGCCTGAAGAAGGAACCCTTTGTGTTCATATTAGTGAAGTCATAAAGATCGCTCCTCAGAAAATGTGCATGATCATGTCTGCCTTACACTTAACTATAGACACGAGAAATCTAGAGTCCTCACAGGTCTGCTTCTGAAAACAAAGCTTTGCTCGAGGGCGTGACGCAGGAGGGAGGGGACATGTCACAAACCCCCACAAAGACTGAACCGATGTCTCTCCCTGCTGCCCCCTGCAGGAGAGAGTGTGCCAGCAGAGGAACAGTTTGATAAAGAGAAGGCCAAGGCAGAGGTCCAGGCCCTGGACACTGCGCTCAACAATGATAAGACACCAGCCAAACCTGCCCTCAGCACCCTCCCTGGAGCCAAACTCACTGATGCAGAGAAAGAGAAGTGTGAGGCTGAGATGGCCAGGCTGTACAAAGAGATGGATGACAAGGTGAGGAAGGATCCACTACATGCCACGTGGTTTACTGACTGTTCACACCTTCGATGAAGTGTACTTGTTTATGGTGTGCACACACCAAGCATGGTTGTTGCAGTGTATTGACCCACAGGAGTTTCCAGTTGGTCAGATCAGAATTATCTCAGGGGACAACAAATTCCACTTGAAACTGTCTGAATTGAACATAAATGTCAAGCACAGTGATGCATTAATACATAACAGAGCCCCTAAAATATTAAATATGACAATGATATTTGACTGTGTCCATCAACAGATCAGGCACAACAATATCACATTTATAAAATTAAACAATGTTAATGGTTCCCTGTGGAGTTTTTGGCCTCTAGTGGTGCTTTGCAGCAGTTTTTGGATGAAATTTTACATGTTCCTCTTTATGGTTTCATGCTCTCCCACTTACCGCCAAGCTAAGCAGTGTGCCAGCAAAGGCAGAGAAAAGGACTTCAAACTAGTGAACCTGGATGTAAACAATGCAGGATAAGGATAAAGTTGTTAAAAAACAGCTTTGCGAATGTTTTATGAGGATGGAAAAGCTTTCAACATGTTTGATAGATCTTAAGGACAGAACTTCTGTTTGTTTACAGGAAAATTCCACAGGGCACCTTTAACATTCATACATTATGCTGGTAATGTGTTAATATGCTGCATAAGACATGCATTTATCCACTGTGTATGCACTGATTTCTTAAGTGATGTATGACTGTATGCTATATGGTAGAGACCAATACATGCAGATACAAATGTATCACAATAAATTAGTCTCAATGGGATGATAATGGGAGACCATTAAACCAGCCTGTTTCAATAGCTAATGGTAGTGTACCAGAGATTTCCACCATTTGTCTCACATAAAGTCTTACATGTAGCTGTATTTAGTGTCACAATTGTTTGAACATTTTGCAGTGAGCATCATGAATATTACACTAACCTGGGCTAAAAACTGAAAATGAATCATACAAAATAGTCGAGGGACGTCCATGAAAATTTCTCCAGCAAAGCCACATCGTCAGAGATTTATTTCTGAATGATTAATAACGTAAATAATTACTCTTAAGACCATATAAATAATATAATAATGTTAAAATTGGGTATTATAGATAATTAATGTTGCTAGCATTACCTCAGTTTGGCTCTATGCTGTCCATACGCTTCCACTGCTCAGTCTGTCTTCCATGCAGTATTTCTGTTGGCCAGCAGATGGCGTGATTGGCTGCTCTTCAGTGCTGCCTCTGGTTGAAGTGGAAACAAATGAGTGACATTTTAATATTTCTCTTTTCCTCTCTTCTCTTCCCATCCTCCAGGACGATGAGATCAACCAGCAGTCTCAGTTGGTGGAGGAGCTGAAACAACAGATGTTGGACCAGGAGGAGGTGACACAACTTCCCCTGCCCTCTCCCCCGCCCTCCCTTCCCTACCCCCCCCACTGGGTCTCAGCCCTCCAGCCGTTCCTGTTAGCACAAACCCAGTCTGACAGCTGATAGCAGACCATTAGTAGCCCTGCAGGAGAGGTCAGACTGTAACTTGCCCTCAGCAGGCGGCACTGGATCCTTACAGATTGAACACATGAGGGTTTTTAGCTGGACAGAAATCTATTTATTAGATCATGTTATGAATTTCAGGCTTCACTCGCTTTTCACGTCCTGCCTATACTCAGCATCCCTGTCTTATCTTCACTCCCTACCCTCACCCGTAGCTCTTATCCTCCTCCCGCCGTGATCACGACATCCTGCAAACAGAACTAAACCGGCTGCTGGCGGAGAACGAAGCCTCCAAGGAGGAGGTGAAGGAGGTGCTGCAGGCCCTGGAGGAACTGGCTGTCAACTACGACCAGAAGAGTCAGGAAGTCGAGGACAAAGCAAGAGAGTTTGAGGCTCTCAGTGAGGAGCTGAATGAGAAATCGGTACTTTTATCTGAAGCCATTGGAAGTGATGACACAGAGTACACGTGATCACCTAGCATGGTGTGTATTTATTGATGTTTTCATCCACCAACAGAGCTCCTTGGCTTCCATTGACTCTGAGCTCCAGAAGCTGAAGGAGATGACCAATCACCAGAAGAAGAGGGTCACTGAGATGATGTCATCGTTGCTCAAAGACCTGGCTGAGATAGGCATCGCCGTGGGAAGCAACGATATTAAGGTTACCTGTTGTGGCAATGGCACACTGTTTCAAACTCAGAAATATTCTAGAAACAAAGGATAAATTGACTTTTTGTCAGAGACACAATGGTCTGTGGGAACAAAAATGACACTGATTTCAGCGACACAGTACATGTGTCCTTAGCAAACAATTATTTCTTTTGTCATTTAATTTGTCATTGAGTTCATTTAGTGTCTTAACTTCATTTAGTTCCCTTTACAAAGTGTCAGAAATATTTGGAAATGCCCCCTTACGATCTTTTGTCCAAGGCATCTTCATTAAATTGCTTGTTTTGTCCAACCAACAGTTCAAAAGTCCAAAATATGTTCATATTTTTAGCTTAATTAACCAACAAAGGCAGTAAATCCTCAGAATGAAGACACTTAAAACAGGTGATTTTTTTTGCATTGCATTTTTCAGTTGACAGACGCATCAATGAATTGATTTCAGCTCCATGATTAATCATTTTGCCTGCTTGCTGATTGTTAAGTCTATAAAATGTCAGTGAGATGTGAAAAATGTGCTTTCACACTGAAATGTTCAGCATTTGTGCTCCATCAGTGTCCGTCTATCTACCAATGGATCAGTGTTCTAGTTTTATGGAGAAATAGGATCATGCCAGTATGGAGTGAGTGCATCATTTTATCCAATAGCAAAGCCATCTGCTGTAGAGTGTTATTATGAACGCACTTCAGGTTCAAGTGAGTGCACTGACGTGTTTACAGAGCTGCGTTCAACTGCAGTTTGACAACAGTTTCATTCTGCACAGGTTTCAGTTCTAGTCGATTCGCAGCTGGTGGGTTAAAATCACGCTCAGCCTATTTTAAACTGCGTGCCTCAGCAGAAGGGATAGGTCGAGTATCTCTTGTGGAAACATTGTACAACACCGCTACTTTGTAAATGTGTGTTCCAAGTGGGAAGTTAACCTCACCCCTTGCTGGAGCTGCACTCACCCATGAGAGTGGAAGTCCTCCACCGTCTCTTTTACTTCGCATTGCTATTTTGTGCACTGCACATCCCAGAGGTCACCTGCCACACAAACTGTGTTGTCCATAATGCTTAACGACACCGGTTGAATCATTCGTTAATGACTTCGTCCATCAACAGGAAATTGAAAACAATGCTGCTAATTGATTCAAATTGATTTGAAATGCCAAAAGTTTTATGGGTCCAGTTCTCCAGTGGAAGGATTCGCTGCTTTGCTCTGTTTTAATTATTGTAGTTTTAAAAGAAATTTCACCTGTTGGTCAAACAAAACAATTTGAAGATGTCATCTAGAGTAGTGGTTCCCAACCTGGGGTCCGCGCCTCCCATTGGGGGGCGCCAGAGATCACAGGACGTGCGCAGGTTGTGAGGTTGTGAGGTTACCAAAATTATATTTGTGCACATTAAATTCATAAAATCCCAATAACACACCCAATTGGATAAGAACAAAAACCTATAAATGCTGTTTATTTTTGCAAATAAAAGTTTGTAATTAATGACTTTATTCTTTTAGTGTGTGTTTGCGGGTAGGAGTTGGGGTTGGGGGCCTGGCTTGTCTTGGACACAGGAAAGGGAGGCTTCAAGGAAAAGAGGTTGAGATCCACTGCTCTAGAGCATTTTCATTATTTTCTTATAGTTTACAGAATAATGAAAAGTATTGTTAGCTGTAGCCCTAATTGCCACTACTCTCATGCCGTTTCCCTTGAAGTTTCTGTTTCAGCTGAAACTGGTAGAAATACACAAAAGCCTGTTACTTCCTGTCACTTACGACTATACAGACACAACGACAGAGACAAAACATGAAGTGCGCCTCCTGAGGCCTCTTGATTTCCTTCTCCTCTCAGCAACAAGAGAGCAGCGGTCTCATTGATGAGGAGTTCACCGTGGCCCGTCTCTACATCAGCAAGATGAAGTCAGAGGTGAAGACGATGGTGAAGCGCAGCAAACAGCTGGAGAGCACCCAGGCCGAGCGCGTCCAGAAGATGGAGGAGATGGAGGGGGAGCTGACCGCCTGCCAGCTCCGCATCTCCCAGGTAACTGCTGCTCGCCGCTGCTGCCTCTGCTGTCATGGATACTGTCACCATAGTGACAAATGTGGCAGTTAATTCGAGCGGCAGATTGTGTGTTTATCCATCAAACAGCAGTTTAATACGTTTTTTTTTTCATGTTCAGTGCTGTTTGTTCTTGGTTCAAAAAGAACCGCCGCAAGTTTTAGTCACTTGTGACAGTTTCAAATCGTTCTCATGTCTTTTTCATTTCCAGTATGAAGCGAAGATCAAGTCCCTGACAGACTCCCTCCAGAATGTGGAGCAGAAGAAAAGACAGCTGGAGGAAAATGTGGACTCTCTCAATGAGGAAATAGTCAGGATCAAAGCCCAGGGTGAGCGCAGCTGACTTAACCCTTTCATGTCCTTCTCCAGAGCACATTTTAACTTGTGAAGTCTTGTTGAGTTGTTCAGAACCAGACCAGAGTTTTTGTTTCATTGGATTGTTGAGGACTTACTGACAGAATGATGTAAAAGAATACACTCCCCAAAAAATGTATGCTGTAAAACCATTGTTTGTCTCCTTGCAGACAAAGTTAGCACCATGGAGAAGCAGAATGAGGTCCAATCTGCCGCTGAAGTCAAGGTACTGTACCAATAAGCTGTCCCAGGTCCAGATAGAACTTATGACTACAGCTGTTTGCTCGTGTGTCTGCAGGATGCTGTGGAGAAGCAGATCCAGTCTCACAGAGAGATCCATCAGAAGCAGATCAGCAGCCTGAGAGATGAGCTGGACACCAAGGAGAAGCTCATCACAGAGCTGCAGGAGTAAGACACAACACCACCACACCCTTCTCTCTCTCTAAATGTGACTGATGGTTCAGCGCTGATACTGATACTGACGTCTGTGTAGTCTGAACCAGAAGATCATGCTGGAGCAGGAGAGGCTGAGGGTGGAGCACGAGAAGCTCAAGGCTGCCGACCAGGAGAAGAACCGCCAGCTGCAGGAGCTCACGTAATGCCTCTGTGTACAGTCCACTGCAGCCTATGCCCCATTATACCATAAGCACTGAGTAACATCCAGCTTATGTTGTGCAGGGTGCAGCAGGACAGACGGGAGCAGGCCAGACAGGACCTGAAGGGGCTGGAGGAGACTGTGGTCAGTTACTGGCATGTCCATTTAATCTGTACCCACTCTATGTGACTAGATCACTTTGAGTAAACCTGTATGCAGGACAGGTAACTGAGTGATTGCTCTCTCTAAAATGATAGGCAATAGAGGAAGGACTATGCTTGTATCAAGGGAGGTACCTCAAAACCTAGACAGCATTTGGGTGTAACTGGGAGGATCCAACCCCGTAATGTCTGATTTTTTCTCTGAGTTTGGATTCTTTGGCTTCACACAGGCCCGGGAGCTGCAGACACTCCACAACCTCAGGAGGCTTTTTGTCCAAGATTTGTCCACTAGACTCAAAAAGGTAAAGGTTCTGACACTATTCAAGCAGCTCATTGTACATTCTCACCGCAATCATCATCCTGAGATCTGTTTTTGCGTGTGATTGACTCAATCTAGTGAAATTTCGTATGAACTCTTGGCGTCCCGACCACGGCGTTTACCTGCAGTGAGACAAACAGATCCATATTTTGCTCATGCAGGGCTGCACTCCGTTTAATTTGCACCATGATGAAATTTTAATGAATCTGGGTAGCACAACAGAAAGCGTCTGCGATAAGTAGGTCATGTGATTCTTCAAAGGTAGCGGCTGTAAATTAGGGACCCAGGCCCTCAGCGTGGTGCTCGTCTCCAGCCCTCAGGCTAAGGAGACGCAGAATGAGCCACGGGGCTATACCCATCTGAAATCTGCTGCTTATCATCTCATTTAGCCACACATGGGATGCTTTGGAGTCAGGGGTTTTGGTTGCAGATGCTGGGTTGAAAGAACTCAATGCAACAAAGCAGTTGTATACAGGTAAGCTGATGAATGAATGGTAAATGGTAAAATGGATTGTGATCAATGTGTGTTGTGCTTGAGCAGAATGCTCAGATGGACTCAGAGGACAGTGAAGGCAGCACCGCACAGAAACAGAAGATCTGCTTCCTGGAGAACAACCTCACAGAGCTCAGCAAAGTGCACAAGCAGGTAAAAGCATGTAGAAACACACAGTCGCCTCAGTGCTTCCTCCCTGAATGAATCACAGAAGTGATTTTGTGTCTAAAGGCAGCACGCTGTGTGTGTCCTCTCACTCTTTGAGTTTTCTCTTTTGCCTTCTGTAGCTGCTGCGGGACAACGCCGACCTTCGTGGCGAGATCCCTAAAATGGAGAAGCGCCTGCGGGCCACTGCTGAGCGGGTCAAAGCCCTGGAGACTGCTCTGAAGGAGGCCAAAGAGAACGCGGCGCGTGACCGTAACCGCTACGAGCAGGAGATGGAGCGCATTAAGGACGCCGTCAAGCCCAAAAACATGGGCAGGAGAGCCTCTGCACAGATAGGTAGGTGACACACATACAAACATACATGGAACTATATCTTGCATGTGCAAATAATCAGTAATATGCCAGTCTATATTTTGAAAAATGTACAAAATAATTTAGTATCTGAGGGAACTTTACATGCATTTTTGGACTTTGAACAGAGTCTGGGTAACTGCTTGACTCTGTTTCCAGTCTTTATGCTAAGCTAGGCTAACTGCCCCGGGCATATCATCAAACTTCACATGTTATCCCTCTGTGTCCACACCAGCCAAGCCCATCAGACCAGGCCAGCTGCCGGGAGCCCCTCTCATCATCTCGAACAGGTCCAACCTCATCCAGAACAACCAGCCTGTCGGCATCAAGGGGGGAGGCAACAGCAGGTGAGAGAAGAAGACATGCTCTGCAGAGTCTGTGCTGTGTTCAGGGACTGCTGAAACACATAACATGGAAATTAAAGGAAGGCTTAGTTTGATTCCTCGTCTCTTCTGTTTCCCCCTGCAGCTCCTGAGGATGGAGCAGTCACCCAGACATGACGCCAAAGCTGCAGACCAGCAGACGGTTGTGTTGCAAATTATTGAACTTTTGCCTTCCAATATCAAGTGTAAATAATGTATATAAGTATGGGCTGGACTGTGCAGTCCTTCAAGCCTCTGGCTCTAAAAGAAACTAAAACACTTTACTTCCTTGCAAATTAGCACATAACGCGACATGTTGCTTTGTTGACAGCGTCTTACTTTGATATTAGACCATGAATGCATATCAGAGCTTGATGGAAGAGAAGAAGACTCCTGTCATGCCGTACGGTGCAGAAAGCCCTTGCTCTTTGGTTGTAGCACAGATTATGGATTTTTTTTAATTGTGAGTAACTGAGCTGATTACACACAGTAAGTCTTTAAATATTTATGAAATTTGCGAAGCTGAAGTGCTACACCAGCCCTGCCTTGCTGTGTTTGTTGCAGACGGCAGAGGAGGATCACAGAGATCTCTTAGAGATGATCGTATGAATCTGTTTTAACCATTCCAAAGTGTCTGTAACCACACCGCAGTGTTTCAAACTCATGCTGGGTCACAGAGAGACATTAACTCCTCGGCTTCCCGGAGATTATTTGACGCCGGAACTGCACTCTTATCTCTGGCTTAGGGTGAGAAAGTCAGTGGGAGTAGGTAGATACAAATGCTATTCATGCCTGATAGCTGCAGGCTACAGTTCGCTCATGTTTACTTTGTTCGGGAAGACGTTCATTAGGTGGAAATGCTTGAATCTACAGTAGAAAAGAGATTGATGCTTACCCTGTAAGTCTGTCAGCTTTGCCTCATTAGCATACATCCTATTATTGTGCAGAAGTTAAAGCTTCTAAAGGAATGTTGACTAAACGAAAAACTGAATGGGTGCTGCGTTTGTCACTTCAGCTAAAGGCCATTTGAGATGTTTCGCTGAAAAGAGCCTTTTTCAGATGCTCTTAATGCTGTATTCACTTTGATCAAATGAACAGACCACTGGAGGTTTTACTCATGGCTTCATGTTGAAAGGTCATCGAAACAGAAGTCCCTGTGCAGAGCGTCCAGGTTCCAGCAGCACCAAAAACAGAGTTTTCTGTAGACCTGGACCTCGAGTCAAGTTTTTACTCGACACATAATAAATTTCAGTTGGAAACCTTGTTGTGGTTCATTTATTTGTGTACCATGAGAGGAGTCAGACAGCTGTTTTTTGAATGAAAATGAATGAGATATTCTGTCAATAATGAGCTCTGTGTGGTGAAACCTCAGACTTCACCAAACAGGTCTGCTCCTCAGTAGAGTCCACAGAGCTCATGTCTTTCACTTCCCTCCTCACACCAACAGGGTGTGCTTTCACACAAATATGCAAATTCCCAATGAGAAAGAGTGATGTGATGACATTACTGCGAAGACGTTCATACATTATTCTGAAATAATGTAAACTTGGGGTTTTATGCCTGAAGCTAATTTCAGTCCTCCAGTCTGAGCGCTCTCCAGTGTTCCTGGATCATCCTGGATCACTAAATCATTCATGATCCTGCTTGGTGAGACTCCCCGCTGTGATTGCCTCATACAGCTCGGCTGAGGAGTGGGAGGGGGGGTATCTTTACATGTTTATCTTATACATTTTTATTCTGTTTAAAGCTTTAAGAGTATGAAAATTAAAGAAGGATGTTTTGAAAACCTCATTTTCATAATGGTAATGACTGCAGGGGCTTCATCAAAAGGGAAATTGAAAGTACTGCAGATTTAACAGGGGTTACCTGGGACTTAAAACAGACCCCTGGGTGGGAGCACCGGACAGTAAAGTGCTGGACCCGGAGGTTACAGGCCTGCCGCGGGGGTCTGGGCGCCGTCTATCAGCGGTGACAGACGGGTGGGGTGGGAGCGACAGACCAGCGTTAAGGACCACAACCACGTCAAGCTGAATGAAAACACACTGACTGGGAAAAGATTTTGGTCAAATTTCCCTTCAAAATAAAACATTATTTCCAAAATAAGATAACTTGTGGGTGCATGGGAAATTGTGTTAAACCGTGGCAACATTTTCATTTAGCAAGGTATTAGAGCAGAACGTATTAGACTGGATCTCAAAAGGCTTTAGAGTTGCATTCAATAGTGTTATAACAACTTCCCACACTAGTGCTTTAAAATTCCTTATGAATAAAGTTGCAGACACCTGTTAAATGGCGATGCATGTGTGTTTTGAGTTTATATGTATGTAAAACTATATATTTCTATTGAATTTGTAATGAATTTGATCATTTCAAGCTTACCCAACATGCATGAATGGACAGTTTGGAGGAGAATTCAGTATGTAAATTAACACAAACATAGGATACATGCAACTTGTGTTTGGTTGTAATCGTTTGGATATGGGTTTTTAGACTTTCTTCTGTTTTTATTGTATGCAAAAATTCTAACGATTGGTAGCAACAGTATCCAGCACACACATTAACCAGAGTTTTACGTTTTCCCATAACCGTACATTAATAAAATACAGTAAAAACGTGAAAACAGTGTCATCCAAAAGACAATATGATTGAAAAGAAACATATTTTAATGCACTACGCAGCTATTTTCATCGATTATTTACAGCTGCGCTGCTTTAATTTTGAACTCCAAATAACAAAACGATGCAAGGCATGTTGGTCAAGTAGTCTAAAGTTTTTATTTTGAAGGTTGTAACCGGATGTGCCTTGTGTTGCCGCCGCTAACTTGACAGCGCGCGGAGAGGCGGGGGATTGCGAACAGACCGACTGATTGGAGGTCTGCTGCGGACTCAGTCGGAGCAGCCGACACTGAAATAGGTGGGAAAAGTTCCTCTTAACTACCTCCACGGTCGACGCAGAGCAGAGAGACACCGCTGGACTTCTGAAGGTCAGTGAGTTTGAGTTTTGCGGGAGGCTTTTCCGTCGCCTGGTCAGCGACAGGCTATTGGCTTCTGTCGGAGTTACTTTGTTGCTATGCACGCTGTTGCAGATCGGAGGGTTCGTCTCCGAGTGAACCTGCAGTGCTTTTGTCCGAGCACGCAGCCTCTGGAAATGTCACCAAAATGTCTCCCACCTCAAAATAACCGACATTCGAACATTGTTTTTCGTCTCGTGTTTGTTTTAGCTGTGTAATCAATACGTCCACGCGATAGCATCAGCCTGCGTGAGACGCACCTACAGAGATACTGAGCTTATTTTCTCGCGGTGTGTTCGGCTATTTGTCCCCGCTCAGGGGGGGGCTTCCTCCGGCATGCACGTCCCTGCCCTTCCCTCGCTCTTGGGGATCCTTGCTGATATCGAGTGAGAGTCCTTTGTTGTGAATGCACATGGATTAAACTCCTTTGTGTTGTATTTCTGCAGTCCGTGCGGGGCTGGAAAGGACCCTGCCCCCCACCTATGCCCCCCACCCCACCACCTCCACCCGCCCCAGGCATGCTTTGGCCGCTCAGCTCCCGCAATTTATAGAGTAAAGCTGCTTCCTTGCAGGGCTTTTACTGTGCGTAATTACAAAAGCACACTGTTTGCGTGCCGCGCATATCCAAATGTGCAGGAAAAGCCGCATAGATGGAGTGAAATGCAGCAGCAGCAGCAGCACATGTTGGAGTGGATGCTGCTCGGCCACATCTGTTTTGAATGAAGCACAGGGACAAAGGCAGTCCGAGTCTCAGGGTGTTTTGCTGCTCCAGTGGCTGGTCTGCAGATGTATGCAGACAAAAGCACAGGTCGTGATCTCTGTGTTGATGCATACATTGAGTGTCTGCCACCCTGGCTTAGTGCAAGGATTTTGAACTAAATGCCACTGAATTGTAGCATTTCAGTGCAGAGCCATATGGGCTAATGATTAAGATTTTTTTCCAAGGGGACCACTTCTGTCTGTGGATTGGTGGTATCAGTGGAGGGTTTCTGTAGAATCTGTCTGCAGGTTCACTCTGCGTGGTGTCACGTCATGAAAGATCAGGTAAAGTTTTGCCATTTTTCAAAGTAGGTTACTTAATTTAAGGCCATCTAATAGTTATTTTTTTGGGATAAGGTATGGCTGTAACAACATGGAGGGATTTGAGTGGATGCAGAAAACCACTAGTTTTCGTAAGATGTACACCTTGACAGCTTTGGCCCCACTGTGTAAAACCACTGATTGATTCCCAAATAGGCAAAAAAATCAGTAGGGCTTTGGTCCACAGAGACCGGTGGACAGTAGTTGTTCAGCCACAGCCTGTTTCTAAATATGAGCGGCGTCCCCTGGGTCTCCGCAGAGCAACAAGTTGGCTGGCGCTCTCCTCTGAGACTTCACTGTACCCTGACACCACGCAGCGACGCGGATTCGACTGCAGAGAAATTTACTCTCTCGGGTCCTCTGCCAGAGCTCTGAGACACCGCAGCGCTTGGAAGAGAGCGGGGGTGACAGCGGAGTTGTAAATTTCTGCGGTATTGTGTCTGAGGAGTCAAATTTACAGTAAGTTTTTGTCGTAGTGACTCAGTTGTGGGCCCCTGCAAAGGTGAGTGATGTCATGCTTGATCTCCTGCCAGCTTCTGTCTGGTTTTTGAGGTTTCCCAGGGTTTTGATTTGCCCCTAGAGAGACAGTTTAAGCTTTGTAATCACTGCCTGGGGAACAGTTAGGGTTATACTGGTGTGCATTTGGGACCTTTTAATCTTTTGATAAGTGTCTCCAACTTCAGATGCTAATGGTATGAAGAGGACAGTTGGTGGTAATCTGCAGATTAAGGTATCTTTGGGGCAAACTATCAGCATGACATGCTCATACTCTTGCGCCAGCATGTCACTTATTGCAGGTGTCATCCTTTATCTTCGAATGTAGAGTAAACACAGCTGAAAGTCACACCACAAATGCGGCCGGTGTTTATATCCGTGCAGCAGTGCTGTGAACTCACTGCGAGGAGGTTAGGATGGTGGCTGGCTGTCGTGCAGCATCGTTGATAGTGTTGTTATCATGTGCGTGACTTGCAGCTCTGACAGACTCCTGACTGCATCTCTAGCACCTCTGTCGATGGTGTGAACTGGAGATTGTGTCTGTGTGGTGTTAAGAGGTGCAGTGGTGAGGGATTTGGGACTGTTTCACAGCACTAATTTGCAACCCTGGTTCCTAAAAAGTTGGGACGCTGAGTGAAATGTGAACAAGAAGAGAATGCAGTCATAGCCAAACAAACTCTGACAAGTGTTCCTGAGTTCATGTAGTAATATATCTTTGACACCATCATGTGTTCACAAAGTGGTGAGCCTCTCTGCATCCCTGCTTGTGAATGGCTGAGCCTTTCCAGGATGCCCCTTTCATACCCAATCATGATCCTATCACCTGTTACCAATCAACCTGTTTACCTGTGGAATGATCCAAACAGGTGTTTTTCCCAGTCTTTAGTTGCTTCTTTTATATACTCTCATTTGTAGTCATGTACTTTTGCGAGAATCTGTCAAAAAGGATTTGCCAATAATCACATTCTGTTTTTTTATGTTTTACCCAGCCTCCCAGCTGTTTGGGAATTGCCTCATAAATACTGACTGTTCATTGAGAGACAGTCATTCATAAAGGTTTGGGCATGTGTGTGACATCATGGCTGAAGTTTGTATTGAGGCCTGGACTGGGCTGCTGTCCGCCACACACGCAGTAAAAGCCCTGGCGTGACATAACATTGTGTGTGTGTGCTTCCTGGTGTTGAAACAGATAAAACAGGAACAATTTAAGCCCATTATGAACATGCAGCTCATATCTCGTGGGCTTGCACTATGGCCCAGACAGCTCTCACCACCGTAAGTCTATTCTGGGTGTGTAGCTGTCAGTGTGAGCCTCAGAGTGTGTGTACATATTCCTTTACATAAGGATAGCCCCCTTTTATAGATTCAGCAGCATGTTCTCACGCCTCACTAAAAGCACCTGCTTTTGCCGCCTGCACTTCCAGGATGTCAGTCCGTGGCGGCTGCTATTTCAGGGAGGAAGAATCTGATACGAGGGGAGTTGCGGCTCAGTAGCAGTGGGAGCGCCCAGGTATTTATTCAAGTTAACCGAAGAAGGAGACTCTCTGACAGACAGATCACTGACAGGCCTCATCCCAAAACAAACCATCACAGAGTGGCGAGGGCCCAGCTGTCCTCTGACTCACAAGCTGTGTGTGATATATGCAGGAGCTTTTTAAGGCTTTCTGACTGTGTCTTGTAACGGCATTAATGATGCCAAACTGCAGAGCGGGACTCTTTCAGACAGCACACGCTTTATTTTTGGATGCAGTCTCTGAGGGAATGTAAGCTCCAGGGAGTCATTGTAGTCACTGGATCGCATGCAGGATCAGCGTGTGGGGTCATGTTGTCATCACCTTTAGCACCGCAGAGGGTGATCTGGTTACCAGGCTGGATATCCTTAGCAGTGGTATCGGTTACCAGAGCAATCGGTGTTGACTGTGTTGTGGTTTTTGATGATCAGAGGGAGGAGATGTGGTGTTCTTTACTTGACTCACCAATAGAGCCTGTGTTTGGAAGTAGATCATATCATAATGTGAGTGTAGTAGTGGTAGCACTTTGTGGTTGGTGGTAATCAGGTGAGTAATAACGCCGGGTGTGACAGGCTTGGACATCTGTACGGTGAAATGGGAGCATGTTTGTGTGGTTTGGTGGGTTTATGTTCATGTGTCTAAGCTTGCTAAAGGTCTTGGACCTTAAAAAAATATAGGTTGTGACATTTAACTGGAAAAAAAAACCCTTCCCCTGTCTGTCTTATCTCCAGCAGTGTCCCCAGTCAGACATGAGGAGTCCTCCAGGCCTGGGTTGCTGAGCAGCTGAGGTCAGAGTTCAAGTGCTTGTTCCTGCAGTCATGGCTGACAGAGAGGGGCTGCCCATCGCCCCGGGCCAGGTCTACATTGAGGTGGAGTACGACTATGAGTACAAGGCCAAAGACAAGATGGTGACTATCCGCCAGGGAGAGTGGTACATGCTGGTGAAGAAGACCAATGAGGACTGGTGGCAGGTGAGGAAGGAGGAGGGCACCAAGGCCTTTTATGTGCCGGCGCAGTATGTCAGGGAGGTGCGTCGGGCACTCATGCCCCCCCAGAAGCCATCCTTGAGGGCCAAGCCCACCGTTTTGGATATCTGCCGGGCATCCAATGAAAACCTCAACAGACCCCAGCCTGAAATGTCCAGCTTTGGGCGTCCGTCTCCTTCCTCCACCCCGTCGCCGTCCTCTGATCGTGTCACACCACCAGTTCTGCCCAAGGATGCAAACCAGAATGTGGGGAGTCCCCATCACTGCAAGGTGGTCGCTGAGCTGGTGCTTCTTCACAACAACAACAACCACCACCACGCCAACAATTCAACGTTGCCAAGGACACGGGCAGACTCGCCTCCGCTCAAAGTGGGGAACAACCACAACAAGAGTCCAGATAGTGACAAGACCTCCCCACCGAGCGACCTGCCAGGAGAGGGGCTGAACAAACTCCACAATGACTCCGAGTCTGGGGACGAGCTGAGCAGCAGCTCGACGGAGCACACGCAGGTAAGTGTCGACTGAACTCTTCTAGAAATGTCCTTCAAGGATCTGCTTCATTTGATCCAGTTATGAGTTTTGCTTTTGCGCATTTTTTCGTTTTGCTTGGAGAAGTTTGTAGGGACACTGCAGACAATACGAGTTAGCTGCTGAGTTCTGTCTCTGCTGCCTTCCAAACAGGAAATCTGGAGTGCTGACTCTCAGTTGTAGCATTGGTTTTGTCCTTCTTTGTGATCTTGTGCCTTCCGTTCCCTTCCTCGTCTTCCTCTCTCCCTGTCTCTCTTCCCACCCTGTGCTCATTTTGTTCTCTTGGGCTGCTGCAGATAGCCGCCCTTGTCCCCATCAGATTCTGTGATATTGGGTGTTCAGAGATTGCATGTTCTCCGCTCGCTGTCTCTTGTAGAGCCACATTCATTCATCAGCCCCTAAAACACAACCTGGAACAATTTTGCGCCCCATTTGCCAGATTTGACGAAAGCGGCAACAGTTGCAGGTGCTTATTAAAATCTTCTACTGTTGCCCTTGAAGCATAATTTGTCTGGCTCGTGCAGATGTGCATTTTTTTGGGGAGGCGGCTGTAGCAGTCGGGTCATTAAGGGCTAAATGGTCTGTTAACAGCTTCACTGTTAAATGGAGGGTTTTGTAATTGAGAGTCTTCAGGTGCATTTAATCCAAGAAGATGTCAAACACAGCGGCCTGGTTGTGTTGTTTTGTAGCACTGCTGCTTCTTTTGCTTTTTAAACTTACTGATGTCCTTGCACTACAGGAATGTCTGTAAAGGTATTACACCCAAAACTTGTGCTTTGAAGCAGATGATCTCCTCAAGGGGTTTGTTAAAGTAAGCCTCTATGTAGGGATCCAAACTTCCTGATGCGCCCCCCACCACCACTTCCATGATATCTGCCCCATCCCTCTGAGCCAGGAGAATGAGAGAATGGGTGGAAGGCTGCAGGAACCGAGGCTTATCCTCCCTCGTCTGCAGCGGAGGTAGATCAAAGTAGAAAAAGGAGATTTCAAGACAGTGGGAGTCCAAGCGACATTGCTCTTTGCGAGCCATTTTTGGGGTGGCTGTATCCAGGCAGGGTCAGGTTGTTTGAAGGCTCCAAGTGCTGCTTGTGTTCTTTGTTCAGCAGGCTGCAGAAGCCTCCTCCGCCGTGGAGTGAACAAAGAGAGATGGGCTTGAATAGAAACTAGGTCATATCTGCGGAGGATCAGTCTGTTGCCCCCAGTCGCCCCGCCGTGGGGGCCACTGTGCGAGTGTGAGTGCCATGTGTGATGCGCCATGTGAAGGAAAGGGAAGTGCGAATGGAAGCCCACTAACACAGTTTAAGACCTCAGAGCCCCACATGCAGGACAGCTAAATGGTTTGTGGGTTGGAATTGACATACCTCAAAAGCCCCCATCAAGGCAAGAAAAGGGTTGTTTTCTGTGTTGCTGCCTGCCTGCACCAACCTTTTTGAATTCATTTCACGCTTGTCAAATCACACAGGCCAAAATAAACACACATTTCACTCTTAGCCATTTACATTTGCATGGGCAGCTCTTTTGGGTGTTTTTTTGTCGGGCTACAGTCGTGCTGGAGGGGCGGATAAGAAACAGACAGCAGACAGGATTCAGCCAAGAACTCCCTGTGAAGCTCAGCGCTGTCTGTGGTCGCCGGGGCAGGTGGAACCCACTCCCTCGCTCTTTGTGCCTTTTGTGGTGTTGTGTTAGTTTGTCCTGTTTGGCCGGTTGCCAGGCAAGTGAATGACCCTGCAAAAAAACCCAATTCTTTCAACTCCCCTACTTCCACTGCTTCCTGTCATTGCTTTGGGTGCAGACAAACTGGGCCCGAGAGAGAGCCAGAGATAAAAGAGAGGATCATTTTGTGACAATGCTGTATTGTACAAATTGATTTTGGAGAATTGCTGGTGCTCACTAGAGCCTGACTGATAAAACTGATTTATTGCTGATATTTGTCTTTTTAACATAACTGAATAACAGAAACACGTGGAAACCTAGTTGGAAGGGGAATGTGGAGAAACAGTGGTGGTAAAGGAAGGCAGAGCAGAACAACACAGAACTGCGTGATGCACAGCTGCACCCTTTCTGCTCGCCACTATAATGCTCTCAACTCTTGACAATGTTGAATACAAAGTGGACTGAAGTCATTCTCAGCCAGACCAGGCCTCACTTCCTCTCATAGAGCCCAGTTTGATCAACACAGCGCAGGAACTCTGCGGGAGAGCCACTCCAGTGTCCTGAGATTTTTCTTACTGAGCTGTGATTAGGATCCTCTCTGTTTATGGCTCTGGCTGTGTGCAAATCTAAAGTTTCAGCATCATCTTGAATGTAAACTCTGTATTGATCAGAAAAAGCAGTTGTGCCAGTGATTGTTTGCACTCACAGGAATAAGTTGGGGATCTTGCAAGAGGCAGATTAAAATATTCAAAAATGAGTGCAGCAGAGGGATCCTGGTTTATGGTCAGACCCATTCACAAGGAAAGTTAAACAGCTCCAAAAACAGTGGATTCTAGAGCTGCAGTGATGAATCGATTAGCTGTCAACTATTAAATCAATCAGCAGCTCTTCTGACTATGGCTGCAAGTAACAGTTATTTTCATTACTGATTATTTTCTCAGTAAATCCATGAATTCTGTGGTCAAGAAGCAGTGAGAACTGTCCATCAGTATTTTCCGAAGCCCAAAATGATGAGCTTAAATATCTTGTTTTGTCCACAATCAAAAGATATTTCGTTTCTGTCGAAGAGGCTGTTGGACGGATGGATCTTTTGGAGGGATTTGTCGCTGACATGCCTCTGCTCGAGTGCCAGCTGGCCACCCCTAATTGATTAGATTTGATCTCCGGGTGACGATTAACGCCTCTGTGTCTCTCCATGCTTTCCATACGTAATTTGCTTATCTCTGGGGCTCTGGCAGCAGCAGAGCGCGATAGTCCACTCCCCGCCTCCTCGCCCCCACCACGAGGGGCTGGTGGGGCAACACGGCCATCCTCCTGAATCCTATTTAGTCCCCGAGTCCTCCCCTCTCCTCTAAAAGCACAGCTCCTATGCTCTTAAGGGATTGGCAAAATAAACCTCTTTTCCTCACTACTCAAGAACCTGGACGTGGGATAGTGTTTATTTTCTTAAAAGAACGTGGCAGGCCGTATGATTTAAAAGCCTGCTTTTTCACGTAAACATATTGGGTTTCGCTACGGCTATTCAGCTTTTAAGACGCTTTGGTTTTGCTAATTTTAAAATTCAAAAGAAAAACATGAGCAACACGAGTCTCGGGAAAGTTATTTTCAGTTGGATTATTTTGGAACACTTTTACTCATATCTTCTTAAGGACTTGTCCTTTTGGTGGGAAGCTCGTTTTCTTTCCAAAGTGCAGTGACTTAATGAGCGGATGAAGGCTGCTCTGCGGGATTGTGTGAGAGGCCGGATTGTTGTTTTCCTTCTCGGAGATGTGTCACCGAGGGGAAGATGTTGCGGCCCTGGATGTGTTTGTGTCTGTGGCTTTGCGCCGTGGAGCCAGCAGGCTGCCCTGCGCTCACTCACTGTCTGATGAGAAAGACCTTGAGAGCCCCCCCCCCCCGCACCCCTGCCTTTATTCTGATTCACACAATCACACCCCACATAAGATACGAAGCACTGATGTGCCCTCTCTTTCTCCCAAACACAGCACATGTAGCTGTTCAGAAGTCACAGTCTGTAATGTGCAGCGCGTCATGCGATAATAAAACCAGTAATTCTCCGAGATTACTAGCTGGATCAGGCACTAGCATGTCTTGTTTCACCGGAATCTCCTCGACGGTCAGCTTTAAGGATGCATGCAGCCACAATGACATAACAAGCTTGTAAGTGCATCCGGACAGGATCCTCAAAGGGTTTAAAACAAAAGGAAACAGCTGAGTCGAGGCCAGCGTCTGTCTGCCTTCAGCCTGCTGTGTGGTCTCGCTAGCTGAAAGAGGAGGAGGGGGAGGGAGGGAGGCGGTTGTGGGCGTAGCGAGGCAGGGACAAAGTGCGAGGGCCCTGGGCCTTGACAGAGCCCCCGTGGGATGGCAGAGACCCGGGGACAGGAGGCCAGACAGATATGTTTTCATGTTTGGGTGAATCTGGAGATTAGTTGTAGCCTGTGAGCCGTAAACCTCTGAATAGCTGCCACGGTGAGATGAATGACAACATTACAAGGCCACCATTAAAGATGGAGGAGAGCATTAAAACTGGATGTCATGAACGTCTGTCGAGCTGTTCTTGAATGTAGATGGATTGCTCATTGTGTACTGTTGTTTCTTCCAACATGCGCTCGGTTCTGCTCAGCTGTATGTTTGCCGACTTGTGCAACAGAGCAAAGGCTGAGAATGTGTGTCAGGGACTTAGCGGTGCATTGAAATAGACTGCTGTGTGGGGGTGGCTGGGACTCCTGAGTGCACTTTGAAAATGTTTTCACTCACAGAAAGGTTTGATCAATTTACTGCTGCCGTTTTGGAGCGCTGAAATGGATCATTATTGTGAAGCAATGTGTGTATTGCTCGTGAGGAGGATAGCATGGTGTCTTCCTCTCGCACTTCAGGGTCCTGGGAAGCTCCTCAGCTTACTGTACAGAAAGGACCTGTTCCTAAACATTCCAGCACCACAATAACCTGCTAATTACATGTTGTGCCAAATGGATTCTTTGCCCGCGGAGTCCTAAATTTGCTCCAGAGCCCTCTTTACAGCCAATTTCCAAATAAGCTCAAATCTTTTGAAGTAAGTACAAGAAAGTGCATGCTTTATTGCATAATGACCTTGTAAATAGCTACAAATATGAGTGCAAGCAGCGCTGTAAAGTGTAACCATCCCCTGTCTGTTGCACCCCGTAATCTGGACCTCTGCCCGAGAGTCTTACTTGTGGACCGGCTGAAAAGGAGGCCCCTGCTTGTTTTCCAGTGCATACTTGACATTCCTGCCTCAGTGCCTACACACACATGCACACACACTCCCATACAGTGAGGCAATAAGCAAGCTAAGTCAATGAAGGTCTGCTTTCCCCTCAAAAGTGAAGCTCTGGACTTTTCAGTAATCTAATATTAAACTTGAGCAAATAGTGCGTCCGCTGTGTTCATGTGAGTCTGCAGCTCTCTGTCTGCTCACCCGCCCGCCTGCATTCTTTCTAATTCTCTCCCGTTTCCTCTGTCTGGACCTTTTAGTTTCTCTTCTGCTTTTCTCGCTCACCCTGTCTCTGTTGCTTCCTTTTCTGCTGTCAGCCTCGTATTCCCCTTTGCTCACCTGTCTCTCCCTTCAGTCTTACTGAGTGATGTTGTCAGATGTGGTCTCAGTGAAGGGCAGGACAACAACGAGGAGTTCCCGGTCTGCACTCCCAACCTGTGACCACCTTTTTTTTTCCAAATTCCCCACATCCACCCAGGCCTCTGTGATATAACAAGAGGATTAAACCCTCAAGCCCCCCCACAGCTGAGCCTTCAAGACGACCGCGAGAGCTGGTCTTGACAAATCAGGCCTGGGGTTAAGGAGAATCATGTCTGTTGTGTAAGGTGCAGGATTTAACCTTTTTTAATTCTTTTCATGAAGTGTGGGCTAAAGGTGAGACGGATAGAATGGTTTACTTACATTCCACGTTTCTCTTTGTTAAGGTTTAAGGTGTAGATGTTTAAGAGCAGCGATTGTTGCAGCAGTCTTTACTTCTGTATTTTATTCTTAGCATACAGTGGAAACCCCCTTTGAAACAGATCATTATTTGATACTTTCATGCCAATCAGTTGTGGTAGCAGCTAATTAAAGGTGCAGTGTGTAAGAATTGGTCACTCCAAAGAAATAGCACATCACCAGAGTAACCGCTAACTGCTGCTCAGTGTGTAAAGTAAAGATACTGTAACTCTCTTTAGCAGCATAGCTGCTAGCATCCGTTTGCTAGTTAGCTCAGTGCTGTTATGAGGCAGGCTGGGCCAGAGCTAGCTGGTTGGCATGCTAACTTCTCTGCAGCACAACACGCACATGACGTTACATCAGAGGTTACTTCATTTTTTGTTGTTTAAACTGAAATTCTGTCCATATCTTACAGATTGCGTCTTTAATGCTGCACCAGGCAGGTCACATCGTACGCTGTCATTGCTGATTAAATGGCGTATCAACTCCCACTCTAACCTGCAATGATTCCCCCCGATCATCTGAAATTAAATGAAAGACATCAGCTGTGGATGACACGATCGTCTGAACTTTCGATAAGGGCTTGTTTACTGCAGCATTTATGCAGGAATTTTTGAAAGAAAATCAATGGAATGGCTGTGATGAGTGGATCCACTTGTGGAGATTAAAGGGACCCTGTGGTGTTTTCTTGTAAACAAGCAATTGTTATGTTTTCATTCAGCGCTACCTCATTATTTGAAATCCAGTGTTGTTTTCATCCACGTTTACTGGCTTGCCGTCTTCTCCCTGTCTTTGTTGGCACATTCCAGCATACCTTGGTACGTTACCACCACCTGTTGATCAGACCAATCGAGTTTTATGTGATGAAATAGATGGATTTATACTCTGAATCACTGCCTACATCTCCCACTTGTTTTCATTTATGGGTGCCCCCCCCCCCCATTGGGAGGGAGATGTAGGTGGGAATGGGAGCATCAGTTACACTGTGCAAGAGCCCAAACAATACTTCCATCCTTGAAAAATAGGCAGAGGAAAGTGGCCAAGACAAATGGCCACAGTGATGGATGTGATTGGTTTGGTCGTAATGTTTGAGTGTGGTGAAGTGGTTCACTGTTCCTAGCAACCACTGTTACAGTTTCTGGTTAAACCGAGAATGATGTAAGCAGGGCGGACACGGCATTTATGCCGGATCATTTAGAGCAAAACCAAACATCCCCCTCACAAACCGAATGTTTAAGCTGAGCATGATATCAGAGGAAGTGGAGGAAATGAAACCAAAGGGCGGTTCAGTTTGGTAATCAGGCGAGGGAAGACCTGCAAGTCCTCACTCCATCACCAACATGCAATTAAGCCTGTTACCTGACTTCTATGCAGCTCTACCAAGGTGAGGTAATACACGTAAACTTGCCAACTGATCTGCAATACTGCAGGAGCGTTCATGGAACTAAAGACACAGCCTCACTAGAGTTAGTGAGTCAAGGCTTCCTCTCTCTCTGTCAGTCGTAGTTCTCTCCGCTCCAGCGTCCGTGAAGCCGCTCTGCCTGTCAGCCTGTGATGCAGCGTGGCGTTTATTCACAGGGCGGATGACGGGGATACATCATCTATTTAATTTGCTCACTCCCGCTCTTTCCCTCTTCTCCTCCTCACTCCGTTGCTCACTGCAGTTCATTCAGTCCCCCCCCATTGCTCAGCGTCCCTCTCTCTGGGCCTGGCTCACCACTATAGCTCGGTGGACTGGGACAGCATGTACCCAGAGAAGGTAAGAGAGCTGGCCTGCTTTTGGTATCCCCGTGATTTATTTACCTCACGCTTCCTCCCTCTCCTTCTTTGTCTCTTAGCCAGCAACCCTCCCTGGAGATTTTTGGATCCCAGTGTGATTTCTTTCTCACCACCAGAGCCCCTTTCTGCCCGTGACATTTTGACTTTGACTGAACATTCAGACTGACAGCACCAACTGTTGTGTGCACTATTATGTGTTTGATATGGTGTTGGACACGTGTGGGTGTTTTTGTGTGGGATTTATTTAGCTAGTAACTTGACCGCCCTCCTCTGTGTTATCCACAGAGGTCTGTGTTTGCATACAAGTGATGATGCTCGGGGCACCGGGCTCTCAGTGCATGCTTACATAACTGATGCTGGCTGTGTCCGGAGTCTTTTGAACAGCTGCTAGTCATTTTCCCCCCAGCGGCCTCCTGCTTTGGATGAGCGGACAGGTCAAGCCATGCTTACGTTCAGCCCTCTGAGGACAGCGATCATGGTCTGGGGAACTATTTCCCATAGTATCTCTTACAAAGCTCTCTGTGTTGGATGTACAGTTTGTGGCTATTAGCACAGTGACTGTGAAGCCGTTTAGATATCTCTTTCTGGCTATAAAAGCGTTTTTGGCCTGCATGCAGTGCTTTCTGTGTGGTGTGCCCTGTTTTCCGATTTCTCCTATTACCTCTGAATCCACCACGGGGGATTGGAGTCAGCAGAGCGCTAAAGTAGAGCGCCGTCACTCTCCACAGTGCTTGGCTTTGTGTTTATTTCCCTCTCCTTGTTTTCGCCCACACTGGTGTTTCGCCTGCATGGAGACCGAGTGAAATTTGAAAGTTATAACAAATCACGCTTTGAAAGCTGAAAATTTCTGTCGAAATGCTTCACATTATCCGAATGTTTGTCTTTACTTTCACATCTTTTCCCTTCAAAATACAGGACTGAACACAGAGTAATGTGATTATGGATGTACCATCGGAGGAGATCCTGTGCAGCTGCTTCCCTATAAAATGAGTCTCCTTATGTTAGAAATTACACTAACTGAGTTCAGGATGGGCTCAAATTTGATCTTCTGTGTAATGAAAGGGTATCTTTTCCTTTTCTTTCACCTTCTTTTCACACGCTTTATTCGTGTGCTTCGGCTGCTCTTTGACTTGTTGCACTTTTTATATAATAGCTTGTATCTCTCAGTAATTTAGCGCAACAATACGGCCCATTACTGCAGATCAAAGATCATTTGTGGCCCATCCGGTTATTTCTCTGCTGTCACTGCTTTCCTCCGGAGAGGTGCAGCTGCTGCAGGCGTGTGCGAGGGCCGGTGGAAGCATCAGCGTGTAGGCATCTTTGAGCGTCAAGGGGCACGTATTGTCCCTGTCATATGCCATCGCTATCGCTAATTACTTGGCATGGCTGCCAAAGAGACAAAGGATGAGCTGCGAATCGATCAGCGCCGAAATATTTCCGCCAGCGTCTGTCTCGCCAGAGGTCATTTACTGCGAAAGGGAGATTAGAATTGGTCTGTCATCATGCAGCAGCAGTTGGTGTCTGTGCACAGGGATGTGGAAACATGTGGAGGAGTCACTGAGCTGTGCTGTGATTTGAGTTTAACCTCTGCGTTCTGTTGATGATGCTATGCTGTTCACTTTATTGATCTTCTATCAGTGGAGTTTGTTGGATGCGTTACTGTTTGATCATCAGTTCTGCTTTTGTAGGTCACTTGCGGGCTGGTAGTTGAGGATGTGCCGCTGCTACAGTCCTGTAACAGCCTCGCGATTTTTACCGCTGAATCGACTTTCTAGAAACCCTGTGTTTTTTTGTCCTCAGAACTTTCCACGAGCAGCTGTCACTGAACAGAGGTACCACAGTGAAAAACAAAGGGGATACACACAGAGTGCACACTGCACTACTGTGGATCCGTCTGGATCCCTCTGCCAGCTTTAAAACTCTGTACCCAGACAGCCATCTCAAACAGCAAATCCAATTTTAAAACAGCATTAACACACATCCTATAATTGCACTCAGATGGGGTTTGAGCTCAGCAGGAAGTCTGCCAACCAAGCTCTGCCTTTTGGGGATACAGTACATGTCTCTGTACATTTCCTCCGAGCTAATCAGAAATCGAGCTCATAGATAAGACAGAGGCACGAAGAGGCTGATTAGTGTTCATGGAAGCGACTTCCAAGGCCAGCGGCCTTTCAGTGCCCTTGCGTTTGATTGGCAGAGAGGCACTCCCAGTGTCCATTAATGAAATGGATATGCCGGCAGTAACGGACGTCTCAGTGTTCCCGTCATGCTCTGCTGGCTCTGCAACACCATTGGCTGGTTTGATCACCTCTTTGTATAGCTGATTGACAGCTTGTTGATTATTCCGTCAGGGAGGGATTACAAAGTTTTAGTCGGAAACTTATAGAGTAGCTTGTATCCACTTCAGGGAACAGTAGTGCTCTAAAGCCTTCCACTATTAAATAAAATGTGATGTGAAGCTGTGCTTAGAGAACGGTTCTCTTGGAGCCTTCTTGGTTTCATGTTTCTGTCTCCCCCCATGCCTTTTAAAGCATGTTATCTTTTTTCTCTTTCATTTGTGATGGACCTTGGTCAGGTTAGCATTATCTAAAGTGAACAGAAGCAAAACAAACATGTGTTTGCGAGTGTGAGTGCCAGTGCTGTCGTCCAGCCTCGCGCGCCTCTTTCTGTAATGCTGTAGTTCTCTTTTCCTATACGCATTCATATAGGTGACACTCATGTTTTGACATGAAGTAAATTGTCTCAGTCTGACAGGATTGTGTTAATGAGAAAATCCTTGATATTGTGTCATTTAAGCATGTGGCTGGCCTCAGATTAACTCAGCTAATACTGGATATACCAACTTTTACATAACCTACTTACAGAAAGACACAAATGGGAATTCAGTGTACATGAATATGAAAAAAGGTCGGGGAATTGAAAGATTTTATTTACTAATACAGCATTTCTTTCTGTTTTGTCTCCGTATCCACTGATTGTTTACCACTGATGTAGGTGACACAGACTAAATCCATTCTGTCGACAGTGAAGGGTCACCACATAGCTGAGCTCATTTGACCCAAGTCCTGCTAACCATCTGCTCAGACAGGCACACCTCATTAATGCTTGTTTACATCTTTTTCTTGTCATGACTGCATCCTTTTTACTATTATCAGCGTGTGTAGTTTGACTGTCTTGACGGCCATTGAACTCATTCCTATAGTGACCATTTAGATTCATGAATTATGTGACTTGGGTGGAAATATTACCTCGGAGTGTGGCATTTTTTGTTCGTCACTGCCTTATTGATGACAAAGGTCAGTCATCTGAGCGCTGTAGATTTTACTTCCCTCTGTTGTACTTTCTCTATGAGAGTCTGTTGATTGGGTGTGTGAGCGAATGTAAGATGCATTAACAAGTGTCTGTGTGTTTTTCTGTGGTGGAATGACTACATCTACAACATTGTTTTGTAGGGATTAAACCATAAAAACAGACCAGGCCAGAGTGCCATAATCATCTAAAAAGTGTTGTAGGCGTCAGCGTAAGCTTCATGCAACGGAGGGACAGAGGGGCTTACAGGTCAGCCCGAGCCTGGACAGACTGCCCCCACCTCTGCACACATACACACATGCACATACTAGAATGCAATCTTCTTACATATCTGGATTAAGAGGTTGTGTACAGTACATTCCTGGGTTAAACCCCCCTTTCCCCAAACTCTGGTTCATCGCACACCAACATGTTCCAACATATCTCATCAAGCACAGTGTGCTTATTTGGTCTGTGATTTTTGGTCTTGACCCTGATTGTGGTGGGGGTAAAAACAAAACGTCCTGTCCAGGATCAAGTGTGCCATACTGTTGATTCCCTGAAAGCCTTTTTACATGTGTGAACGTTGCGCTGTTATTCCGCCTCTCCGTTCTGCTGTTAAGTCGACAGCAGAGGTCATGACAGAGCCTAATCGATGTCTGCGTAAAATAAGGGAGCTGGCTGGAGTGGACGGGGGTGACGTGCTAAGGGGGATTTAAAAAGCAGCTAACAGCAATTAGCAGCCAAATCAAAGAAGACAGAGAGGTTAACAGCTAACCTACAGCAACTGAAAATCCAGGAGCCACCTATGTTATACACCACACAGAACGCTGGCTCTGTCGTGTGACACATCATGTGAATGGCGGCATGCTATCTAAAATCACGCACTGGGTCAGTGTTATGATGGTGGGTCTTCTTCTTTATCTCTTTTTAAAAACGGCTGAAGACAGTTCGTGAGGGTATTCACTACTTTGTTCCATGTCTTCATTGTTGCCTAACTCACAAATTCATTCTCCTTGTGTCTCTCACTCGAAGCCCCTTGTTGATGGTAATTGAAATGCGAGTAATCTGTCTTTCTTAGGGTTGGGGGTTATGCGGCTGCTCTGTGGCCTGGGCCGGGACCCCCTCCGGGTGGCCAGTAGAGAGGGTTGTTGTTGATCTGGCAGCCAATCCCTAGGCTCTTGAGTCCCTATTGATCTGAAGTGAGTGGGTATTTGCAACCATGGCGACGTATTGAAATGAGACGGAAGCCACTCCAGCGCCTGTTGGGCTGCGGTGCTTTGGAGATGTTGAGCATGCTCTGTTTGAGATGATGTTTGAGGAGGATGTCAAAGAGAAAAAAACTACTACACAGAAAGATGCTCAAATTAA
>JBBMOE010000050.1:3373329-3473828 GCA_037975065.1 Chaetodon trifasciatus
TATATATATATATATATAGAATACACAATATAAGGGAGACTTGCTTAATGAATTAGGGAGAGATGAGAGCAGATGTAGGTAAAAGCTTTAATTTACTATTTATTTTTATTGACTTTCTCTGAGTGCAGATTTGGGGGAACCGCTGGTTCCTGAATAATTTTTTCCCACTGTTAATACTGCTTTAAATGTATCCTGAGCAGCATGCATGCAGTGTTCCATGAGGTTCATTTTACTTTTACAGCCCAATATCACAAATTTGCTTTTAAGACCTTCAAATTATGCACAGCATACGACACCCTCTGTGTTTTGGACCTTTGACTAATTGTCAAAGAAGCAGACATTGTTTCACTTATTTGGCCATTGTTTGTCTGCTGAGTTAACTGAGAGTTTCTTCTCATCCAAACCTTGAAAGAGGCCACCTGTCAGTCATCTTATATTGTTTAAAATGAATGTGACAGTTCCCTGAATACCTAAAATTACTTCCCATATGTCTATTAGCCAGCATATTCTAGTTTCAGCCAGTGTCTAACTTACATGTTAAAGTCCTAAACTCATAAACTGGATACACTCCAGGTCCCTGTCCTGAGCAGGAACAGATTTCATCCTGGCTCCTCAACCATCTCTGTGCCCATTTGGACCCTGATCCAGTGTCCCTTTGTTACCCCGGAACAAACCCACTGATCCTGTCTGCTGCTTCTATCCAGAGCAGTGACACCATTGCTCCAGAACCCTGTCAGCACCACTCAGCAGGAGAGGACCACCTCCTGGCTCAGGGATACCAAGTGCCCCAGTTCCTGCCCTGCCCGGTGCCCATTCTGTCAATGAACCACGGACGATTTGGCGCACAGAGTTGCCTTTACGTGCCATTGCCGGTTCGACAAAACAATAGCACCATTCTCACTAATGTGGCAAGACATGCCTAGTGGAAATTGAATTGCTTTCTACACAAGCAGCTCTGTGACGATCAATTACCCTACCAAGACCCTTTTATGGGTCACTCAGAGGACGAAGGGGAACAAGGCTGTCCGCTTGGAGATATCAGAGCCTGTGAAAGTATATTTCTTAAGCCAGCTAGTTACTATTTCTTTCCCCAAATGTAGGGCACTGGGATCCGTTGAGATGAAGGTAGCACACAGCAGCAGGTGGGTGTCTGATCGCCAAGAATATGTCGACGTGTACACGAGGAGGTGGCAGGCAGTCCAGAGTTCAGTATGTGGTCATGTTTTCAGTGTGACATGCAGACCAGTAGCCAGCTGATGATGCAGTTCATTTTTCAAAAGACCCCAAGCATGTGACTGGGCAGTATAGATGACAAGGCAGCCCTCTCTCTGGCAGGGACTGTCCATAACAATGGCTTTACAGTGGCTGCTCCGCTACTGGAACTTTTCTCTGGATGGGTATAGAGAAGGGAGGATTGGCAGCCTCTGGGTGGTGGGCTGAGCGACCCATGACCCACACCCAACAGGACACAATGGATCTTTCTGTCACTGCATGTCCACCCCCAACACGCACACACACACATACACACTCAAACACCCTGAGTCATGGTATGTGGGCCAATGGGTAGATGGGCTGGAGATTTAAATATGCCCTTTTAATTTTCGGTAGCCCGGTAACCCACTTTCCCGTGTTCTTTGGCCCTGTCACCACCATTCAGGATATTAAGAGTTCAACACACTTTATTTGCATCATCAGTCCATCTGTAGATTCATTTTGGAGCTAATATGGAATTGGTTTAATGACAAACAAACTATTTTGGTTAGGAATTTTTAAGCAAAACTGCCAAGCTGGCACATAGTTTATTGCTGTCCAATGAAAACCAGGCATCCTAGTGCAAAATGCTAAAATTTTCAGACAAACTAGAAGAAAGAATAAGCATTTTCTTTATGAGATGATTAGATTATAATAAAATATTTAGAATCTTACATTGCGTCTTCCTTGCTGTGTTAATAGTGTGTTAATGTGACGGGAATGTGCATCACATTACCTTGAGCATACGAGAGCATAACTAGCATTAAATGGATAATGAAAAAAATAATGATTTGCAGCTTATTTTTTACTTTATTAAAAGCATAGAAAATGACCAATTGTCCATCACCTAAAGCTCTTCATGTCTCTGTCATCAAAACGTGCCATGGCATTTGAACACAGCACTTTGAATAGTTTAATATCCGTTCACAGTGAAAGCTTTTGGTGCGTCGCTTTAATGTGGATCATATTTCCTGGTGTGGTTAGTTTCCATGTCTCTATTCTGTGACTTCCCCCCTTGCCATGGCTGCTTTTATTTTGTTAATTGCAGAGGACACTTCCTCTATACACCGCATGAAGGGGGCTCATGAAGGTGGTTAGAGCACCAGCATAATGATGCTGTTGCTGTGGCTGAAGTAATCAGCCAGATTTATACACAGTATTAGAACGCAATCAGACACATTCATTTTAAAAAACAGCCCTGATCTCATTGTCTGTTTCCACTGTCTTCCTAGCTGTAATTTAATTATCACATACCCTGTAGCAACACTGACTGCATCCCATCCACACAATTTGTTCTGCCAGGCCTCAGCCAGCTATAATTTTTAAATACTCCATATGTTTCAGTGTTATTTTTTTTTTTTTTACGAGGACTACCGGAATAGAAATCAGTGTTGTTGTAAATATTCACTTTTGTTGTTCCTTGAAGTCTCCTCCTGTGCTGCGCCTGAGGCGGAAGAATAGAATGAGTTGTCCAAACCGCCCGCTGTGCTTTCGCTTTTCTCTCTCTGCTCAGGTAATTCCATTTCCTCCATGTAGATGTGCCGTCCCCTCTGTGGGAGGTCCCCGCTGTCAGTCTCTCTCAGCCCAGATGTGCCGTTACTGTCTGCCGGCTCCCCAAACAATCCGCCTCCATCACCTCTCTCCTTCCTCTCTCTGCATTTCGCCCTCATTCCTGCCTCCCTTTCCTTGCATCCCTGCTCTTTTTGCACTGCTGTGTAAATGCCACCACTGCTGTGACTCTTTATCTGCCATAATCCTGCCTAATGTTAACACAGGCGTTGGTTGTTTCCTCTCTTGGAGCATTGTGATCGGTTAAACCAGGGTACCCTGCAGATCCCGTGTTGCCTTACTTACTTAGCAACCACAAAAACACACATAGCAACTAGGCATTTTCATTCTGCTGATGTTTGCTTGAATATGGTTCAACCTACGTGGCTCGCTTGTTAAAAATACGACACCTTCCGGCCCGTGTTCTAAGAAACCTGTCTTACACCTCAAGCTGAAGCACTTCCTGTGTCTGTCTGTGTTTGTATGCCATGTGTGTGTGTTTTTGTGTGTGTGTGTTCACCACAGCCTGCTGGTTTGAGGGAGGAAGTTCCCATTTCCCTTGTGGGTGGCTATCTCCTGTTGAAATGGCACACGCAGCCCCTCAGTGTGCAGTTCCACCACAGGTTCAATCAATGTTGTGGGGAGTGTGGTGCTGATGAATGGCTTGAACAATTCAGCCTATGGTCACATGCATGTCCGCACACACACACGCCCCGCATACCCCTTGCAAATGCACCCTATAGCACTCCACAAAGGGTTATGTAGGAGTGTGGCAGCAGTGGAGGAAAGAGGGAGAGATGTGTGGAATTATGCCACTTGAACCTCTAGGGTGGCAGGGTGGCGCTTATCTGGGTCACATTCTGCAGAGGGGGGGATCATTAAATTTGGAGCATTAGAAATCAGCTCCAGAGAGCAAACACACTAATGCATATGCATGCTTCAAACACGATCACACAGTGACACAAAGTGTAAGCTACGCTGACTCACACCTCGTACCATCCTTTTCTCTGTTTTGCAGGTGCACCTAAAGCCGAAGCGGCATTGTGAGATAAAAGCGCTCCTCGCTGCATGTTTGATTTTCAATTAACCTGATTCACCGGGGTTAATACCCTGATGCGCCGCAACCAGAGTGCTCGGCGGCTCCGAGATGTTCCCTTTCCGTTCTTACCAGTAATGAGTCATCATCTGTTTGAGCACACACAGACACACTCGTCTTTGTCTCCGCCATGGGGCATTCAGTGAAGAAGTAAGCAGAAACTAATGCACAGACGTGAAGATAATAAAGACTTAGCCTTGATTTTAAACTCAAAGTGGAGCTTTTCAGTCAGGTTTGGTGTTCTGGTACTGAATGATAGTTCTCAGTCCAGGCAAGATGATGATTGCAAGTATGTTCCCAAGCGGGCAAGGCACAAGTGAGCAGTCAAAATTATACTTTTGAGGCTCCAAAGTTTACAGGGTGACTCATCCATAATTGTCGTCCTGTGTTGCTTCATTATTTGCCAGCTCTTGTAAGCAGCCCGAAGCTCTAATCAGGGATTCATTATTGATTTGAGGCCGAGTTGCACTGATGCATCAGCACACTGGGGTAAGCCTGTTTCAGTCTTACATCCCCTCTGCCAATATGTGACTCATGTGGATGTCCAAAGCTCAAACATACTCCGTCTTCAATCATATAAAATGTAGAAAGGCAGCAGATCTTTACAGTTAAGAAGCTGGAAGCAGAGAACGGTTTGGGATGGGATCAATCGAGTGATGGATTATTGGACTTTTTCAGCTCTAACTACTCAATTTTTCCGTCCTATGTGTTTCCTTTCTGCCCACTTTTATAATAATTATATGAATTAATATCCACAAACAACAAGTCATTGACAGAAATGAGCCTTTTCCTATGAAAATATCTGTGCATGCATCTGTTGTAGCTGTCAGTTTCACACCTCTCAAGGATTTTACTCGCATTAAACGCAGCAGGCACGGACACTCTCCATGAGTCTCCCTCTCACCTGGCTCATCACCACAACATCGTGACGTTCCCATGACAAGCAGCTCCTCCCACCAGTCTGCCGCTCCGCTAACGACGTAGATAATGGCACTAATCTGTCATCATCCTCATCTATTCTGGCTGACCTTTCCATTGACTGACGGGGAGGAAGCATTGGAAGGGGCATCGAGATCAGCTGTGATCACTTTGTTTTCACACACAGCTGGTGGCAGACTTACCACAACTCCAAAATCTAATCTCGATAATCTCCTCCCAGCAATGGACCGAGGAGAGAGAACGCCGCAGATACTGGCAGTTTGATGATTGCAGCCTGCTGGATGTTATTTGCGGTGGAAAACTGCCTTTCAGACGGCTTTTGTCGAGCTGTTTTTGTGCTGCTCAGACACTGCTGAGATTAGGCCCTCAGTTGTTTTTGCCTCATTCCTCGGGTCCATGCGGTGCAGTGTAAAGGGCAGCTTTCCCCGCAGCGTCTGTCTGTGTAACTGGAGCGTGTGAACCACAGACTTTATGACCCCAAGATCACGACCTGCGACCTTTAATGGCCGAACTTTGAGCATGGCCACCCGTCAAGCAAGCCACTCTTTCTCTCCTTCATCTGCTCTGTATTTTCTGTCACTCATCCTCCCTCTCTCTCTCTCTCTCTCTCTCTCTCTCTCTCTCTCTCTGTCTCTGAGAGGCTCAGGTCATTCAGCTAATGAGCGCTCCTATTTAAGGCAAGCACCATGGCCCTAAATAGATCTCTTAAGATCCTTTAATCGGCCGCTGAGGCCTCCTCTGCTGTGTGTGACGACAGTGTGGATGCAGCGAGGCTGTCACAGTAGCCACCACCTGCCACATCCACATACCTGCTGGGCACCCTCTGCCCCGACTGGACCCGTCACCCCCTTTTTGGACCATGTTTTCATACCTGAGGACCCCACACTATATTGTGAGTAGCTGTCGTTCCGTACTGTCCGAACGCAGGAGGAGTGAATGTGACTGGCAGCGTTGAGGCTTAGGCTACTTGGCTGAGGGAAAAGTGGAGCAGGTGTTAGTGGGTCTTGGTTCTTGTCGTGGTCTGACTGCGGAGCTGCTCTGACAAGCTGCGTTTATGATCTAATGTGTGAATTCTGATGGTTTGTATTTGGTTATTGTACAAAGTAGAGATTCTTGTTCGGTGTTAAGGAAGTTTTAAGATGATGTAATGCAGCTTTCTACTTCTTTGCTGTATCTCACAGGCAAATATTGCATTCCATACTCCACTGCATTTATTTAACAGTTAGTCTTATCAGTGTTTGGTGATTGGAGGCAGTCTGGATGAACAGTTTGAATGAAGTGTGTTAACAAGGCAATTAAACTTGTCTTAGTTTGGTGAAAGAGAGAAACTAGAAAATATGTGTAAGAATATCCCCTTTCTTGACATTTTCTGAGTTGATTTTGTTTATTTATTAGACTAATAAATGGACGTGGCCTGATAGTGGCTGGTTGGAAAATTTTAACTTATCTCCTTAATTCCTACTAGTTACATATTTGCTGTTTCAGTTTCTTGTTTAAGCTCTGAGGGGAATTCTGTTGATTTTCAGTTAATATTAATGGATGCTCTACGAATGCAGTGTGTTTTTGAAAGGCCTGGAGTAGATTTCCCTCAGGAGTAGCAGTAAACTCCAGCTGTCTGTTGGTAAAGTTTTGTGTTACATAAGAGAGAAGAGGTTGACGGCTGTGCTCAGTGTCCTCTTCCAGCATCAAAAGGAGTCCATAACTGATTCACAGAGAGAGTATAATGAGGATCTGACCTTCACTTAACTGCAGGGCAAACGCAGTTCAAGTCGAATGGCCGGCTGATGGGAACAGAGACTGTCAGTGAACAGAGCTGATATTGTGGGATGTGACAGCGCCTGGAGGGTGCGTGCGTGCGCCCGTGTCTGTGCGTGCAGGTGATTGTATTCATGATTGACGCTTTTCTTCGACATAGAAAAGGTTAAAGGCCCTCCTCAGAGGACAGTAAAGACTGAGAAAGGGTTCTGGTTCTGATTCTGATTCTGATTCTTAAAAGACTGAGGGGGTCAAGCCCCCTTTACCCCCCCCGCCCATCACCACAGTAACCACAGCTGTCAGGTCTACCTACTGTGACTTCTTTATTCTTTGTTGCTCCAGTCCTTTCTGCCTTTCTTTCTGTGTCACAGTGTTCCCTCCCTCCTAGAGGAGCCAAGTAACCCGTGTGACTCTTTACACCTCTCTTTAACCCCCCCCCACTTTGTTTCATTCTTTAGCCCCACCTCTCCTCTCCTGTCATTGTCAGCTGCTCAGCTGTAGTGACTGAAGGCTGGCTGGCCTTTGTTTTCCTCTGTACCAAGAGCCCTTGTGTCCCGCGCTGTCTCTGCACTTCATGTGGCACAGCATCAATGGACCTCAGGCCTACTGCCACCAGGCCCCCTGGGTCTGCTCCATCACACACATCAACACCCCCGTTCAGCTGGCCAGGCCGGATGCAGATAAATCAGGGCCTCGTTTAAAGGGTCATTTCACCCAAAATACAATTAAACATGTCCTTAACTGGACGGCTATGGAAGTCATGTCATGACTTTTCCAACCAGTGCAGCAACATAACACATACTCATGGTATTAAGCCTGCAACTAAAAGGGATTTTCATTCTTCACTAATGTCCCAATTACTCTCTGTCAGTTAGTTTATTGTTTCTATAAAATAGTGGTAAGGACCTGTTTTTTCCCCAGATGTTATAGTCTCATCTTCATTCCTTATTTTGTCTGAAAGAAACAGCCCAGAACCCCAAATATTATGTTCACTTTCATAGGAAAGAAGCAAATCCTCACATTAAAGAGGTTAGAACCAGAGCATGTTTGCCAAGTTTGTTGAAATCATTTAAATAGTTACCAATTAGTTTTCTGTCAGTCCACTAATTGATTAATTGACTATTTCTTTGACTAACTGTTGCAATGGCAGCTGTGACTCAGCTTGTTTTCTTGCGATACTGATGCATAATATCCTTGTTCTACAGAATTTTCCGTGCATGATAATGTATCATCATATCGTTATCAAAACATTATGACAAACTCCACATCAGTGCATGACTCTAATCTCCACAAGCATGATTTCCCTTCAGTTACAGTGTTAGCATGCATCGTAGATGCTTTGACTTGTCACAGGATCGAAAGCACAGGTGGAATTGATAACCTTAAAGATGGCTCAGTTCCATTAAATGCACCAGTTAAGTCATTCCAGTGAGCCAGCACGCACAATAGCAGAACCTCATGTGTGTACAGTGCAGCCATTATTAATGTTACTGAACACGCCTTTCATGCTGTGACATGTCAAAACGTCTGCTGGGAAAAAGCTCTGTTTTGCATGCTGGCTCACTGTCACACTGTCATGGCTTCCTGGGACACTTTTACAGCACAGAGCCATCATTAATGTTGTAAGTAACACTCGTGTTTTTCCCTCTATGTCTGCTGCCCATACCAGCGCACTGGAACTGTCACATTTAAGTGTAAGGCAGCAGTTGTTAATATAATGAGTTGCACTTATACAAACAAGTCAAAATTTGTCCCGGGAGGACGGCAATTACTTAACTACTGCGCTCAGTGTGTTGTGATAGCAGTAGTGTGAGATTGCCTGTGTTTCCCACTGCTACAGCAAACCCTGACTGTATTGTAAACATGTAAATTGTCATTGAGTCAATTGAGTACTGACCACCAGAGACCACAGTCAACACCTGAAAGTCATCAGGACAATTAAAGTGAAGCAGGCAGACATCAGTATGAATTCTGAATGGGATTGTATTATTCCTCTCATGACTCATTGCCCTTAACGTGCAGAATGTGCTTACTCTGACAGATTTGTGTTAGATGTACAGATCTGATTTCATGTTTATTTTTGATGCCTTTCACCACGGTGTCGTAAGCATAAGCTTTTCGACCCACGCATGATTATCTATAGGGGGTCACTGTAGCAAATCCTTGTTCACAACAAGTGCTTAAGACTTTCCAAGTACAGTGTATCCTTTCCCAGCAGCCACACGACGGCGACTTTACCATCTGATGCCTCAAATTGAACCTGGATCTTTGACTGTTTTTAGACTCCTGCTCTAGACCTCACTTATATTTAGATGCATAACGCTCACTACAATAGGCTGTCTATGTTGAAGAAAGACACTTCTAATAGTCGAGATAGAAGGAGTCACAGGCATAGGTAGCACGGCCCTCTCTGGTGCGGCTCAATACGAGTGCATTAATCCCTCATTGTCTCCCAAATGATTGACATAGTCTGTGTTGTTCTGCAAAGGGAACACGTGTAATCAGCGAGGTATCAGCAGATATCTGCTGGTGCCTCGATGATTGCGTGTGTTGCTTGTGCTCAGTAATCTGCGCAATGGTTATCAGCAGAGAAGAAATGTTCCTGGGGCGTCCCAGTTATCTAACATGCTGCTGTCTCGGCTCTGTTGCAGATGACTCTTGATTTATTTGGCGTCTGTGCCGTGAAGACGGTAGCTTGATCTGTTTTTGTCACCGTCCCAGCTCGATGTGCTGATGTGTGTGCAGCGGGAATGTTTGTGGATGAGGACGGAGGAAGGAAGCGTACCCGGCGTCAACTGACAGCCCTCGTTTCATCTCTGTCACTGATGTGTCTTTTTATCCTTGCATGCATTCAATGTATGGATGGATTTCTTTATTTTAGTGTTTTTTCGGCCTTTATCAGACAGGGACAGGAAAGAGGGCGACATGCAGCAAAGAATCCTCATAGAAATGTGACAAAAGTGGCGGCAGACACACACACATATGCTGGCAGTGCTGAGAGAGATGTAGAATAATATCAGCAGTATGTTTACAGCAGTTATTAATTCATCAGTCCAACACAGAAACTTCACTGGTACATGTAATCTGCTTCTTCTGAAACCTAATCCACCAACATAGGAAGTACTGAGGCCTCTTTGTTCCCAGTATGAGTGATATTTTTCCTTTACATGATGAGGCTTACGTGCTTTTCGTGGTTTTATTAGGCCCCTGGAGGATATGCGTGTGTGTGTGTGTTTTGCACATGCATCAAAAGGAATGTGTGCACACACATGAGTTCTCCTCCTCATTCCCTCAAAAGCACAAAGTCTCATGGAAGTCCCGCTGATGTTTTCAGACAGCAGAGACTCGGCTTCCTGGGCAGCTTGAGGAGAATATGTGCAAAGTGCATGTTCCAGCAGGAAGAACGTCTCTTTCATGTGCCAGTCAGGTTCACTGGAAATGGAAACATGCTCGGTGATGCACGTGGACTATTAGACATGCTGATATTAACACAGTTAAGTGGAGTATGGAAAGAAATGCCATCCATCAGTTGGAATTATTGAAATACTGCACTGGTTGGACGAAATGTCTGTGTGTAATGTTCAGGTGTCCATTTAATTTTGGCCATGTAGTTTCACACCCCAATCCTTCCTTTATTGCTTATAGATAATTTCACTTCAAAGATGGAACTTTGCTCCATTCAAAGATGGTTTTGATGTTCTCTTCACTTCCTTGTTTTGAATTTTTCGCTTTTATGATTATTCCAGATGTTATCAGCTCGTTTAAAAAGGAGATTAATAGTTTCTGTGGCGGAGCGGAGGGAAATCAGGGCTCCACCTTCTCTCTCTTCTGGCCTCCGCCGAGTATCTCTATCTGTTTCCACATAAACAGAGCAGATTAGCAGGAAGATTTGAGGGAATATTAATAACCCACTATAAACCGCCAGCTGCCTTCCAGACGACTGCTGAAGACAGAGAGGGAGAGCGACTGGAGGTTTGTCTAATAGGAGCTTGTTCCACAGTGTAATGAGCTGTTGCAAAGTGATTATATGCTTTTATGATGTAGTTTGTGCTGCCTGGTTATGTATTCAGTAAGGTACAAAGATGTATTGTCCAGCGTGAAGTAATGCTATATTAAAAAGGTCTTGAGCTAAAAACAAACATGTATTTAAAGTGTCAGCTGGCAGGACTGAGTCCAGTTCTCTGTGTGTGTGGAGACCTGTCTCCAGCAGTGCTACTCCAGTGTTGCTCTGCATGTGGGCTGACCCATGCATGCCTCTGGGAAAGACCCTGAGACGATGTGAAAGCTGAATTTTTCTCTCCATATCAGACCATGATGTGGTTTACCGTTGGAAACAAGTGGACAACACATCTGCTTTTGATGACTTTATTTAAGATACTTTTGGTGCTGCTTCTTCCTGCATACCTTAACAGTAAGAGGTCCTCACAGATCCATACATCTGAGAGACACAAGGGCTGTACTACCTTCAAAAAAATCAAATGTGGGGATGTTACAGTGAACCTCAACATCCTGGTTCCAGTCCCGCCTCTCTCTCTCTCTCTCTCTGTGATGCCTCATTTTGTCTTTACTGCCCAAAATAGTATAAAGAAACAAAATCATTTTGAACAAATGAAAACATGTCAGTTATTTGAACGTGACTCACTCACAGCCTAATTGTAACTATGTTGGGGTCTTAACATGTTATGTTGGGATCTTAACATCCATTGACAAGCTAACAGATCATTTCAGATTTGTGGGCAGAAAACAAGCTCACCTTTATGACTTCGACAGCCAGAAAACAGACCTGCTTAAATGAATTTTCAGCGACCTGAGCAGAAAGGGGCCTTTGAAAACTAAGGACAGCCAGAGCCAGTCTCAAATAGACGTGAGGATAGTAAAACCCAATCAGATGCACTTCTGAAGTAGACCCAAGATGAGAGAGAACACCGACACTGACCACAGCACAATGCTCTTCTAATAAACAAGCAGCTGTGCCATTCACTATACATATACATGTATATATATAGAGAGAGAGTGGTACCCTGAGCCAGCAGCAGTAGAGCTACACCACTAAATAACACTGCATATAATTTGGACCCAGTCCACCTCAGGACCCAATTCTTGTCTCAGATTGTAAGAACTGAGTGAACCCATGAAGCTAGGCTGCAGCAAGCACATCATTTTATCATCAATTAATCGATTAATCATGATTATTTCTTCAATTAGTTAATCAGCGTAGAAAATATCAGGAAACAGTCAAGATTCCCATCATGTCCAGTGTGATGTCTTCAGATTGCTTTTGTCCGACCAACCAAGAATCCCCAAATGAATCACTTTTTCACAATGTAAGATGGAAAAACTGTCAAATGTTTGGCCTTTCTTCTTCAATCTAACTGATTATCACAATATTTGCAAATTAATTCTCATCATTTAAGCTGCACCTAAAGGCCTCTGCTGTACGGGGCCCACCCCCCGTCCAAGCAGCCATTCACCCAGCGAAGGGCGGCAGTGTAATTAGCTTGAGCCAATCGCGCTGAAGGCATGAGGGCAGGATTAGTTATTAACTGGGGGCTTAGCTGTCAGCTGTCAGCTACAGAGGAATGCTGCTAAGTCTGTGCGTCAGCCCTGTGCTGCGAGAGAAATAATCATTCTGGAAGCAGAATAGATGAGAAAATACAGCGGCGCTGTCTGCTGCTAATAGCCAGAGCCACGGGCGGATGGATCAGGCACCAGCTATAAAAGTTTCTGTCGCATGTGCAGCCTGGGTGCTGCTCTTTTCATGTCCCGATGATGATATTGCTCTAGGTGTGTCTGTAAAAACACTGACCTGAAAACAGCCTGCAGTGGCACTAATTAACCAGGTTTTCATAGTGCCAAGTGTGAGAATCTAATGTGTAATGTTTAGCGGTGTCAGCACAGACCAGACCCTCTGTTTGTCTTGGCCCTGCAGTGGCAAAAAACCTGATGGCAGCAGTTAGAACACAGAGAGTCTTTGTACGGCAAAGACCACTCGAAATGAGTAATAAGAGAGAGATTTGGCAATGCCAGTTCCATTAAAGAAATTGAATTTTCCTTCGGCGCGTCGTCGATATGTTTTCCCCCCCAAACCTGTCCGCAACTAAACACAACAAATTGATGCTGTCAGAGCGCTGGCAGGTCGTTTGACTTCTGTACCCAGAATTCATTTACCGGGCCCCTTCCCGTTCAGCCTGCTCTCCCAGGAGCACCCGCAGAATCCATCACACCAAGTTCCTCCTTTTTATTGGATGCTTGTGCCGGTAACAGATTGCAATGCTGCTCTGTCATCCCGTCCCACAAATCTGTCCGTCTCACACTTTGATCGGAGAGCACAGACGCTGGCTCGCGACTGGTGTGCAGCTTTTAGAGGAGCGGTGTCGCTGAGTCCAGGTTTGGCAGAAGATGAGGAGAAGGAGGAGGAGGGGTGGGAGCGCAGCACCCGCACTGGGCAGACTGCTGGGGAATTGGGAGTCACGCCTGCTGTGTGGCTCCACGGCCTCTGACCCCCCAGAGGAGAGGACCGTAGGAGTCGCTGCATAGCTTGCACATGCAGTCTCTTTGTCTCTGCTTCAACCACACAATCACTTTCTCTGAGTGTTTCTCAGAGGGACCAGTGCTAACCCAGCCTGCTAGCATGTTAGCATTTAGCTTGCAGAGAGGCCCAGGAAACCTCCAAGCAACAGTATGTGTTAGTGCATGCATACAGTTTGAGCAGATTTAAGCGTGAGCAAGGGCAGTTTGAGTGCGATGGCAGGGTTGTGAGGGAAAGCTTTGATAATGGAATCTGAATGAGAAAGCAGTGAGTCGTGCTCTCAAATTGAAAGACCACGCTCTTGAGTAAAAATAGGATAAAACACCCCATACCTTGTCAGTGTAGTCAGGTTTTCACCGAGGTTCAAGAACCAAGTATTTCACAGAGGCTCAGGTTTACATTGCTGTACCACTTTGCGGTGTGAGCAGGCCGGTGGAAGCTGTGTGCGCCCAGGCTGCACAGATCTGATGACTATAATGAGAGAGGAAAGCAACACACACCAGGAGACGCTGAGACAAGGCATGCCCAGGTGCTGCAGGGACACAGGTGCCGCCACCCCAAGCGGCTTGTTACACAAGTCATATCATGCATGCTGACAGTAAGCAGCAATGCAAGAACACGATCTCAGATTCTGTGTCTTGCAACTGTGCATCTTCACACACACACACGCACACAAACTCCAGCAGCTGTATGCTCCTGCTGCACAGACCTGGTGATATTTGAGACACACACACATTCTTAAACACTCCAGGAATGTCTCCATATGCTTTAAAGAGAGGAACTGGACTAAAAAGGAGATGTCTGGCTGATTCTGGCTCGCCTGTGTTTGCTTTCACGCTCCGACTTAAGTCGGAGCTCCAAATGGAAGCCAAACCCTGTGATCCATTGGGTGCCTATAAAATAACCATGGACGTGTTGTCCCAGATATAAATTGTTTGATTCCCTCGCTCTAGTTAAGCTCGCTTACTGGCACACTCGTACTGCAGAATCTGCGGCCCAGGACGGCAGACTGGTTCTTGGCCAATGACAGCGTCTCCCCATATGCACATGAGAGTGCGCAAGAGGGAGGGGAGCTGCAGGCTTCCCCCGTCCTCAAAATTCTCCCTCCCTAGCTCATTAACATTTCAAGAGGAAAATGTGATTGGAGAGGCAGTGTGCGGCACAGTAAACCCCTTCTGTTACTCACACAGAAGACATGAAGACAACAGAGATGCTGCTCACACAGTCCTCAGCCTGTAAAGTATCCGAAATTATGTAAACCAGATCAGCTTGACACCAAAACTCAAGATGAGCTGTCAATCGCAGCTTGTTTTCTACATGATTATACCATTCTGTGCTCTAATCTGGTAAAGTGGCAGCCTTGAAGCTTCTTTGTCTGCAGTATCCAAGCAGCAGCAGCAGCAGCAGCAGCAGCAGGGTGTATTAGACCAGTTGCAGACGCCGCATCCATGGAGCTACTAGAGGTTTATCAGGAGCGGAGTGTATCTCCACAGACACAAAGTGACATTTTAGCCGAGCGCTATCAGCTCAGGACCAAAAAGGTTAATTGCTCTCGTCTCTGTCAGGTTGTGGGCCGCGCCGAATCCTCTGATCCATGAAATGAAAGTAGCCGTCGTCATCCTGACGAGTGAAAAGATGCTGACTCACTTTCATCTCAGGGTTTCTCTGGATTTTCTGTGCTTTCACTCACAAACCCCGGTCGTGTCTTGCTGACCTGTGTGTGTGTGTGAGTCGCATTTGTAAGTCAGTATTCGAATTCCATTAACATTTCTTCCTACCCACACTCCCTTTTGAATCTTACTCACACTAAGATGAATATTATGTGTTTTTAAGCTCGATGCCTCGCTGAGCTACAGTGCAGGGCTGGAGCTGGTTGCGAAGGAAAGCGAGGAGCGGCGTGTGTGATCGTAAGCATCTGCTCTTGCTCTTGTGTTCACGTTGATACGTGTGTGTCAGTCTGCTTATGAAGAGAGCTCTTGATGGCGGGGGGTTTGGCTTGTGAAATGCCACAAATGTGATGATGGGGGAGTGGGCGAATGTGGTCTGACACCCAGTGAGGTGGAAATGTAGGTTAATCTGCTCATATGGACACAGCCATCATGATCAGCAGCATACCTCCTGGAGCAGGGGGGGGTGGGGGGGTGGGAGGTGGGCGTTGGCTGAGCCTGGGAGAGGGCAGAGAGAAAGGGAGAGAATGGCCAAAGAGGTTTGGTGCATGATTACTGGAGGATGCTGTAGGGGGAAAAGGGCAGGGAGGGTTTGCTCTGTGTGTGTGTTCGTGTGTGTGTGTGTGTGTGTGTGCGCTAGAGAGGGGAAAAAGAAGTGAAAGATGAAGGAGGTGGGAAGAGGTCAACGGAGAAAGATGAGAGGACTGAGGACAAAAGAACAGAGGGAGCACCGTGGATTGATGCATTGGCTCGGAGGTGGCGTGCCCCCCCAACCCCCCACCCCCAACCCCCGCGGTCCATCTTCAAACACTCCTCTGCGGGACTGCCTGATTGGCCAGGTGTCGCCATGGTCACGGATGCAGCTCCGTCAGACACCGTGCCACCTCTCCCCACCACCCCACCACAGCTCCTTTAACCTGCTTCCACCTAATTCAATTACACAATCACATTATGTAACGTAGTTAGGGGCAATGCACACACGCTCTGAGGAGTGACACTGATGCAGGCGCCATCTGTGACAGAAAGAGCTTTTAAACAAAACGCACACTAATTATTTTAGCCTTACTGCTGTGATGGTGTCCACAGCCTTTAACATGAAACACGGCCACCTTTAGACTTGATCTGTGTGTGCTCGGATCCGCAGTGATTTGTCAAGCTGTTGTTGCGAGAAATGTAAAGACATGTCCACGTCCTGAAAGACAAATTATTTGAAAGAGAATTCAAAAGAAAAGATGTGCAGACACACACGGCGGTTGCGAGTGTGCTAGTAAACCTCCCTCATTGATATACGATTGAACAGCACCCATAATTGGAGCCTCCACAACGACTGTACAGATGAAGCAGCACAAAAACTGAACATCATAACCTTCAGTTGTGTCCAGGAGGATGCAGCCAGGCTTTTTAACCTTCTGTTTTGCCAATTTGGACACTTTTAGTCTAATGTTGTTGTATCACAGCACTCTTAACCTTACGAGGTTGTGCACTTTCATATTGTACCAGCAGGTCAGTGATACATGCTGCTGCTGTGTCATTTAGCTATTTATGTGCAGTACAAGCATGAAGATTTTCTATTAGAAGCCAGTGTTGGGTCTGAAGAGCTGATCGAATGTGTTCCACCGTCTTTGTCTCTGCGTGGATCCTGACAGCAGCAGCGTTGTCAGTAAGCAGCACACACTGAATCAGCTGCAGCAACATGACGGCATCACATCACAGTCTCTGCCCGAGACAACCGAAAGAATGAAGCATTTGCGCTGCTTCTGCGTGGGATGTATGGAGCGTGAGCGTGCGGCGTGCGTTGCTGCTGCACGGATACAAATGATGTCTCAGTGCAGCATGGAGATGCTGCAGAGTGGGCTGCCATGTGTGCATCCAGAGAAAGCCCTCCCCCTCACGCTGCTCTCCTCATGGCCACATGCATTTGATGGAGACTCCCACCCACTCACCAGCGCCCCGCTTCCCGTCCTCCCTCTCGACCAGAGAGAGACACCTAGTGGACTCTGGGTGCATCTACAGCCTTGCGTCCCCGCTGCCCTCACCCTGACCTGCACTTCTTTACCAGCGGAATAATTTATGGTGCGAGGCGCAGGCAGTTTCTAGTGATTGTACAAGCACAGTGGGACGGGTGGATAGACTAGAGGTGGGGGGAGGAAAGGGGAGGACACAGAGTAGTATTCCCAACCTGGTGATAAATACAAGGGCTACAGTAAGCTGTGTTCCACGCAGCAGAGCATAATCTCATCAGGCTCTATTAACAAGCAATTCTCATCAGGTCTTTTGCTTTTGCTGCGTGCGTCTCTTCTCCTCTGCCTCCACATTAGACCTGTCTGAGTTGAATTAATCACACATTTCCATGCTACGTGTGCCTACACACTCTGCAGGCTGCAGAATGCATTCCAAAGCAGTTTGCAGGGATTCTATACTGTACTGGCCTGTAGTCTGAAACTCATTTATCATGGCTGTGCAGACAGACTGCTGCTGCTGTGGAGACTGTTCTGCATTCAACACATCTCTCTCTCTCTCCTCACTCCTGCCTGTATCTCTCTCTCCATCCATCCCTCATATGCTCCTCTCTCCCCCGAGCTGTATGAGCGATCCCTCCCGCCCCCTCAGGTCTTCTCTATTTTTAATTACCTGTCAGAGACCCCGGGTCTCGATCACCAGCCTCCCAGCCCTCTGTCTCGTCTCATTCACTTCAAACTAGCCAGGAATCCGCCCGTGAGACGACGGCGAGGAGCGTTTCCGATCAGGCAGTCATTGAGAGGACTGCCAGTGCATTGTGGGAAGGATTCATCACCGCTGACCACGGATATGAACGTGTGAAAGATTGTTGTCGTGAGAGTTATTGAGCTGATGATATCTGTTGTGCCTCTATGTGCTGGTCAGTGTTCAGGACTGTTCAGAGTGTTCATGTAGCTTAGATCACATGTAAAGAAGCAAAGTAGAGCCAGATCATGATGAATAAGTTAATACATAAGACTTTACACTGTGTAATACAAGCTGCCCACATCGTGTTTCAGTATAGTCCAGATTTTTTTTCTTTAAAGTTGCATTACTTGTGTTTTTTGTCCACCTGGGGGAAGCACAACAGGCAGTAAACACAACACGCATGTATTATTACCTCCTAAGGTGTTATTAACGCATGCAGCAGAAAGGAGCAGCGTTAGCTTTCATTTGAAGCTGTGTTTCTGGCCTCCTGACAAATCAAAGTCCAATATTCACCCTTCTGTTATTATGTTTTGGTCTCCTCCAGCTCCTGAGGGGGGAAATATGTGACTTTGAGCCAAAACAGTGAAGTTGAACGAGCTGAAAAGATGCTTAAAGTTCTGTAGAGCTGAGGCCAACGCTGAGGGTTTGATATTACAAGCAACACTTCTCACATCCCACATAAAATATTGATTAGTGCATCTTTAAGTTTTTAAGATTGAAGGTTTAAGGGATTGCACAGGTGGTTTAGGTAATCCCTCTCAGGTAGACATAAAAGAAAGTTAGTGAAAATACACACTCAAATCTCAGATTCAGTCATTTGGACACATTCAATGTTCTATATAAGAAGCTGTTTATGTGAAAAATGAATATTGGCTGATATATTGTGTATCATCAGTTAAAAGCCTTGTAAACTTCCTGTTTGTGGTGTTAGAAGAAGAAACGAAATGAAAGATCTGACATTACAACACGGATTGCATAATGCGTAGAGGACTGTTGAAGTAGAAAAGTACTAACTGACAATAGAATACTTGTACTCATAGTATTATTTACAAGTGTACCTCATCACTTCTTGAACAGCCTGAACAGGTGGGTTATCATTTCTCTGCAGGTGAAGATTGTTCAACTGTGTCGAGGCTTTTTTTTCTCAAACTATGCAACAGCTTGCTCAGTCGATCATGTCCTCGGCCCTCATTTGTTCACGTGAAAGATGAGAGCAGGACGAAGGCCGTGCACAGGAGTGATGGGTGGTGTTATCTTTCCTCTCTGCTCGGCTGTGTGGAGCGTAGAGGTCTGGTTTAAATATAGAGGCCGGCCTGCGGTGAAACAGTCCGGACTGCCAGTGTGTCTGTCAACACGTCTGTCAGTGCCCAGTTCGACTCAAACGCACAGAATCACGCTCTGACAGAGGAAGCTCTGAGTTTTGGCTGTAATTTCCTGTTGTGATAGAGGAGTGTGTTTGCTGGGCGGACGGATCCTGTTCCCCTTTCCCTCTGTCACAGCGGTCTCAAATTTCATCCTACCTTCAACCGGACTGTCGCACAGCCAGAAGGGCTGATTTTGTGTGTGTGTGTGTGTGAGTGTTGGACGCAGGTGAAGCCACAGGGGTCGGCGTGCGTCCTGTCACTCTTGACAGCCGCCGTGAGGTCGCCATGCGTCGTGCATTCAGTATATTCAGAGGTTACAGGAGAGCCAGTGAGGATGACGACGACGTGTTTGTGTGCAGCTCTGGATACAAGGTGAAACAACAGACAGGGGCCTGAAATGAGACATGATGGACATGGAAATATGTGGCCTTTCTTCATCTAAAAATAGTCTAGAGCGTGTATTTTCTGTATCCTGGCAGGTATCTTTGCAGTGCATCTTTTGCCAAAAGATGGATTTCATGTCCGTAACAGTTCATTTCCTGGTGTCCTTTTCCTCAAACTGTCCATTTATAGTTGGAGGACTTTTCATCAGATGCTGGCAGGCACCGCCAGCATTGTTAAATTGAATTCCAGGTAGCATTAATAACGTCCTAGCAAAAGTTAGTCCATCTGAATCCTGCAGATACTATGTGACTGCAGGCTGCCAGTGAAACACTTGATGTTGAGTTCAGTCCTCTGCTATTCCAAGCATGCGTTGGACTTCTCTCTCAGCATATGGTGCACGTTGCATAAGGCTTTTCTGTCTCATGCAGAACAGTCCATTTTTGCAAAAGAGGGCACCCATTGTCTCTTGACATCAGTTCTATTTTGAGTTTGTTGCTCGGTTTCAAGGGAGCAGTTAGTCATCCACTTTTCTTTGTAAAAAGGTTGTTAAAGGTATAGTGCCAGAGCCCGGCTGACAGCTATTGGCTAGGTCAGTGTTTTTGGCTGGTTTGTATTTATCACAGATATGCTAACATTTAGTAATACAGCTGAGGCTGATGGGAGTGTTATGGCGTTGCTAATAATAAGTCGTGACCTGGATGACTGAGAATCTTTCTTTCTTCCTCTGTAGATCTGTCTTTTCACTTCATGGTGCTGTGATACTTAATATCTGAACTACCTCTTTAAGTACAGGTGAAGACACACTGCCTGGAAAGGCAGCATGAATAATACGAGGTTAAATGATGGCCGTCTGTGGACCCTCCGCTCTGTCCAAAACGATTGCCATCTGAATGAAAGTGGAGGCTGCAGCCAAATGTTTTGTTTAACTGCTGTCAAAATGGACGTTATGTCTTGTTATTTGCTTCTCCAGCGGATGCACTTTGGTTTGTCTGGCCTGAGTGGAATCTAAATAGATTTGACCCCAGCCTCGCTCCTCAGGCCACACTCAATCATCTGCATTTAGACCTGATCTTTACCACATTATTCCCCAAAAACTCCAATTAAAGCCGCGGCTCCCCGGCTCCATTCCGTTTGTGACGGATGAGTCTGAACCCGAGTTCAGCCAAACCGTCATCTCTCAGCGGTTCGCCTCCATGCTGGAGCACTTGCTGTGTGTTGGACTGAAGCGGAGAAGCAGCGGGTAAACCTAACTGAAAACAGCAGGAACCCTTCCTCTGCTCCCGCCTGTGTGCAGGATATTAAATAATAATTTATGTGAGAAATATTCCTGTTATTCCAAGACCGGCAGGAAGTCCCATCTGTGTCCTGAAAGCGGTTCAAATCCTCTGACTGAAGTCCCCACCACCCCATTCCTCACCTGCAGCGCACCTGCGTCTGCTCGGGTCTTCACCTGCTCTGTGTTTTACAGTGTTTGGTGCTGGATCTCCTCTACAGACGCGAGGCTGGCATCGCTCTCACAGATTCAGCTCTGCTCCGAAATGTTTTTCAGAAGCATCCACGCCGCTGTGAAATTATCTGAGCTGTCGCCACGGAAACGTCGCTTTGTGGCTTTTGTGGTGTGACCTTCGCGTGCTGCCAAGTTTTCAAAGATGGCTGTTAGAACTGTCTTTGAAGTGTGTCTGCGCTGACGCTGCGGCGCCACATTTGTGTGTCAGTTTATTGTGTTGACTCTTCTTACTTGTTAAGTCATTTAGAAGCTAGCTTCTGCAGTGAAACAGCTCTCTGACACTCACTGAGTTTTCCTTATATACCTCACCAACACCGGCCCTCTGCTCAGATGCAGGCTCTGTCTTATCTCCCCGTCTACTTCCCCTTCCTCCTCGGCTTGTTTCCTCTCTCTTGCCATCCTCATTTTAACCAACCCTCTTTGTGCAATTTGAAGCATGGCAGCATGGTTGTGTCACAGAAAAGTGACCACACGCTGCAACGTGCATCCTGTCAAAATGCAGATTTTTTTCATCCGCTCATTTGTTGCAGGGAAATGGACTCATTTAACCCGAATGATCTTCTTATCTGTTAGTAATGTGTTGATGCAGTGCGGTGAGCTCCATGTGAACTCCCTGCTTCAGATCTGTAGGAGGTCATGCGTGCTTTGATGAAGCTGGCGATGCGGCTTCATCCAGCAAAGCACCGCGTCGGCTAATCAAATACATGCCAGCTCACATCTCTGGTCGATTGTCTCGTTTACCTCCCCATTGTTGTGATGAAAGATAAGATGGTTGCCATGGTGATGGCTTGACTTGTAAAATGTTCTGTGTTTATGACAAAGTGTCGTGCAGTGTTTTGGCATCTGATAAGCCGTTTAACACATCGTCTGTCACTCCTGCCACTGCACTTCCTCTCCTCTTTGTATTTCATCGCAGCTCAGCTCAGCCTCCTGCGCCGCCTAAGCTCTGAGCTGTTCTCCATCTGATTCCCAGCTAACACCATGACCACCTGACTCTGTAAATGTTCTCTAGCTCAGCTCAAGCTGGTCCAGAACTCTGCACGAACGAAGCCTGTTAACAAAAGCTAGCATAGCTCGCACGTCGGTCCGATTTTAGCTTCTCTCCACTGGTTCCTTGTCATTTACGGGATTTTAAAGCTTAATCTTGACATACAATTCCAGAAAAGCAGCGATTTCTGTCTGTTCAAAGGTCGAGGCAGACAACTAAAGGTGATCACAAACAGACTTGTCAGTGACCATCTTAAAATCCTTGTTTTCTCTGGCTTTCTCTTGATTTTATGCCTTGTCATTCTGAGTTCTGCACTTAATTGTACCTCTCTTCATATTTTGTCTTCTCTTTCTCTTTCTCTTTCTCTTTCTCTTCCTGTAAACCACTGAGTAACTTCTGTTTTGAAAGCTCTTATATAAGTAGAGTTTGCATGCTAACACCAGTAGCCCTTTATGTTCATAGCATTTGTCTCTGCTCTCTGGATAGACAGATAAAAGATTATGTAAGTGTGCTGAGTCCATCTGGTTTGAGGACCCGATCAGAATCGGACTGATATGGTTTTAAAGTATCTGCAAGCCACATGTGGCATCCGATGTGATCAGCAGCTGCATCCTGCCGTGCAGACCGTCAGAGAGGCTCGTAGCTCATCGCCTCACCTTCATGCTCTTAGAAAGAAAACTTGGGATTTTGCGGCGAAACGTGCATGTTTGTGATTTTGACATTTAACAGCTCGGCTTGTTACATTCCACAGTCCCTTTCCAGGATGTGATAGCTGCTGGTTTCTGTGCTGCGCAGGCCCAACATTCCTACAGATCCTTAGATCTCAGCACACTCTGGAGTCATTTCAGGGCTCCTTCTGGTTGTGGAATTTCTGGAATATCATGACATTTTCAGAGGAAAACCAGGACACTCAGAGTCACTGTAGACATGAGGGAACATCAGCTGAAAACAGGAAGAGTTCAGTGTTCAGGTCTTAAATAAGATCTTCAAGAGGTGTGCATGATCTGACCTCCTCTCTGCTTTCCTTTTTTTCTTCCACCAGACAACATCGCCTACAGGTCAGGGCCGGTCCGACTCGCCGGTCTACACCAACCTCCAGGAGCTGAAGATCTCTCAGTCCAGCCTGCCCCCCGTCCCGTCCAGCTCCCCTCTTCACATCCTGGGTGACTGGGAGACCCACAAAGACCTGAGTGGCAGGCATTTCTACTACAACCGCGCCACGGGAGAGCGCACCTGGAAGCCGCCGCGCACCAGGGACACGAGCGGCAGCACCAGCAGCATCCGAGGAGACAGCCAGGGCACAGTGGAGAGTGAGGTGAGGGTCGCTTAAACCAACAGAAGCCATTTTGTCATGTTTTGCGTAGCGTATAATCTGTAAAAGACATCTAACTGTGACAAAACGCACACAAAACTGCAACAAATCAACTTCTCCACTCTGCAGACAAACAGTAGTTGTGATGCCATGTTGAAGCACAGGGTTCAGCTGTTCAGTTTGTATGTGAGAAGCTAAAGCCACAGTAGAGGAGCACACAAACAGTGTGTAGATGAAGCCTTAAACAAACAGGCTGTGGTGACGGTGTGGTGGACCTCAAAAGACTTTTAAAATGCAGTTGTGGTCTCTGAAGGTAGGGAAACATGAGTGCCTTTGAAAGGGGGAAGTTGAGATTTCCTGTCAGGTTGTTGCTTCCTGACTCACTGTCCAACACTGCCCTCATGTGGTGGTTTGGTTTATTGCAGGACCATGTAGGGAAGAGTAATGGCTAATAATTATAGTGATCTACTTATGAATGAGTGCTGAATTGATGAGTGAACCAAAAGAAAATGAATCAACGTACATTTGAATTGTTTCATTCATAGTTAAAGCTGGTCACACCTTCTCATTTGAGGATTTGTTTACATGTTGTAGACCAACTGATTCATTGATGGATGAAATATGCAGGTTAATTAGTAATAAATGGCAATAAGGATGAGCAGCAGCTATAGTTACGACAGATGTGTCATTTGTATGAGCAGTATCTTGATGTTGTGGTGGGGGTGAGGTGGAACTGTTTGCAAGGGAATAGTTTGACATTTTCAGATCACTTATCTACTTTTTTGGTAGCATTTGGTAGATGAAAAGATTGATATCACTGTCATGTATTTAGGGTAAATATGAAGCTACAGCGAACAGCTGGTTAGCTTAGCTTAGCAAGACTAGAAACAGGCAAAAACAGCTAGCCTGGCTCAGTCCAAAGGTGAGATGATGTGTCTACCAGCACCTCTAAAGCTCTGTTCACACATTATACTGCACTTTGTTTGTTATTTTTGCCCAAAAACTGAACTGTGAAAGCAGCAGTTTGACAGAGCCAGGCTAATGGTTTCCAGTCTTTGTAACATTACTGCTAAGCTAGCCAAGCTAAGCAGCTCTTGTAGCTAAAGGAGAAGTTCAAAGGAGCATAAAATACACATACAAAAGTAAAAGGGTTGCAATGTCTTCATGGACACATCAATGAACCACCATGTCTCATTAAGCGTCTCTCTCTGTGTCTCTTCTTCAGCCGCTGTCCTCAGAGGAAAACTGTCACAGCACCCACTCCAGTCAGTCTGACAGCCAGTACGGGTCGCCCCCTAGAGGCTGGTCCGAGGAGCTGGATGAACACGGTCACACTCTCTACGTCTCTGAGTACACACAGGAGAAGGTGCAGTCCGCTGATCGACCGTGCCCCTTATATAGACTGATCCCTGTTGTGCAGGGACGTGTCTTTGACAGACTGGGGGGACACCTTCTGCATGTCGTAGATTTACTCCCTGCAAATGATATCTGCATTAAATATGGTTGTTTTCCTTATTTTTGGATGCTGAACACTGTTTGTATTCACAGTGGATAAAACATGTGGACGAGCAAGGCCGGCCCTACTACTACAGCGCCGATGGATCCAGGTCAGAATGGGAACTACCCAAGGTAAGACTATCCTATGAACATCATCTGCTGCCTCACTCGCACCTCATTTAAAGTCACCTCCTCCTCTTGAAAGTGGAAAATCTTCTCCGATTACATCACCTCACACCACTACCCGGTAACACACTTTTGCGTGGCTCCTCCTCCCCCTGGTGTGTATTCTTAAGTCCTCTCCTGTCAGTGTAAGTGGATGAGAGTCTGAGGAGCTCACACAGGAGCCAAGTTAGGGTGACAGACTATTACTGGCTGTGCACCTGCTAATCCAGAGAGCTGATCACAAACCAGCAGTCCATTCTCAGAGCGAGTGGACTGTAGTGCGGACATGGGTATTAACAGTGGACTTTACTGGGGACTGTTGAAGACAATGCCTGAGCTGTAAGAGAACTCCCTCTGTCCAATGGTGCTGTGGAGAGTATCAGGAGAGGTAGGACAGAGGGACAATACTGAAAGGTGAGCTGGAATAACTCTGTGGCGTCTAAACTTCAGCTGTCCTCTCTGTCCCCGCAGTACAACATCTCCCCTCAGTCCGGAGAGGTTCCCAAGAGTCGCAGTCTGGAGAGGAAGCAGCAGGACCCCATCGTCCTCACCAAGTGGAGACACAGCACCTACGTCCTAGACCTCAACGATAAAGTAAGACACAGTGAAGACGGCGGGATTCAAAAGCAGAGAGCTCGTGACAGACTGTTGGTTCTGATTGTTGTTGTCTTTTCATGTGGTCTTTGTGCTAGCTGTGTTATCACAGTGAGTTTAATCCCAGCGCACTGATGACGCTCTCAGCTCAGCAGAGAAACAGGCTTACAATGGCTTAATCTGGCTCTTTTATTTGGGGATCTGGGGGGTGTGTTGTTCAAGTGGACAGCAGGTTTAGTACCTGTGTTTAGAGGTGAATGTGTTGTGATGTTATCAGACAGTGAAGTTTGTGCTTTGTATTCACTCCAGCTAGTTTCTGTGCAGAGTCAGGTTGTAGGCTGACCTCCATGCAGCATGCTAATCCATTACAGCAAACATCATGCCTTTAAAAGAGTGCTGGAGAGAGTTGGTAGTACACTTCTGTGAAATTGTGGGACTGACGAGAGACAAATACAAGAAAACTATAGTTTAATTTATAGTTTCAGGCTTATTTTTGTCATTGCAGGCAGGTAAATGTAAATGAACAAGTCTGAACTGGACACCAGCAGCCCTCCATAACACCAGTCAAACTGTAGAAGGTTTCAGTGTGAGGAGAGTGTGTGGGAGGCTAACTCTGGTGGTTTCATTGCAGTTTTCTCTCAGACTCTGGCGCTTCACTTCAGACTCGAGGAGATTTCGCCTCTCTCTTTGCCGTGATAAAGTTGGTACCGCTCCTCTCCGGCCCCCCTGTCTAATCAACAGACGAGCCGCCCTGATTCGCTGTCAGTGTGTCCTGTAGACTTGCTTTGTTCAGAGGGCTGTGATGAAATCAAAGCCGTTTCAATCAAAGATGGCTGATTTGTTCTTAAGGTGGATTGGATGAACAGGAAGAAGCTGTAGTTTGGAGCCTTTCACTCAATTAACACACTTTCCTCAGAAGGCCAGAATAAAAGCATGTTGTTTACAACCTCAATCCTAACTTCATCTTTACCTTTTGATGACCTTCACTAACATCCAGCACGATCTTGTGATTCCTCTGCAGGTTGCTGATCCATTTTCCTCTCCTCACTGACCTCAGACTGACTCTTCATGTGTCTTGTAGTTAGCTGGTAGTTGTTAGCGACTCATCATGTTGTGCCTCTTGTTGGTAGGAGTGTGCTCCGGCGCCCAAGCAGAGCTCTCCAGACTCTGACTCCTGCCCCTCATCTCCTAAGCACCCCTCGACAGTTAGTATCCCAGCTTACACCGCATTGCACCACACTGACCGCCATCCTTCTTTCGCCTGCACCCAAACACAAACATCTTTTCATCCCCTGAACGCTCCATCTCTGCATCGCATTTGGCTCCTCTAACCAGCTGCATGCCACATCCCACGTCTAACTGCATCACATCTAACATGACAAAACATTTTCCAACCAGGAATGCAGCAATTTTGACCCCCTGCAGCAACGTTAGGGCGACCTCTGCTGGTTATTTTGCACATAACATCAAGCAGCCCAGCCACTTCCAGCCTACAACATTGTCCCATTCGCTTCTCAAGCCTCAGCGCTGTGTGTGTGGATGTGTGTGTATTTTCATGCATGTGTTCTAGCTGGTCCTTATCTGCATCTGTGTCTTCCTCCTCAGCCCTCAGAGAAGTGTGGAGTCCTCAATGTCACCAAAATCACAGAGAATGGAAAGAAAGTCAGGTAGGAACTGAAGCTTCGTTTTTTTTAAGTCCTGATGATCTTTTAAGAGAGTCTGAAATCTCACTCCCATAATGTCTCCGTGTTATTGTGCCGTACAGGAAGAACTGGACCTCCTCGTGGACAGTGCTGCAGGGGTCCTCCCTCCTCTTTGCCAAGGGTCAGGGGGGCAGCACCAGCTGGGTATGTATCCCATCAGCCCCAAGAGGCTTCTGTTCCTGTCGGGTTTCTGAGCTTTTTTAGCGTTCCATTCATCTCTGTGTTATTTCTCTCTTCCTTATTTCTGCATAGTCATCTGTCTTCATTGCCACCTGTGCTGTGAAATGTGTCATCCTCTGTTTATTGCTCCTCTCCTCTCCTCTCCTCTCCTCTCCTCTCCTCTCCTCTCCTGAAGTCTTACTACCGCAGCGGCTCCATCCCTGAGCTGCTCCTCACTCTCCTTAGCAACTGGAAGCGCTCAGTCAAGCCGCGCCCTGCTGTCTCCTATGTGAACTGTAGGCCTGTGCAGGCTGCCGCTGTATGTCCCCTCTCTCTGCATGTCTTCCTTCTTCTCCCCATCTGTCAGTCTTTCGTTCACTCCTGCTTTAGCAGACTTTGTGTGTGTGTGGAGCTTGATTTAGCTTATCCTAATTTAACAAATTCTCATGTGTGTGTGATGTGAAAATGCTTGCAATAATGAACTCACAGAGAATTACCACCTGACTTTTCTGTATCTTCTCAGCTCCATGTGGTTTAGCATGTTTTAGCTTCATGTTTAGGTTTTCAGCTCTGACTTTTACTGCTTTGCTTCACTCTCAGCAGTGTTGCTTGCAGCAGCATCAGCTGTTTTCAGCAGGCAGACAAAGGTAGCAAACAGCTGGTGAGCGTAGTGGAGCATTTAGCAGCTAAGGAGCCAGATATGTTCATCAGGTGGACACAAACAAGAGTGAATAAATGTTAATGTTGCCGTTTGTCATAATACCTTTATAAGGTGGTGATATATGTCAGTGATGCTTTTACAGCAGCTTTACTGCCCTCAAGTGGCAAATAAATCATATAATGCAGGTTTAAGTTGGATGGAAAGATGAATCTAAGCCTCAAAAGCTAGATTTACTGTCTTTATTAGACCCAGTAGTAGAGAAAGACAACGACCCCCAGCTGGACACAAACCAGAGATGTCGATGTCCATGTTCAGCAATTTAATTAATTGAGATTAAAGCTCTCTGTGATAACCTGGAACAACGCATGTTCGGCAACGACAGACCATCATGGTGGGGTTGAAACACAAGTGTCAGTGTGAATATGCATAATGTTCTGTATGCCTGGAAACACTAAATAACCTTGAAAGTCAGTTTCATGTCCAACAGTCTTGAAAGAGTCTAACCTGAAGCACTGACTGTTCATTAGTATGAACCTGATATAAATAACGCCTCCATGTAACACAATACTAAAGACGTGTGTGTGTGTGTGTGTGTGTGTGTGTGTGTGTGTGTGTGTGTGTGTGTGTGTGTGTGTGTGTGTGAGTGTGTGTGTGTGTGTGTATGAGGAGTTCCAAACAGTAATGAAGGACACCTGCTCTAACAAGCACTGTAGTACCTGTGGTGTCTGTGCTTTTAAAAACTCTGAGAACAACAGGCAGAAATTCATATCCCAAGATGTTATGGGATGTTTTGAAATTAAAGCTGCAGTATGTGACTTGTGAAAAAGTAATATTTTGTCATATTTGTTAAAAGTGTCCCTCTGCCCAGACAGCAGTAAATGAAACGTGTAATCTGTGGAAAAAACGGCTCCGTTGGTCGCACCTACTGCCCCTACTGCGATTTGCAAGAATGCACCACGCCCGACATAAAACAACCAATCAGAGCCAGAGGAGCATCTGAGGGAGTGTCTGACATCTGTCAATCACTGCTCACACACGCTGCGAACCGCCCCCTCCCTTCGCTCATGCTGCCGGCTGCCGCTCAGTCAAACAGCTCTGTGAGCGGCGTCAGGAAGCTAATGAAAGCTATGATGGAGCAACAGCCAATCACAAAGCAGAAACTGCCCATACCGCCACTGCCAACAGCAGCATATACGGCTAAGACAACAAATAACCAGAAAGCTAATATGGTGATTGTTACAGTAACACTCCGCAGCGTGTATGGTGTGTTAGCGACTGTGATGTAGCAGCTGGGCAGAGTTAGCTTGTTTCCGATGCTAAGGCTATGTTACTGGTTGTCACGGCAACCATGCAGACGCCCCAGGGAGGAGGGGCTTGGAGGCAGGGCATTAGTGCAGCGGAGAGGGAGGGGGAGTGATGTGGAGCTTGTTTGGTTCAAATTTTCAGGCTAAGTCTGCTCTCTTCTCCATCTTACCTACTGCAGCTTTAAACTCTTCTTTTTATTCCTTGTTTAACATGAACATGTGATATCAGCTGTGTGTCAGCCTCTCATACCGTTTCCTTGATTCCAGAAGTTTGGCAGCAACCAGTCGAAGCCGGAGTTCACCGTTGATCTGAGAGGGGGGTCGGTGGAGTGGGCCTCCAAGGACAAGTCGAGCAAGAAGCACGTCATCGAGGTATCAGCCGCTGTGGATCTGCAGTGGATCGACACTTAGGCTTCTTAGGATTTAGTGCGGTGGTTTTGGTCAGAATTAATGTTGACTTTTCCTCCCTCAGCTGAAGACTCGTCAAGGGACCGAGCTGCTGATCCAGTCAGAGATCGACAGCGTCATCAACGACTGGTACCGGGCCCTCACAGAGACCATCAACACACACGTGAGGAGGCCGCTGTCTTTAGCAAAATTATGAGATGTCAGCAGTTTTATCTTTGAGTAGATTTCTTTTGTCTGTACTCCCTCACTTCCATTCCTTCTGTCCAAACCAGAGTGAAAACTTGTCACCAGAGCTGAAATCAGAATGTTGACACAGTAAAAAGAGTGAACACTCAACAGTGTGAACAGGCTGCTGCAGGCTTGGTTGGAGTGAACAGGCCTCAGTAGTAAAATAAGTCTGAGTGGACTGTGTCTAATAGTCTGTGTGTGTCCTCCTCTCCAGGCCTGGGAGTCAGACGAGGCCATTGAGGAGGACATGCCTGAGTCTCCAGGAGCTGAGAAACAGGACAAGGAGAAAGACCACCGGGACTCCAAGAAGAACCGAGGTGAGACAGACTGAGACAACATGCTGTATGCGTGTTGATGATGAGCGTCTTAAAGGAATGCACTCACACCCCGCTCATCTCCCTCAGCGATGAAGACCTCCGTGAGTATGGACTCATCAGACCAGAAGAAAACCAGGATGAAGCTCAAGAAGTTCCTGATCCGTCGGCCCACCTATCAGGCTGTCAGAGACAAAGGCTACATCAAAGGTATTCAGACAGAGTGCAGCACAGGCGCTGACCCACATGGGTTTGATATGCAACAGCAAGAAGCCAATGTGTGTGTTTGGTCCCTCAGATCAGGTGTTTGGCTGCAGTCTGACCAGTCTGTGCCAGCGGGAGAACACATCGGTGCCCAACTTCGTCAAAATGTGCATCGAGCATGTGGAGAACACAGGTATGAACAGCACCCATCTGACTGATGTCAATCATTTAGTCATCAGTAAGTGATGGCATTCCCACTCACACCCCTGCCTTCAGTTCAGGAGTGAGTTCAGCCTGCAGCTGCTTGCTATTTGCAAATCCAGACCTGGAAGCAGCTCTCTAAGCAGCCACCTGTGTGCAGCAGTCATCACATCACCATTATGTTTCCTGTGGACTTCTTGTTCTCTCAGTAGGCTTTGAGCCACTAAGTAACACGCTGCGGAACAAAGCTGAGCTGACAGCACCACTTGTAGTCAGAGAGGAGAGCTCCAGTGCTAAAAACTGCTGAATCGCTCAGTGACACTGACGCTTCAGTACAAGCCCTTCAGCTTGAGGAAGCTGATTCATTGGGACCTCTGTTCTATCTTATGTAAGCCACAGGTGAATCCATTCAGCTCGCTCAGGTCTGACATCAGTTCATATCAAAGGTACAAAAACAGCGCCTCAAACTGTGTGTTGACACAAAATCTAAGGATGTCAGCATGAGTTAAATACAGTACCTGAATCAATGAAGCATACACCGAACATACATTCAACAAAGCACACAGCATAAAAAGCCCAAAAACAGCTGCAGTGTTTGCAGCCTGTTCAGCTGCGTCTTTTAAACCGAAACCATGAGGTGATGTGAGGAAATGCCAAGCATTTGATAGGTCGACCTTTTTTGGGGGGGCTGTTTGTTTGAGGTCAGCATTCCTTCCTCTCATCCTTCTCCTGCAGGTCTCAATATTGACGGCTTATACAGAGTGAGCGGCAACCTGGCGGTGATCCAGAAGCTGCGCTTCGCTGTAAATCACGGTAGGACTCCGGTCTCCTGGCCGACCCCTAACATGCCTGAAACACCGGCTGCTTGATGTGGGATGATCCGTGCTCCGAGCTCTCAGCGCACAGAACACACAGATTTGTTGATACGTGAGGTTCTGCTGTAGTAACACTTCTCTCCGTCACTCTCTTGGCTTCCCTCCCTCCGTCAGATGAGAAGGTGGATCTGAATGACAGCAAGTGGGAGGACATCCACGTCACCACTGGAGCTCTCAAGATGTTCTTCAGAGAGCTCCCTGAGCCCCTCTTCACATACGGATCCTTCAATGACTTTGTGAACGCCATCAGTGAGTAACCGCGTCCTCTGTTCAGATACGCCGTGACGAGGCGTTTAGACTCGCGTCGCTTTTGTCCCTAATTTACCCACAAGATGGTGCTCTGCACACGTCTGACCGGCTGTGTGTTTCTCTGCTGCAGAATGCTCCGACTACAAGCAGCGAGTGAATTCAATCAAAGACTTAATCAAGAAGTTGCCAAAACCCAACCACGACACAATGCAAGTCCTTTTTAAACACCTGCGCAGGTAAGAAAAGACACACGGGACACAATTCTAGAATTCTCCTGCTCTTCATTGGACAGTGTGACTCTGATCTGGTCAGCTGGAGACACAAGTGAGCGTCAGACACTGAGGATCTGTCTCTGTGTTTATATGAAGTGCTGTTTGACTCTGTGTGTTTACCTTTCCTCAGACTGATCAGCCTGCGGGCAAACACAAACTACAGCCACTTTAACGTGTATTCTTAGCCCGCTGGAGCCAGGGGCAGTATCATATGTTCACAATGACATTTGCCGAGGTTTCCAATTTGCATTTATATGGCGTTGTGTTTGCCGTAATTCAGTACCTATGAAGCGGTGTTTCTTTAGGAAATTTATAGCGTGACATTCAGTGTATGGAGGTCTACGTATATCAGCGGGCGGATTTAATCTTCTTTTTTTTTTCTCTCCCTTCCATGAATATGTTATTGTTTTGTGCATCTGCATGCAAGGATGTAGATTCTATTTAAAAAGGCTATTATGCTCTAGCCTGGAGCGTTCAGCAGTGTTACAGAGTGTGTGTCGCGAGGCTTGCCTCAGCGCTCCATCTCGAGCCCCGAAGATGTGTGTGAAGGCCGTAATGTTGTTTTTCGCCATGAAACCCTGAAGCTGTGCTAAAACCAAAGGTTGTCAAACAAATTCACGCTCACCGAAAGCCGTTTATGACACATCCCATCTTTAACTCTCACGCTCTACCTCTCTGACTCCCCCAGGGTGATCGAGCACGGAGAGGCCAACCGCATGACCACCCAGAGCGTGGCCATCGTGTTCGGGCCCACGCTGCTGCGGCCCGAGACGGAGACGGGCAACATCGCCGTCCACATGGTCTACCAGAACCAGATAGTGGAGCTCATACTGCTCGAGTACGAGAGCATCTTCGGCAGGTAGAGGAGGATGCAGGGCTTTCAGGCGCGGGCTTCTCCCCCTTTTTCCTCCTTTTCTTTGACTGAGCTGAACATTGCTGTGGACCAAGCAGTTGGGAGAAAAAAAAAGACTTTACATTCATCGACAGGACAGTTTATGAAAGCGTTGCACTTACAGAAGTTTTGGGGATGAATTTAAAAAAAAAGGTGTACAGATTTCACCCGCTTTTTCAGTTGCCATTCCTGCTGTAGCGGGCCGGACGCCGACAGTGTTTGAGAGTGATGCCGTGACGACACGTGGACGTCCGAGTGATTTGGTGGATTTGAGTATTCAGGTGTTTTCACATACACTGGATCCCTGCGGCCAGTAATTTGAACTTAAAAGCGGAGCAGGTGGAGGACCTTGGCGGATCACGGCGGGGGCCCCCCCGGCGGCCCCGCCGCCCCCCCCCCGCTGGAGGAATGAGCTGAATCTGAACTGGTTTTCTGCGTCGTGGAGCTTTGTCTGTGATGTATCAGCCGTGTGTGGTTTTGGATCAGGTGGAAAAAAAATAATCAGTGTTATGTTAACAGACTGTCTTTTGGCACTTGGATGAACTGGAGTTACAGATCGTGTCCCCAACTTCCCACAATCCCTCCGACCCCAGCTACACCACCTCCCCCACCCCAACTCCCCCTTTCAACCAGTGTTAAGCATTAACCCTGTGACACGAGCGCCCTGTGACTTGAACGGTGGAGGACAAACCTCTGTGTGTGTGAGTGAATTAACCCTAAATGGAATAAAAGCTGAGCAGAAGCATCCTCGTCTCGCCACTTTGTACAAACTGTGTGTCGTGTAGTCTTACGTGCTTTGGTAAAGTTTCCGTTAAGCTGCCGGGGGTCATCGTCTGTGGACTTCAGTGTTGGTTTCTTCAGTGGCAGGAAACGTCACTGAGCTCCTGGCGTTACTGGACAACAACAAAGTGGATTTCTGCAAACCGCAACATTACTGATTTTTACATGAATCATCACTGTCGGCTTGACGCCCCTTCTCCTCACCAAGCTAGCATTAAAGAGGACTCAGAGGAGGGAAACGGTACGAGAATATTTTGAAGGTCGATGTATGGGAGCATATGGGTGCTAGAATGCAAAGAAGAGCCTTTAAAAACCTTTCAGAGCATATGTACAGTGACAGGAAGTAGTTGTTCCAATGTGTTATAGTGACAGGTATGTATGCTTTGATGGTGAACTAGTGAAAGATGATTTTCATTTTGTAAATTTGAATTAAAAACGTGAAACAATACACAGATTGTGGAAGAAGAAAAAAAACAAACACATGATCGACTGTTACTTTTGTTTGAAGGTGTATCTGGAGTGTTTGCGCATGGTCAGCTGCACATTTTGAATGTAATTTTCAGGCTAACTGCTGTTTGTGAAATTGCTATGTCTAATAAAAAAGACAAACTAAACGTGGAGGGCGTGAAGCGCGTGTTCTTTGTGTGAAGGTCTCATGGTCACAGCGGGCGGACGGACGCGGCGGAGACGGAAAGGTGAGTCTGCTGTTTAACCTTCAATCAACTCTAATGCTTCACCTTTCCCTCGGCTTTAATTACAGAATTGAATTAATCTACTCAACTGATATCCTGGTTATTGAATTGAGTGATTAAGCTTTCATGTCTCAATCAATTATATTTCTACCTGTTAATTATGAAATGAACTGCAGTATATTTCTGGAGATTTCTCAAATGCTGCACAACCTCTGCCGCTCGGCTTCCATTAATCTGATTTCTGCGTTCTTCGAAGGCATTTTTGTCATTACTCCTCAGGTCAAACTTGGCTGCGGACCTGAAGGGTGTGGATTAATTGATGTCTAATTAGGTAATTGCCACAGTGCCAGTTTTGATTAAGAAGCACGAGGCGGAGCGGGTGCTGAGCAAAGCTGCTCGCTGAGGGCAGCACAGAGCAGAAGACTCCGTCTAGTATTCCCTTCATTTTGACTGCAGGTTGTGTGTGCGTGTTTCTGTGTTAGGATAGCTCATTTCATATGTGTGGAAGCCCATTTCTGGTTACAAATGATGGATCTAAAAATGCTCACGAGGACAAAATTAGAGGAGTGAAATTTCTGAGTCAAATTTATTAAAAACCAATTCCTTTGTTTTGAGGTAAACTATTATATGTTGAATGTTTGACCTTCTAAGGCAAAGCAATTAAGCCAACAGTCAAAGAAGGAGCTCTGAGGACTGAAATAAGTACAAGCGTCTGAGATTCTTCATCTCTGCTGTTATTTTTTTTATATACTTTATTGTGTCAGTACAGTATACGACATTCCTACAATACACATCCTGTTATTCAAATAACTTGACACAATTTTTAGTTTTTTGTTATCTTTCACCCGTGTGGCACAGTCAAACATAACCTTTCATAACTTAAAATACATATACCAAATACCCCATAAGTAAGAAAATAAATAAATAAAATAAAATAAAATAACATTACCCAACAAAAAAGTATACACACGCAATTACAACAAATACAACAGTAAAATGAATGCGCATGTTAACGGTAAATAATTAAAGAAAAAATAAAGAAAATTTTTTAGGCTTCATCTCTACTGTATACAGAGAATATATCTAGTTACTTTAATTTAAAACGAGCCCATCATCATCATCATCATCTCTGCTGTTAAGAGCTTTTCTTTCTGCAAACCGACCAATAAAACTTTGCAAGAACTTGAAACTGTAAAATAACTGAACACACAAAATCAGATGTTTCACTCAGTATCTGTAGTTTTACTATGAGTTCTCAATTTTTCTTGTTCCTAAATTTTCATATTTGTCGAGGTTATCTTCCCAATACCATAGATATGAGTGCAGTTTCCTTTGTGAAGTTCTATAGATCTATCTATAGATATAGATGTACATACATACAATAAAATGAATTCTACAGGTGTGCTAACTTTCCAACCATTCTTTCCTTTTCTGACAGTAATGGGCTTGTACAGATTCTCAGAGCACCCGGAGTCGTCTAATCCCCAGGTTTGTTTATGTGTTTTTATCACCACGTGTTCCCTCCTCCCTCGTATGATCACAACTATTCCTCTTTGAAGTCAAATCAAATCCCCTTCCCGCTATTGCCTACGTGTTCATTTAGTGCCACAGGTTTGACTTACACCTCGGCTCCGGCTCTGTTTTGACAGGATGGACCACCTTGGATTCGACAAACGTGTTGGAGGTAGGTAGCACTGAATCATGTTCCCCGTTGGAAACCGCAGGCCGTTAAAACAGAGACGCAGAGGGGAGGGCCTCCAGTATTTCCAAATGAGAAAACAATTAGATCATTTCTATAATTCATGGGTGCGACCACAGCTCAGGCCCAGGGAGGCTCTGAGTGTTTGAAGTGCTCCATATGCTTGCGGTGCTTTTCAGGCCTGATCTGCTCAGCGCTGGACCGGCCTGCNGCTGCAGCGCATGGCAGACGAGGCTGTGTTCTCGCATGCATGGCAATGCTAAGTAAGCGTGTAAGTATTCCAAATGTCAGCCCGGCTCATCGTTGTTATTAATGAGCTTCAGGCGGCAGGAGTGGATCATTTTCCATGGAAATTCAATGCATTTTAAATAGCAGTGGCTCAACATTCCAGGACAGGATTTACATAAGGTAATTGCAGGATGCTGAAAGTACCTTCTTGCTGGCAATGGATTTTTTTTCCCCTCCTTACCTTCAGTAATACAATCAAGTCCATTAAGTACGCAATAAATACAAGCAAGACTGTATGAGCGCCGCATGACAGATAATGGCCCCTCTCCACAATATCTATTTATTTACCCTTGGACAGTTACAGCTGCTGTTCTAGTAGACACACGCTCCTCTATAGCCTGAGTTAACGTCCTTTTCCTCTTCACCTGCTGGAGATGATTTGACAGCCTCAGTCCTACATGCTATTTCTCCCTGCTGTGACGGAGTATTGAAACAGGTTGGCTGTTAGAAAAAGGGGGACGTGTAGGAGAATTGAGATGAGGCCCCGCGTTACACCTCTCTGAGGTGTACCTGCAGCAGCTGCTATGGGGGTCTGGGGAAATTAACTGTAGATAGAGAGTGAGAACACAGAGACAATAGTGCCATGCTGGATGTATGCGGAGGTGTGGGGGGACTTCAGTCAGCCCAGCAGTCCCACTGTTGCTGAGAAAAAAAACGTTTCTTTCCTTTGGCTCTGTCAACTGGTGGTTATAACATCTTCCCCCAGGCTGGAATATTAACATCAAACCAGCCTTTTCCATGAAGTGGAGTACCATGGGCCTTAGGTGGTAGTTAGCCTCTGTAGGTCTCTGACACGGCCTATTCAGCAGCTCATTAGAGAAATGGGCTGAGCTGGCTCACTGCCCCTCCTTCCTCTGCATGCACGCTCTTCCCCTGGAGACCCGGGGATTATGTGTTGGTGGCGTGTAGGGGCTTTTGGGGCCATTAAGTGATGATTACTCTCAGAAAGTGCTCCGTGTGTTTCTTTTGATTAAGACTGATGGATGGGACTGGGTGCAGGCGGCTGCAAAAGCAGAGGTTTCTTGTTTGGGAAATAAGAGCAGCAGCAAAGTGATCTTCCATCCAGGATGGAGATGTGAAGTTGGGCTTGGCTGTGATAAGAGCTGACAGTGAGACAGGAAGAACTAGGTGCTCTGATTAATGTGAAAAAGGGGGTGGCTCTGTTTTTTTTTTCCTCTCTGTCTCATTAACACTGTTGGCTCCAGAATCTGTTAGCTAACAGCGTATGTATTCCCCCGGTGGAGCTTTTCTCCACTGAGGCTGTAATTAGGACATTTCATCCACAGCCTTTTCAACACAGCTGTCTGATTGGAGGAAAGGCCCTGCGTAATTACTGGGGCCCTGGGCCCCTGACGCTGCCAGGTGGGGGGGACCCTAAGCAAATCACAAACAGGGATTGAATTAAAGGATCAACAGCCTCACACGTGGACGCTGGATCGTGCACGTTTATGGTTTGAAGTCGAGCAGAAGTTTTCCTTCTCTCGCTGCAGGTAGACCTTTCAGAGGGAGGGCCAGACCGCTTTGCCAGCTCTCTCATAAGCTCATTGGATTTGCTCCTGTGCCAACGTCTTACTTAATTAGCCTGCACATTTTTACGGGCATAAATCACTTTTACATCACTGCCAACGGAGCGCACCGCAAAGTGGGTCGATCATATATTATGTTGATCCTCCTTGGCGCAGTTAAAGCCATACATTACATTTGAATTTGTCGAAGAGCTGAGGGCCCGTGGAATAATTCTTCTTTGTTGTGCTGTCAGCGCTAATCTCTCCCCAGGGGTCTCAGCATCAGCTCTCTCTTTCTCTCTCGTCGCTGCCCCCAGATCGGATGAGTAAATTGAGGCGAGCCAGGAGGGCACCCACACATCTCTCCATCACCCCACTGCCCCTCCCAGCGCGTAAACCTGCCTCCCACCTTCCCCTCACTGCTCCATCACAGAGCTCAGGGCCTCAACTTGGAGCATTTGTGATGCGCATGACACATTTGGAAAAATTTGCCAGCGCGGTCAGAATCAGATCGCTCTCTCTCTCTCACTGCTTTTAAACCTGTCACGTTTCAGATCCCACACTCACAGGCTCAACATTTTGGAAACTTTAAAGCTGCTACATATTGAACTATTTTTCTACAGACAATGGATTAACTCACTGAGGCTGTGTGTAATAAGGTGGAAGGTGTCAGTGACAAGACCACAGAGAATCATCACACAATGCTGCAGTTCCTCTCTGCCTTACCGAGCATTTTAGCACCTTTAAGCTTGGTGTTTTGGTTCTTCCTTCCTGTAACTGTAATGTTTTGGTCCACTCTCAACACTCATAGACACTTTTTTTTTCCACTAAAAAACCCCCTGAAAATCCACTCTACACTACTGCTCAGCACCAGAGGCTGATGTACATTTACTCAAGTACTGTACAAATTCAAGGTACTTTACTTGAATATTTCCATTTTCTTCAGCTTTATGCATCTACTCCACTACACTTCAGAGGCAGCAACTTACTTTGCAGATGAACATTTTACATACAAAACATGTGATTTGTTTATATAATATGATGCATTACTGAACAGTTTGTAAATGCTAATTACATGTTGATGCATCAATAATAATAATAATGATAATAATAATAATCCAGTGATAAATATCTCCATTTTGCACAATGACTACTTTCACTTTCACTACTTTAAGTATATGAATGCATGTATACTTACAGCAGACAAAAGGATTAACTAGCTGGTGACCATAGTGCAACATTTAGCAGCTAAAGAGCCAAATATTTTTCTGAGGAGTTGGAGGAGACCAAAGCAGAGCTAAAAGTGGAGCGAATATAGGACTTAGATTCATCAGGTGGACACAAACACGACTCCACATGAGTGATCATGTTGCTCTGAGTCTGCTGAATGTGTAAACCGGAAACTGTTAGCTAGCAGGTTCGACCTGATACGGTGACGGTATATCAAAGTCATGTTTACAACTTGTCATGCTGCCCCTGAGTAGTCAAAATAATCAATGCAGGTTAACAACTGCTGCAAAAGGCCATTAGAGGCTCTTGGCTGGAACGCTTGGATGTACATAAAGTGAAGTCTGCTCCTTCCAATTGAAGATTTAGTGTCCCAAATCCACACTCTGAGTGCACTTTAATGCACATGTGCATGCTGCAGCTGATGTACAATCCGGGCAATAAACAGAGAGACAGTAAGGTTCAACAGATAATTTTTGTTTTCTGAGACATCCTTGGAGCAAAGTCATCGCTTCCCGCAGTTTACATTTTTTTTCCAGCTGTGAGCATTTGCTTTACTTCCTTTGTGCATTACGCTGTGGAACAACACAGTCCATCAACAGCACATTAAAATACCAAGCAAGCTTAGCCTGCATGCTGACATCCTGGAGTGCACCTGAGTTCAGGCTGAGCCTTTCAGAACTCTACATCTGTTGACACTTTAAAACAAATCTCAAGACACACTTTAAAAAAAAAGATCTGCTTTGCCTACAAATATTTTATATGCTCTTATTTATTTGAACTCGAGCCTATTTTCTAGTACTTTTCCTTGTCATATAATAAACATTTATCATTTGTTTTGTGCAGAGCATTCTGTGGGACGAGTGGTGAATGTTAACTTGTCTCTGTTCAAAGACGGTCTTTGACTTTGAAACTTCTGCTTTTGTTTGCACTTGTTGAGATGTTTGACATTTTGATAAATTTTTGTTTCAGATCATGCATTTTGATTTGCACTCAAATGAAATACATCAGGAAGTTGAGCAAAGACGAGCTGGTAACATTCTGTAGATGCAGTCTGGTCTGTAGCTCTGTCCATCTTTCTCCCTGCTGTGCCTCTCCTCTCCCACTAGGGTGTAGTGAAGAACACGGATTCATCCTCCTCTTCTCCGCGACCCAGATGCATACCTGCTCCAGGCTGCGCTGTTTATTCTCCTTGGATTAACTTCCCCAAACGTCCACCCTCCTCCTCCTCCTCATCTTCCTCCTCTTCTCCCACCTCCACACAGGGAAGGAAAAACAACTAGAGACACTTGGCTCTTCAGCACATGGCAAATCTGCTCTGACTGAGCTTGTAAACACACACACACACACACACACACACACACACACACACACACACACACACACACACACACACACACACACACACACTCACAAAATCAAGCTTTTGCCACTGTTCCTCTCCGGCCCCCTCTGCATTAGCATGGAAGTCATCCATATTGATGCTAGGTGATTCATGTGCTGCCAGCCTCTTTGTTTTATCTTTTTTTTCCTGCCTCCTTGCCCTCTTTACCCAGGCAAAGCTTTCTGGGGATCAGGGGGGTGATTAAGGCGAGGAGAGATGGAGGAGTGGTCGACCGAGGACCCCAGGGCAGTGGGGGTGGAGGCGGGCAGGTTTGTAGCCCCGGTCCCCCTGGTGATGAGGTGGAGCCTAATTGATTTGTCAATGTGGAGCCATCTGGCACAGAGAGATGGGGCTCCAACCTGTTCTCCTTCCTGAGGTGGGAGGTGGGGGCATCAGGAGAAGCGGGTTGGATTACACAAATGACACACACACACTCCTTGGGATTTAATATCATCTCATATTTTTTCTCACTCACACACTCACCTTCGCTGAGGACAAAGTGTGTCTTCCTCTGCGTCTTTTTCTAGATCACCTACACTTATCCAGTGTACTGGTTCTGTCCCCCTTTGCCCACGGTGCCCCCCAGCACACACCCAGTGAATGATGATGGGGACAGAAGGCATGACGGTGCCCCGAGGGGTGGGCCCCCAGCTAAAAAGGAAACAGACACATCTCTTAGCCCTCACACAGGGGCCCGGGTGGGGATCAAAAGGTCGGGGTTGCTGATGGACGCCGGCGCAGAAGCGAGGCCTCTGGTGTCTTAATGAAAAGAGCTTGAGGAAATGGGGACAGACAGAGACAGAAGGAGAGAATGGATGCTGCCTGCGCTGATTAGGATCCCTCCCCATCATCCCGCCTCACCCACCCACCCTCCTTTTCCCTTCATTTCCCCCTATCGCCCTTCCTCTGACTGGGAGCCTCATTTCTCGGGTCATTTTAGAGGTTATGATAAGAATAGCAAATGGGTGCATCTCTATGATCGATACTCTGGCGAATGGTAGGAATTAGCTTTCATTTCTGTCATTTCAGTGTATTTTCAACGCAGACATCACTGTCAGAATCTGTGTAAGCTGCTGTCAGTGACACAGACGGAACATATCTCCGCTGATATGTGAAAACCTCCTAACTGAAACGACACTTTTGGCTTCATTTGAAGGAACAGGGAGTGAGATGAGCCACTTTGGCATCCCCGGGGCAAGGTGACGACGTCTCCAAGTAAGATTTGTACATGTATTTCAGGATGTCGTGCATCACCGGAAATCTTCAGATTATTTCTAAAATAAACACTTTCAAGTTGCCCAGGATGAGGGGGAAGTGTAGCTGAAGCAGAAATTGCCTTGAAAACACTGACATGCAACTTCAAACTGAAAGGTTAGTGGCACCTCAGCTTGATGTGCTAAGCTGGAAATACACAGTCTGACTACTTCATTCTTTAATGCGTCCTCATAGGCCACCTGCCGAAGGGGCTTCTTCTCTCCTCTCTGAAGTTGGTGGTTCTTTAAAGCTGCGCTGATCAATATTTTGATATGAACAATGCCTCAAATGAGTGTGTAATGTGAAAGGTGTTTGTCGTAGTGATGAACCAACTGAACGTTATTACCCAACAACTCTGAAGGCGACCCCGGCTCTACGGAGCGGAGGTTTGGTCAGACTCATCGCTCTCATCAACCTCACGTCTGGGCTGTAGGCAGCTATTTTCAGCCAAAAAGCAGACAGACACAGTTAGCAACTAGCTGGTGAACACAGTGGAGCAGCTAAAGAGCTATTTCTATCAAGATGAGGTGGAGACCAATGCAGAGCTAAAAGGAATTAGAGTGAATATCAAACTTAAATTCATCAGGTAGTTAGAAACATGACTCCACATTGATGCTACCGTTGATCTGTATTTACTGGATGTGTACACAGGCAATATAATTTTATAACCTGCAATATCAGCTTGACAAGTCAACTTTTTTAGCTTCTTATGTAGTTCTGTGGCTAAAAAACTTATCATGACAATTTATGAAACGTGAACTTAAATCGGTTTATCTCGTGAGGTTTCCTCTTGCAGCTGTCTGTTACTTAGCTATTGAACTGACCCTCCGTCATAATAAATGAAACTGTTATTACCAAATTCATTTCCACATTTGATTTCAGCCAGGCTCAGATTGTTGTGTCAGTGTACTGCAGCATTCAGCGAGTTAGCAAAAGAGTCTTTGCAGGATCAAAATGTGGACCAGCAACAAAATAAAGTAGTTTCAATCAACAGTAACAATCACTGCTACTATAAAGTAGAATCATAAAGATAATCATCATTATCACTCATAGGGGTGAGCTGCTCCAGGCCTCCTGCCATATTTAATAAGACATCCAACAATTCAATGCAAAAAACAGCTTCTTCTAACTCTGTGTCTGTTCATGCTGAAACACAACACAAACACAAAACACAACACAAAACACACGATGCCTTTGAAATCAAAAAACTGTGGAATGAAAAAACAGCTTCCTTAAATTACCCCTCATAACTTGTGCTCCTCTGCGTCACCGTGGGAATACAGTGAAGGACAAACAAACAACTATTGTTTACAAGAGGTGGCTCAAATCACCACTTTTCTCTATGTGGTTCATCTATTGTATGAGAAAATTCTCCCATCTTTTAGCGGGACTGAGAAAACACTTAAAAATACATCATCATCAAGCCAAAATCCCACTGTGGCTCTTAGTTTCTGACTTCTTTTTTCTGTTGTTGTTGCAAGGTATTCATGCAAAAGTGATGATATGAAATGATCACAAACATTCTTTGTTTCTGTCTGTAATTAGCAAACAGAGACTGCTTTCATTATTTGCGCTGTTTTTTTTACACTGTTATGTATAAAGCTCTGGAGCCTCTGGAGCTGGTGTTTTAGACACAACAGCAGCTCAGCCAGAGCTGTGAGTCTCTGCTGTTAACAGAGGGGAGGAAGACCAAAACTGTTGATAATCGCTGGATTTGAAACAACAGGTGCCGTCCAAGCCTCTCGGCCCGATTAGCTGGAGGAGAGGCAGGAAAGGCACATATTTGAGGGAGAAATGTGTGTGAGGAGGCGGGGGGAGGAGGAGGGGAGCAAGAAAGTACAGAGAGGTAAATGCAGGACAAAAGCTCAGCTCAGGGTGGAAAGTGGTGGATGACCAAGGTTGCTAAAGCGCGGTACATCTCCTCTTTTAATCTCTGCTCACGTGAAACGTGCACACGCACACACACCGATGTCTCCCAGAGGAGGCAGACAAAGGCCAAGGTTAAAGGTCATCTCCATGGAGGAGCGTACACCTGGGGAGGAACCAAAGGTTTCAGCACAGGGGGACGGAGGCAGTGGACATGTTCCTAATATGGATGACGAGGGGGGCTGCAGAAAAAATACATAGCAGAGACGTGCAGACAGAAAAGCTCTCAGTGGTGAGGAGACCTGAACGTGAGAGGGCTGAGAGCCGGTTTATCTGAGTTCAGCTGTTGGGTGCTGAGTGACTCACAGCCCTCCTCCACATCTGGATGTTTGCTCCACGGCTTTTCTCAACTCCTACTGGTCAGCAGAACACTTCTGTCTACAGACGCAGGGCCGCAGCAGTGGTTTTGGAAAAACTGAGGTCAGAAACCACCCGACACTTTAAGGAGACGGGAAAATTCACTCAGCTGTTCTATTGTGATTTAATAGTTTTTTATTTAAATCCAGCTACATGTTGAGTTTCTACACCATCATCTAAAAGCTGCATGTGTTTATTTAACATCATCGTAATTCACTTCCTGTTGTTAATTTCTTTCACTTTGGCCTCCTCAAAGCTTCCAGCAACTCTTGGTGAATTTAAAAAAAAAAAAAAAAATCCCTAAAAATGGATAAAAGTGAGTGGTGATGTTCTGGAACTGTTGTGTAATTAAAGCAGAGAGGTTAACAAAAAAGAGAACAAAGCTGCCTCCTACAGGGTTCACTTCAGGGCTGAAGCTGCTGCACAATCTACCTTTATTCTCTGTCGAATCTCATGCTATTTCCCAAACAATTATCCCTTTACCAATATCTTAATCCCTAAATACGCTGCTTCCAGGAAAGCTTCATAGCAACGAGGACGCAGCACTGGGACTGAGAACTGGAGTGTGATTATTTGCTGCAAGACAAACACACAGCCAGAAATATGGTGAGACCATCGTGATTAGCACAGGCACACAGCTGTGCAAAACAGGCTTGAACTGACTGGATAAATAAATCAAAAAGCAGCAGATTTGTTGAGGATTCGCTTTCTGACAGCAGACAAGCTTCATCTGACCAACTTTCCCCAAACCAATCATCGGACATTCAGCTGTGTGGTCACCAAAGTCACTGGCATTTGTTTATCGCTCAGGGGACCATGAATGTCATGAATTTCATGGCAGTTCATTTATTATTTTTCAAGGTATTTGACCAACTAGCTGAATGTATACAGAAGACCACACGTCTTACCGGAGCTTCACAATGTCTCTTCACAAACCTGCGGCTTCTGAGAATTAAACTTCGGTGGTGTGTATGTCTCTATGGTTGACCATAGAAACTTGCAAAGGAGCCAATGTGCACTCGTGTGTGGCCCTGTGCATCAAGCTGATTGGTTCATCCGTCTTTGATTCAGCAGACTGTTCATCACATTTGCTGTTATACCTGAAGTCCTATAAATAGAAATGCAAACAGCCGCACAGAACGACACCTCTGCACGCTCAAACTGTGAGTCCAGTCTGATGGTGTTGACTTAGAGGGGACTCTTCACGGGAGAGATTATTTCAGTGACGTCCTCGATGCTGGCCAACTGTTGCTGTCTTCAGCCATTGAGGTCGTTCAGTTCTTCACTTCCAAACAAAAGGCTGCTGCTGGATTTCCAGTGTGCTGGAAAAAAGAAGAAAGGCCTTCCTGAATCTCTGTTTCAATATCCATTTTTCAAAACATGAACAGCGAGTTCTCCTCTGAGCCAGCAGCTGAGCAGGAGGAGGAGGAGGCTGTCTGTTAGATAGAATGGCGATAATGAAAAGAAGAAGTGAAGCTGTTTTCTTCTCTTTTCTTCATCAGAAACACATGAGGAAGTCGCAGATGAGGACTCAATGTCACGAGCAGCAGCGGCATCATCTCCTCTGTAGTGAGCGGGAACGAGAGCAGCCAGGAGGAGAGCAGCAGAATGTTTAGTTTGGTCACAGCAGTGAGGACGCTTGTCTCATTCGCTTCAACAGACGTCACTAAGCGAACGACACGCCGGCGCTCAGATGTAGTCTTTGTAGCACACGGGCCCTGTGAGGACAAAAAGGTGAACATTTAGGGGAGTGTAAAGAGATGTCACACCTTTTTATGGGCTTATCCACTGACCTCCAGCAGCCAATCAGGTGGCAAATTTGGAGGCCGCACTTGAAGGTCCAGGCTTCTCTAAGGAGGCCAGGACAATGGGATTACACAGCGCACACACACACACACACACACATGCAGGACACAGGACAGAGGAGTAATGGATATTTGTGTGTGTGTGTTCATGCATGCTTTCCTGTGTGTGTGGGAGGACCAAAGCATTCAAGAGTGGGTAGTTGGGTGGAGGTGTGTTACTTACAGCAAAGTGCAGTGTGTGTGTGTGTGTTTGTGTGCAGGCAGGTGGGTGGTAGCTTTTCAAAGAGCAGACCATTTAATTGAATTCTCTGCAGCTCCTTGTTATTCTAGTCATGACTGAGAACTGCTCCATGTTGTCCCAGCAGTGTGGGAGGGCCGGCCGTACCTGCAAACACTGGATGGTTTGCACTGTGTGTGTGTTTGTGTGTGTGAGTGTGTGGAAGCAGAGGTTGTGAGGTGATTGTGGTTGCGCTGGTGTTTTTCTAGCGCAACTCGAGTCCCGATGTGGTAACGAGGAGGGGAAGTGGTGAAAGTCAGCCCTGAACCTCACCCTGAAAAGAAAGCATGAAAGTGCCTGAGCATTAATGCTAAATATACGCGAGTGTGTGTGTGTGTGTTTGTGTGTGACGGAGGGAGAAAGTGAGAGTGTGTTTGCACGTAAAGGCATCAAGTCATTGTCCTTATTACAAAGCAAACCTAACTGCACAAAGGGGGACAAAATAACACAGTTACTAACACATTCACTTCAGCAGTGGAGAAGATACGCTGTCTAATAAAATGAATAGAGTCTCTAAGCAATTACAAGCTTAAACGATGATGCATAAATTTCATTTATAGATAGATTTCACCAGGGCTTATCTCTGAGAAACACTGTAATAGGATTCAGCTGCAAGGCAAGAGAAGAAAGATGTGTGCACAGGGCTTTGTGTGTGTGTCTCTGTGTGTGTGTGTGTGTGCTTGGGAGAAGTGAAGCTTCATCTGTGATTGCAGTGATTGGTAAAAGGTGACCAGGATTCAGGATAATGACTCCCTGCAAAACAAGGACACCTAAAACCTTAGTGGATCTCAACATGGTTAACGATTGGTTTCATATTACTGTGGCTGAAGGGTAATTCTCCAGGGAGATGTTTAAGGTACGAGCTAAATACAGCGCAATGACAATCCAATCAACCCTTTGGCGCACACACGCACGCACACACACACACACACACACACACACACACACACACACACACACACACACACACACACACACAAACAAGGATGTTCTCACTGACCTCCTCTGTTGCTGACCCTGGAGTCCTTTGACCACTGCAGTTGGACACACACTTTGTTTTGTGCATGCGTGCATCATTCTTAAACTCAAAGGAAGCAGGAAGACAAAGGGTGAGGAGTCGCTGTTCAAAAGCTACAGAATTTAAAAAAAAACTTTTTTTACTCAACATCTCTTATGAGGATTGCAGAACAATGTGATGTTAAGCTTGTGTGGTTAGATCAGGCTTTGTTTCATGACAAAAAAGCCTAAAATAACATCACTTAATCACTTAATATAACTTCTCATGTTATATGCTTTTAAATATTATGTTGGCTTTCATTGCATAATATACATACAAGCTGCATTATGTAATGCTTTTTAAAGTTATTCTTTGCTGCACAGAACATAAACATAATATGATATGTTATGCCATGCATTCTTATGTTTCCTGTTATGTGGTGGTATATTATGTTTTATGATCTTAGGCTCGGTTATGCTATGCTGTGTTATCTCATGTTATGCATTATATTCATGCCCACATATCAAAGGAATTCATGCATATGCTGTGTGCTAGAGCTGAGGACGCCCTCATTGATCAATAATCAAATCAATAAGAAATCAAATCAATAACAAAGCTCACTGATTGTTGAGAATAACCTCTTCATTCCATCCTTGATTAAAACTACTGTTCAGCTTCATTTCTTATTATATATAAGTCATGCCATCCACTCTAATATTCAAACAGCAGTAAAACTGATTTTGCTGCATGATGATTTAGTTAGAAAATGTATGTGGAATTTCTTTTTTGATTGTGACTTGACTGTAATTGTCCACTTGGCACTGTAAAGAGTAGCACTGTACTTCAGATGGTTTCCTCTATGGTTATATACTGTAGGTAAATAAATTGATTTTCAGTTATGTATGAGCCTGTGCTGACCGCTGTGTTAAAAATGGAGCTCTGAAACGGCAATTTGTCACATGAGGTGGCATATTAACCTGCCCCTTTACACATATACACACAGCTACACACACACACACACACACACACACACACAGACACATAATGTATCTATGTACGTTCTACTATTTAGTGGTTGAGTAAATGAACATGATATTTAAGTGACTGCTATTTCCTGAGCGCAGGCTTTTCTTTCCTCCTCCTCCTCCTGGCTTTTCTCTAAATTTCCCCGGGGAGCTTCAGCCCCCTGGGTTTGGCTCGGTGTCAGAGTCCCGGCAGCCATGATACTTCATCAGGCTTTTGCACCATTATTGGCAAGAGCACTCCATATCCTCTTAGCAGTTATAGCTTTTCAATTTTCCTTTGAAATGCTGAGCCCAGCAGAACATATGGCAATATCTTGGCTTTAAGTCCTGGATTGCGCTGAAAGCCTGTAAAACAGCCCAGCATCCTCAACATGCAGCCACAGGCTACACACTCTTTGACCTTTCTGGAGTTTCAGAGCGGTGCCTCGGCGCTGCTGTGACCACTGCTAAAGACATTTATAATAGGGACAATTACAAGATGCTGTTGGAACAGTTTGACACAGTAATGTTATGGCGCGAGCTGTCCTATAAAGCATTATTCCACCGCCAACCCCCCTCTTCCAAGTGTCTCTGGGGGCCCTCTCAACATGATGGCAGGGTCAAACCTTCTCTGTCACACAGTCCCCCATCACACACGTATAAACACACTCCCCTGCAACCTCAGGTAGTTACAGTTGTGCAATAGACTGCTCCCGCTCCGTTCACAGACTAAGAGAGGCAGACGCAGGCTGAATTATTGCTTTTCCCTTAAAACAAAGACACCATATCAGCAGCACCTTCTTGAGAATTAAGGACTTTCCTGAAACTGCCCCTGAAAAACCCTCCTTTGGAAGCAGAATGAGCCTGTGCTTCTGGGAAGACACAAACCATGAGAGAGACAGAGGGAGAGAACTATCAAATATGTTCAGCAGCTTTTGTATCATTTTCAGCTCCTCAACAGACTATGGATTTTTAGTCCATTCCATTACTAATTCATGCTGGTGGAGGGGCAGGGGGTGGGGGTGGGGGGGCGGTCGACCCCCCTGGAAACCCAATCTGGATCAATAGGGTTGACCTTGGGCTGGGCAGCTAGGCAGAGGTGGGTGTGGAGGGGTCTGACTGATCACTGAGGGGTGTGTGCACCTCCTTTATTCATATATTCAAATACTGGAGTTTAGTTTAAAAGAGCAGCTTGACAGTGTTTTCTTTCTTACTGAGAGTTAGATGATGAGATTGAGGCACCTAAATAAGAAGCTGGCAGCTGATTGGCTGAGGTTACCAGGAAAAGCTTGACCACTAGTTTAGTTAACCAGCTGCCTGACTCTGATCATGAGGAGGTTTATGTGCCAGACTGTTTCTTGGCCAGGCGCAGTCACTTCCTGGAGGCTCTTCAGTCTTTATGCTAAGCTAACTGGCTGCTGGCTGTAGCTTCATATTTAACATACTATTGATCTATGAGCAAAAAAGCACTTTTCCCAAAATGTCAAACGATTTCTTTGAGCCTTCTCTATTTCATCATCGTTTGGGGCCTCATGGACCGCATTGCTGTATAAACCTCTGCGAAATCAAACAAGGCCTCCTTTTTTTCACTTTGACCTTATTTTACTTTATTTTTAACTTCTTTTTTTTTAACAAAGCCAAGTTTATAAAAAGATTCTCTCTCATCTTTCTCATAAAGTAGGGTTGCAAATTGGGTGACAGTCATGCAGAAACGAGCAGTTATTAGATCAAACATACTGTTTGTATGTTTTGAGAGATAGAGATATGTATGAACAAATAAATATTTGGGTCATCAAAAAATCATTCACAAAGACATCTCCACTATCTTGCATAGTGGCATTATGATGACGTTATAGAGCCTGCAGATGTCTAACTCCTTGTTAGACTCCATATGAGTGTTTGTATTTACCCATAGTTTACAGCTGGAGACAAACTCCTGAAATGAAGCTGGTGAAACATTGTAACTATGTAATACAGCACATTCAGGTTAAATATTTCAGTTACTTTCTGAATCTTTTTTCCTCTCTTTTGACTCTTTTGAATCAGCTCCTCATGGTATAATATGTACTTGAACATTATGGTGCGAGCACCATTTTAAAACTCTCAATAACAATATCATGACAAACCCAGCAGCTTGTAATTGATGTAGTTTATTGTGAGATGGGGAGTCATAAAAAAATGAACAAAAAAAAAAAAAAAGAGAGAACAAACAAAAACAATCACTATAAAAAAGATGAGGGTGTTAAAGGGGAGGGGCATATAAAAGTAGGCATGGTCTTGACACTGACATATAAAGTAACAAATTGGCACAAATAAAAACATAAGAACATACGTCAATATTATTTTGGCTTGGCAAAAAGGACAGGTTGTGTGGTTAAGGACAATCCTTCAACAAAACAGCACACACTCATGCTATTAGACATACTATTAGTTTTCAAAAGTTCAGTAGCTTCATATTAGAGAGGGGAAAGAAAACTAAACTAACATGAGAATGGATGCAGAGAGGTCACAGGTTCCAATTTTCAGGCTTGCAGGGTGCGAGTTTCTTTTTTTCCCAAGGAAAAACATCATTTTGTTTGTTCGAAAAAACATACTTCAGTATGCTGGAGTCTCATTTTTCCAGGCTTGTAGTTATTTGCCTTTGAATCTTTTTTTTCCATACTAAAATATATTATCGTATTAATACAAACTACAGTATTGTACACTACATAGTGTAATAAATAACCATAAAGAAATATAAAAAATAAGACACATAAATATAAAAGTTCTCTATGACTAAACAGACATACCCATCTCCTTGGGGGTGGGGATAATACTGCCATTACTGAAAACATACAGTACACACACTGAAACAGAACATACAACCAACATAAGAGACGAAAAAAAAATAATACTGACAGGTAAAAACATCATTGAATTAAACTCCTGGGATTCATATTTGCCTACATTTTGTTACCTGAAGAGACATCTGAGCGTTTCATGGTGTGTTAAACAAGTGCACTGAATAAGCTTTGAAAAGGCAGGACACAGTTAACAATTAGAAATCATACTTCATCATCATCCATTAGAAAACATGTGCATTGTAGTTCTTTTAGCCGCTCAGATTAGAAATAAAAGCAATTTATCTAAAGTCTATGATACATGATTACGTGGTAGGCTAACTCTGGTCTCTCAGGTGTGGTGACGAGCCAAAGTCAACAGTATTCCGGCTTAAATGGTTTGTCTGGGACCCGGCAATACCTGATCATAGCTGCTAAGCTTCACCAGCAATATTCAATGGCACTTTTGATATGCATGTTTCTCTTGTTTTAGTTGGATTTTTTTTTTTGCATATGGCTCGGAGTGGGGGGTAGGTAAAGGGAGGGTCAGACAGTTTTCTACATCCCCTTTCTGCTCGCTCTGAACATTTAAAGCAACAGTTCAACATTTTGGGAAAATACACTTGTATTTGCTTTCTCGCTGAGAGTTAGACGGAAGGTTGATACCGCTCTCACACCTGTCCGATGAATATGAAGCTGCAGCCAGGAGGTGGTTAGCTGAGTTTAGCATAAATCCTGCAGAAGGAAACGGCTAGCCTGGCATGGTGTGGACATCAGAAATAGTCTGGCATGCATTACTGCCACCTTCTGCACTGCAGTGTGGAGCAGCGGGTGAGCAGGAAGTGACTGTTAGCTTTAGCAGCTTTGGATTCAGCAGCTGTTTCCCCCTTTCTATCCTTCATGCTATGCTATGCTAAGCTAAGCTGAGCAGCTGCTGGCTATATATCTAACTTATAGGAGTGGTACCAACCCTCTCATCTGACTCTCACCAACAAAAGAAATGAAATTTCCCAGAATGTCAAACTATTCTTATGAAACACTGATTTGTAAAGAAACTTGGACACTGATGTGTCTAAAAGCAAATAATGACCGAAGAGACCCGTCCGCTCTCTGTTGTTGTTGTTCTTCTTCTTCTTAAGGCTCACAATCCAATCAAAAGAACACCAAAGAGACATGTTATGCTAACATCTGCTAGCGTGATGGCGTGGTACATCTAGTGCGGTAATACTGAAGGGTAGACAACACAACTCAACTGTTCCATCCATAGGTAAACCAAGCCACTTGTAGTGCACAGGATTTTTCTTATTTTCCTTCCAACTTAATAAAATACTGACTTTTTTTTTGTTCATTGGCAATAAAAAGGTATAGAAATATCTCCCAACTGTACAGCTTTTAAAGGTTAAAATATGAGTGATAAAATTAGTAACACTGATAAAAAGAAATGACCCAAGGTGTTTTAGTAATAAAACATTATCTAAAACGTGTCGGCTCTAGCTTCCAAAGTCTGTATAATGCATTTCCTTCGTTTGTTAAAATTTGTGTTTGTCTTCATCGTTTTCTTTACAAATGGGTTTTTCTAACAGTGAGAAATCGTTCTCCTGCGGAAAAGTCACGAGTATTTTTTTCAGGCACACCTGGATTTCTACACAGTAGTGAACTGAAACGAACTGTCAGAGTGACCAGACATCACCTCCTGCTGTGTTCTTCCTCTGCTGGGCGAGAGGAGGAATCTGATTGTGTCTCATGGAGGAGTCGGATTCCTCTTTTAGTCAGTGTCTCCTCCTTTCTCCTGCGGCGTCTGGTTCTAGTCTTCAGAAACAGCGTTCCTGTTTGTTTCGCCTCCGCTCTCTTCTGTGGCCTCCCCCTCTGCTTTCCCCTCTTCCGTCACCCCTTCTTCTGTATCCATCGCCTCCTCTTCCTCCATCTTGACTTCCTCCTCTTCCTGAATGCTCCTGAGCTCCTCCTCCTGCCTTGTGTCAGCCTCCTCTCCTTCCTCCTTCATCTCCATCTCTGTCTTCTCCTCCTCTCCTCCCTCCACCAGTACTCGCTCTATCTCCTCCTCATTCCTCTCTTCCTCCTCCTCCTCCTCATCCCCTCCTTCATCACCTATCTGCACCACCTGGATGTCATCCATGTCCACTACACCTTCCTCCTCCTCCTCCTCCTCCTCGCTCTCCTCATCCTCTCTGGTGCTGCTCCCTCGCTCGTCCGAGTCTAGCTGGGAAGGGGCCAGGTGCCGCCTCTGCACCCGGGCCAGGGCCTCCATCTCGGCCTGGGCCTCGCCGTCCTCCTCGGGGCTCTCCCGGCCTCCGCCTTGGCTCTGCGTCTCCTTCTTGCAGTAGGAGTAGCGGTGGTTCATGTGCTGCGAGTAGGAGCCCGAGTGGGAGAAGCGCTTGCCACACTTGTCGCACTGGTACGGCTTCTCCCCCGAGTGGAGCCTCATGTGTTCGATCAAGTGGTGTTTGTGTTTGAAGGCCTTGCTGCAGATGCCGCACTCGTGAGGTCGCTTCCCTGCAGAGAAAGAGAAAATAAATATGCATCAGCATTTCTGTTTAAAAAAAATGCAAATGCTGTTGAGTAAAAAAAGCACAGACACGGTGGGGAGAACAATAAACAGCGCAGTGCAATCACAGTGAATCCCCCCACAAGGTTGAGAGGCCCATAACAGTATCTGTCATCAATGTATCCAAGGAGAACATTTCAAAACAATACAACAAAATCACAACAATCCTGCTCGAAAACCTTCAAGGAAACTTTATCCAGGCAGGGAACAGCGAGTTTCACCTAGGATGAGGTCATTTGGAGCTGAAAACTGTGGTTGGAAGCCAGGTATCAGAGCAATAAAGCAAAAAAAAAAAAAAAAAAAAACGTCTCTGAGAGCGCTGACCTGCACTTGGCCACAGAATCATCATCTCGGAGCGATCCAAATCACTACCAGAGCTCGCTTCTTGCAACATTTGGTGCTTCACATGAGAAGCTGGCAGTGCAGAGGTGGGGAGTTGGCGGAAAGAAATTCTCAGACCTCTTCTGTGCGTGTTGAGTAATACCTGCTGGAATGGGGGTGTCCACCCTTCTTTACGCTGCAGCTCAAAATCCCCGTTCGCTCGCACTCTGACTCATCTTTCCCAGGACCAAACAGTGAGTGGTGGTGAGACAAGTTCCGGTAGTTTTGTTTTTTGTTGGCTGTGTTTGTGTGTAGGCCTGGGAACTTTGTGTTTACCTGTGTGTTCGTATTTGTGTCTCAGCAGCGAGCTGCTCTTCTGGAAGATCTTGTCGCACAGGTCGCAGGCGTACATGCCGCTGTCCGTCTTCTTCATCTTCTTCCTCTGAGGGCCCGAGTCGGAGTCGTTCTGCTCCTCCACGGTGGACACGCCTTCTGAGCCCGTGTCCTGCTTCTCCTCCTGGAGAATATGACAAATCACAGACGTGTTGGTAGGAATTTCAAAGTGTGGTTTTTCCTGTGTGTTCTACAGCAAAGAAACAATGAATTACTCAGAACAACTTGTGTGCGTACGCTACAGGAAATGACGCTGCGTCATATCCTACTCATAGCTGTCTCTGGAGGTGAAATTAACATCACTCTGGCTTTTCAGGTTATGAGAGAGCAAAAAACGCCTAACCGATCTTTGCCTTGGCCCGAAGCACAACCACAGTGTTCACTTATGAGCACACCTACAGTTGTTTCCTGTCCCTGGGCTGCTAAAACTCATCCACTGATGCACTGAAAGATGATGTGAGGCAGTATTAAAGATATATACACGGGGCTCTTTTTTACAAGGCAGGTCTATGCCAATCCACTTAACACGAAAGTATAATACAACAACAATAAATCAATGAGGCAGGCAGAGGTGTGCCGTTTAAACAGATTCCCGCGGATCAATAGGGGCTCTGCAGTAAAGTGCAGCCTCATGTCCTCTTGGTGACAGCCCTGGAAGATCACTCACACACCCAGTGAGATCTACATCCATCATTACAGGCCCATTAGGTGTCTGTACAATGGAGAACTATTAAGGGCTATCATTTTTACAAAGCAGTGAATTCTGACATTTCTATATATGACTTATTGATTAGACTTTGGATGGTTTCACACTATCTATCATGTTCTCATGGTTCTTAACAATAAGAAGTAATGATCTGGACTGAAGGGTTTGACTGATCACTCCAAAAAGTGAAAAGCCAACTTGATTCCAATCCACTCGCCCCTCCAAATGCATGTTAAGAGTTTTAGAGTCAAACCTGTTTGCTGTGGCTGACCTCCAGTGAAACCAGAGGAACAAAAACTAACTCTGGAAGCTAATAAAGCTGTGAAAATTTAAAAATAACTTTCCTCGCTTGTGTACAGCTGGCCACACAGTAACTGAGGAGTACATGGAGGATGGATTAAAGTAATAGTTTAAAATGGGAAATATGCTTCTAAGCTTTCTTGGCCTGAGTTACCACTCTCATATCTGAGCATTTACTATAGAGCTATCAGCCGTCACTCAGCTTAGCACAAAGACTGGAAACAGCTAGCCTGGCTCTGTCTGAAGGCAACAAAATCTGCCTACCAGCACCTCTAAATGTGACTAATCAACACATTACATCTCGTTTGGATGATCCACTAGTTGCCTGGTGAACTGACGGTGATGAGAAAACTATCATGGTGACAAAGTCCAGCTCAAAACCACCCAGAAAACCACAACATGTTTTTACGCTTTAGTATGTGTGTGAATTAAACAGAGAAGTCTAGCCTCATCTGTAGCATGCAGATACAAGAATGATTTTGATCTTCTCATTAAGAAATAAGTGTATTTCACAAAAATTGGGTGACGTACCTTCAGTCCGTTGAGGTGGATGGTTTCCTGCGTCTCGGTCCCGGCAGGGCTGTTTGCTGTAGTGGTATAGGTGTAAGCCAGCTGGGGGATCAGGATAGTCTGTTTGTTGTTAGTGGCAAGTGCCCTTAGGCATTGCATTGTGGTCACAATGTCGAGGGGTTTGGCACTTGTCTGGCTGGCGTACATTGCAATGGGGCTGGCGCCCATGGCTGAGAGTGGCGATGCCTCTTTCTTTGTGCAAGTTAAGTTTAGGGGTTCATCCACATTGGTAGAGCCAGAGGAAGGGGAGGGGTAAACGCAGCCTTTAGCCACCACTCTCTCCACTTCCTCTCTGGCTGGCTTTGGCAGCGACAGGTCTAGGGGTCCCTCAGTGCTCTGGGGAGGCTGGGCTGGGACAGGACCCCCAGCTGTCAGGTTTAGTGGCGAGGGGGAGGCTGGTGACCTGTCAGTGCCATTGACCTCCGCTGGGGTGGCTTCTGTCGGGCTATCTTGGGTCACAGATGGGCTCATGTTGGCCGTGTCCTTCCCTGGGACCAGAGACACCACGCTGTTAGCTTCACAGGTGTCCTCTTCCTCTGAGGGAGGTGTTGGGGCACCCAGTGATATCTGGCCCTCCTGCATTTTGTCAAACCACTTCTTAACCACATGGATCGGCAGGCTGACCGAGTCAGAGATCTTGGCCAGCTCATCCTTGGTGGGCTCTGCATTTAAGGCGAAGTAGGCCTTGAGCAGGGACAAGAGGTTTTTGGGCTGGTGGCAGAGTCCTCCCTCTGACAGCAGGGCAGCAACAGCAGACTCAGACTTATCTAGGCCTGCTCCGTTCAGCCTGAGACCATCCGTCTTGCAGTGCTTGAGGGCATGGAGCGCTTCCAGCCCACCGGGACAGTTATCACACAGGAGACAAGTTTTAGTGGTCTTTTCCTCTTTTTCTTCAGTCTCTTTGGGCCTGGTGCCTTTGATGGTCAGATCTTCTGGGAGTTTCTGGGACTTGAAGGTGTCAGTGGTGGTCTGAGCTGGTGAGTTAGGCTCAGGCTCTTTCTTCAGGTTTTGCGCTGTAAGCTGGCCCTGGTTGGGGTCCAAACTGTAGTTTATAATGATTTTTGCATTTCCATCCTGGCCTACAATAGGCAGACTGATGGCTGAGATGAGTTGCTGCTGCGGGGCATGGAGAGTTCCAGTGGTTAAACCCGAGTTCACCTGTCCCTGGCCTTTGGCATTGCTTTCCAGTACCTGGCGAATGACGTTACCGTCCACTGCCACTTTCAGAGCATTCTGCAGGTCTGCCAGGTTGATGCTGATGGGCGACACCAGCCCCACAGTGGGCAGGACCACGGCCTGTACTGTGCCCTGCAGAGGAGCTGCAGCACCATTGAAAATCCCACCGTTCATGCCGGTCACAGTTGGGGATGTTATCACCGTTGGCTTGTACTCGTAGTCCACAGGTTCAGTCTTGATCTGGTTGAGTGGCAGCTGCTCCTGCAGGGGCTTGCTGTGCTCCAGCTTCTCTCTAATCTGGGTGCGGAGGACTGAGGGCGACGTGGGCAGCACCGGTGATGGACCCTGGGTCTGGCTTTTGGCGTTCCCTAAGCGTGGTCTGCCATTAACTGAGATGACGCTGATGCATTTCTTACTGCTGATGTGGGAGCTGTATGAGCCTGAGTGGGAGAACCGCTTCTTGCAGTTGGAGCACTCATAGGGTTTCTCTCCTGAATAAAACCACAACATGTATGACATAGAGACAGATAGAAAGGAGGGTGGGGGGGAGACAGATTTCCATTAGTGAATCAAGCTAAATGAGAAAGCTAGGCTATGAGCAGTACGGCAGGAAAAAGCTCTAATGCATTTCAATGATGCTTAAACGCTGATGTAATGGCACCTTTGGGAAATGCCCTTCTCTAATTGCTGTCCCATAATGCCAAAAGAAACACAATTATAGCACATTAAGGAAGAGCACACAATAGACTGAAACACGATGAAGGATATCTAAATACAGGCAACTGGCTCAAACATAAATAAAACATAAATATTAGTCCAGTGGACACTGAAACATCTGTGGCCAGCAGAGAATCACGGCAATGATGTGCACACTACAGCATCTCACGTGCACGCACACACACACAGAACGCTGCCATGGTGACAGGGGTTGTCCACTCACCGCTGTGGATGCGTAGGTGCTCCTTCAGATGATGCTTGTATTTAAATGCTTTGCCACATTCAGTGCACTTGAATTTACGATTGCCTCCCGACTGTGTGATGTGTCTCTGTCAGATGAGGAGAGAGGGGACATGGAGTGAGATACACAATGAAAACACAACCTTTGAACTGCTACTAATTCATGTCACAATGTCATTAATCAATCGGGGGCAAAAGCTCATGTTTATTTATCATGTTTGGAAGCGAGCGGCTAAAGGAACAGGACTAACCTTCTATGTCTGCATAATTAAGAATTACTACAGCACTACAGAGGTAGTATGCTACTGAAACCAATTATGATTAATCCAGTCACACTGAAGAAAATGTAGACTGATGCATGCCAATATTAGAATATTACACTGAGGCAGAGAATATAAATTAAGAAATCTTTTTAAAAATATGCACAATGGTGATTTTAGTCTTAGTTTTTCACTACAAGGTTTCAATATTGCAAATTGTTCATGTTAATGAGTATACTTATTCATTATAAAACCAGAGCAGTGGTATGCTCTTCAAAGAGAATTCAAGGATTCACAAATCATCTGGCTGCATTAAACATTTGAATCCAATAAAGGGAAGTTTGTTAAAACTGGATTTCTACTTACAACTTATAGCACTAAGAGGATAAAAACGTGAAAAAAGACAGAAGAAGGAAAAAAATAATTGAAGTCTTTTAAACATTAGAAGATAGTGGAATGGGAGATTTTTCTCTCTCAGCAGAATGTTTTGTCAGTATCCAGTCCTGACTAGTTTGTCAGTCAGTTCTCACCTGATCCCGTCCGCCCTTGTGGACTGTCATATGCCTCTCCAGTTGAGCGCGGTATGCAAAGCTGTAGCTGCACTCCGGGCAGCTGAAACTTTCTTCGGTCTTCTCGTGCCGGTACTTGATGTGCTCCTTCAGGGAGCTGTAACGCTTGTAGCCACGTGCGCAGTATGGGCAGGTGAGCAGCTGAGAGAACGAATCAGGAGTTCCTGGGTGAAAAAAACACACACAAAAGGAGAGTTGTAATGACATATGTTAGAGTGAAGGAGGGGGGGAACAGGGGGTTAAAACACATGGTCCAAGGAGAGTGCTCTTTGATGTTACACAAGGCCTGCCACAGTAACACTCCCCTGCTATCTCACCAATGTCTGAGAGATCCTCCCCCACAGGTAAACACCACCCAGGTAACCAAATGGATACAAGCTGATTCGCGACCCACCGTAATGCCTTCCTGTCATTATGAAAATAGCTCGCTGTGTCGCCAAGGCACGACTCGTTTTATTTTTGCTTTTGTACTTCTTGCTGACACAAAGCCCAGCGATTACAGCTTTAACGCGCTTGAAATTCCATCATTTGATTGCCTATTGTGCTTTCGAAGCTTTTCAAAAACACCCACACATGTAAGGAAAAGTGAGCTTGGTAAACAAAAGCCGCCTGCCGAGATCCAAGCTGGTTAACAGAGGGTCTCAATTGCCCGGCTCCCACACAGGTAAAGCATTACTTTGTTAACAGGTGATGTATTAAGTTCCCCTGCGGGACAGGTGAGGGCCTTGGGATGGGAATGCACACACACATTATCGCCCAGGTAACTGTGAGTCAGAGCTCGTACATACGTGACAAATTTACTCAGGTGTTGCTGTTTCTCTTCCTCCCCTCCCTCCTCTCTTTTTTCCCCTCCGTGGTAGCAGGTAAAAGCCAAAAGCCCGGGAGCAATAAAGGCCCCAGTGTGCTGCACTTAACAAATAGCAGTGTGTGTAATGATGTCGGAGAGTGGCGTTAATGGGGTGGAGTTAACACCTGAGGTGAGACAGGGTGCAGGTAGAGCCGTCCCCAGGGGGCGAGTAATTACTGGGTAGGTGCAGTAATAGTGTGCGAGTTCAGTGACTGTGAGCTCTTGGATGGAAATAGCGGTGTGTGTTTCAGTGTGTGTGTGATTTAGGGACACTACACTTTGCTTGTGTGTGCTACTAATAAAGATATGAATGACACTCAAAGCAATGAATACACAAAGCACATAATCATTTTACTGGGAAGGGATTTACGCACAGAAATGATCTTGATAAAAGAGTTTTTCTGTTTTTTTGTATGACATGAATGGGCTGTGACTGCCCAGTGGTGATGTGCTGTACCGTTCTCGTCATGGACGCTGGCATCAGGGGTGCCCTGACGCTGAGGCTCGTCCTCTGGGGCCTCTGGGTAGATGACGGCCGTGTCTCCTTGCTGGAGCATCTCCTCCACTAGGGCGTCTGTGCTCATGTCATCCTCGCCGTCTGACACACAATCCTCCTTCACTGTGAAGCGACAAACACACACTGATTAGAGTCAAAAGAAATTATCGATTACTTCATTATTTCAAGGCTTGCATGTTTTTCTATCAATGCAGGCTGTACATCTGAAACCTTAACCTTTGTATATGAAATGTGATAAACCAATAATGTCGCAGTGTCACTATAGCTAAATCGGATCTGACAGTCCAAGCCCTTGATCATGACAAGTTCACCAGCCTGGAATGATGGATCAGCGCCATGAGAAAAAAAAACACAAACATCCTGAATGCTGTTGTTCACAATAGGATGAGAAAACTAATTAGCATCAAAGGCCACAGGCTACTGTATGAGCATCAAGCTCTTTGTAAGAACTGAATGGTAAGCCTCTATTCACAATGTTAGGTAAGGTACTTGTTGAGACTGGGAGTAGTAATTAGGTGATGAATCTTGTTCTGGTGTATTGCGGCAGATAGATATCACGCAGGAACGGATGCATGCACACATGCTCACACACACACACACACACACACACACACCATGCGCTGCTCTCTAGAGAGGCTTGGCCTTCAGACTGTGTTTAATATCCCAGCAAACGAGAGCCTGCATGTGGGAGCCGAGTGCATTTTTAACTCCACATCACATGAGCCCGGCTAGCTGGTCTAACGAGCACTAATTACCAAGCTGTGGCTTATAGGAAGTGTAACCTGAGGATGGAGTTTAGGATGCACGAAAGCTTCCTTCCCTGTTTCCGTCTCTGCTCTCCCAGAGCTTCCTGAAGTGGATACCGGAACCAAGTATAGTGTGTCGGCGATTAAACTGAGCATTATTCCTCAATGGATGTGTTAGTGTGCCTATGTGTGTCGTTACACGGAATAATTACAAGGGTGAGCTATCAGCTAAAAGCAAAGTTAGGCTACTGTGGATAGTGTGCTTGTGTTTACTGGGCAGATGTTTTACGGCTTGATTTAAACACTCCCCCTGCTTAAGAGATTTGAGAATTGTGTTTTGTGTGTGTGCTGAAAGACGAGCCCAGCTGTGTTCTCCTCGGAGATGGGAACAGGTGTAGCGCTCCATGACTCACCGACGCACACTGAATACCAGTACTCTTAGATACAGCCTGGCTCTGGCTTCCTCTGGTGCACCTCAAAAAGCCATGAAACAATATGAGTGCAGTCATTTGTTGCTATGGTTATTGAAGGCCGTTTGAAGGAACCTCCCACTCTGTAGTAGACCAGTGAGAGATAATACAGAGAGAGAGGCTGTGTGCTTGAACTTGTGCATGTGTGTAAAGCAGAAGCCAGCAGCAGGTGCTGAGAACACTGAATTGTGGAATTCTCATCATACAGCAGTGGGTCAGGAACACATTAGGGGCTGCTAACCCCCACATATCACACAGCTTTTCTCCCATGACCTCAACACCCCCCCTTGAGATGTTTGCCACATTTCCTTAGGATCGTAGATAAACAGCTTATTCACTTCCTTTTCAAGGGTTGAGAAAATCAATACCACCCTCACATCTGTATATTAAATATGAAGCTAAAGCACACAGCTGGTTTGCTTAGCTTAGCATAACATGACGAAACAACTAGCCAGGTTCTGTAAGGGTAAAAAAGACCCCTACCAGCTCGCTGCTTCCCCCTGTTTCCTCACCTTCCATTTGACAGACAGATATGAGAGTTGTATTGGAGAAGAAAGCACAAACAGTAAGTGTATTTCCCTACTTATCTACATGCTTTCAATTAATAGTCTTATATATTTCATGCTTTAAAAACTTGTAAAACATGTGGGAAAGTGCTGATCTGACTGTGCTTCCATCCCCTGCTCAAAGGCAGCATCCAAACACCCATACACACCTCTAGGCTACTAAATGTTGAGCATGTGTGTGAAGTACAGTCCCGGTTGGGGGTCTGTGGTGCAAAGGTATGACAAGCTGTTGTTTTCCCTCCTTGTGTGTGAGTGTGCGTGCGTCTGTTTGCCTCTCTCGGCTCTTTGTTAAGTACAGAGCGAGGCCAGAAGGGTTCACAGCCTCGCTGAGGCGGCCCCGCGTTATCAGGCTGCTCCCCTGACATGAAACATCACACAGGCCATTTATGTGCTGACGCAGGGATGTGAATGCACCACTGCACAAGTGGAAAATCAGTTCAAAAGCCCCAGAACGAAGCCCCTGCGAGGTTGTGGCAGGACATTCTGTTGCAGTTTGGATCTAAAAAAGTAGCTTGTTCTTTATTTGTTTTACAGCGTAACCTAACTTTGGTACATCTTAGAACAAAATCACCAGACCACCCACTCTCTCCACTCCTCTTTCCCTCGTTTCGTTCTCATCCCTCTCTGCCTACATCTCTGCAACATGATACAACAGTATCCCATGATGCATTTCCTGCCCTGGCCAACCTTTGTCCCCACTGCTTCCTGTGGTCGTGCATCCAGACCCGTTTGTAGATTCTATCTTGGATGGGAGAGACATGTCAGCGATAAGGATTCGCACAAACAGCTCAAATATTCCACAATCATTAGTTACAATGTTATGCCTTATCTCCCATCAACAGAAGGTAAGTCAGAGGAGAGATGTGAGATATTTCCAAGTTGAGGATGATTTGCTTATCCTTGGCTTAGTGCTATCAAGCATTTGTGCTGTGTGTCTCCACTGGACAATCTTCCCAGCTCTCTGGAGATTCCTCCTTTCCTGTCCAGAGGGGTGGCTCAGTTTTAACATCACATCGTGACATAAGGCGCACAGGAATGTATGTGTTCCTGCGTGTCCACAGAGTCTCTGCTGCCAAAGCGAAAGGAATGGATTTGAGAGCAATTATAAGGAACGTCAAATATCATCACTGCCATCACAGGCCAACAGTGAAGAAACACTCATTGTGTGTGAGAGCCTTGCAACTTTACTGCTGGTTGGAATAATACGGTGCAGCACAAGTGCCCATCAAACACACTCAACAAACAACCAGCTCGTCTTCTAGTGGCCTTATGCTATATTTCCATGCAGCCGTTCACTCTCATTAAGTGCCACTGCAGCCTCACGATATCAAAGCCCTCCAGCTCCACCCTGCCCATTCTCTGAGATGTAATCACGCTCTTCAACTCATCAAATATAAAGGAGAAGCCCTCCCAGGTCAACACTCACTGCCTTTTCCTCCCCTGGAGTTAGCCAGCCTGTTCTTAGAAGGGAGCAGGCTGCAGTTTACTGCACCAACACCAGGCTTTTCCACCACCACATAATCATTTAGCAGTGAATGAGTAATGACAGCGAGCAGGGGGCCCATGATACCATATAATCAAGAGGAATGATTCAGAACAAGAGAAACAGTGAGAGGGAGCTAGCGCACAAAAAAAGAAAAGGAGAGGAGAGATGGCAAAGCAGTGAAAAACCGCCCTTTGGTTTTGGAGCACGGCAGTCTCAGGAGAAGGGGTGTCAAGGTTTTAATTTGAAGAAAACTGGACTACGCTGAGGAGAAGATTAGTGGGTGGTGGTCACTTTTCAAGGCTGCACCACCTGTTCTTAGGGGTGGAACCAACAGAGGGAGGGATGAAGGAATGAGAGACGAGAGAAGTGTGTTTGTTTAAAGAACTGTGGCTTTCTCCGTGTTTCATCAGTCCGATCCAGAGTGACAGCAAAGTATGTATGATGTATGAGATGAGGGCGAGAGACAGTATGAGAGCAAGAAAGAGAGAGGCGTGTGTGTGAGTGTGTGCGCACATGAGTGAAGGCAAAAGAAAATTTGCCTGATCAGGCATAACTGTGGAGCGCAGCCAGCTCACTGAGCTGTTTCAGTGTAACTCATGCTTTTGAAGTGTTTAATGTTCGCGAGGCCTGGCCAAAACCAATGACATTATTCTTCCTCCAACTTTCCCTTTATGCAAGGAGGTACAGCTGGAGAGTGGTGATGAAAATGACAGCATAGTCTGGGGAATAGGTGGCCACACTGCGCACAGGTCTGTGCTTTAAGTATGCACATGTATGTGCAAACCGAAACCCCGCAACTGAAACTGGCTGAGTCGAAACTGAAGTCAACTCATTGGAGAGGAATTTCTAAAAATCCCTCCCTAAACTGAAAGTGATAGGTCGCTGGACATTTTCGCTTGTGCTCACTTGACCTCTTGCTAAATCAAAGTCCACCTCACTCTCACACATCTCTCACCCATGAAACATCCAGCCAAAAGCTGCTAGGAGCAACACCCTAAAATAAATATTCTTGTGGCTGAATATCTAATTACATTTCATATGGGCTTGTCACAGTGTTGCACATACTGTACTTGGCACGGGCATGAAAACTAACATTGTCAGACACATAGATTTATATGCACATGAAGCATGAGGTCAGGAGAGCAACACAGAGGCCTTGGGCCCAGGTTGGAACACTGACATCCTTCAGCACCTGCAATTGTTTTGGAGGGGGGGAGGGCGGGGGTGTGACGTCAGCCCTTCCTGTGGCAGTGGGCTACCTCTGATGTCACTTCCACACAGTTTGAGGTAAAAAGAAGTTCACAGCGGCCCCTCCAATGCCCACCAGTGCCATAAAGCTCTCCACTGACTCTGGCTGTGAGGTTATTTTCTGTGCTTGAAGGTCTCTCCCTCTGTTGGCATTGTCTTTGTTTAATATCGTGCTTCCTGCCTTAGTTGGAAAGCCACCACGTGTAGTACCTGTTTCCTTACACTCCGTGTTTCACAATGAGACAAAGCCTGGTACTTAACTGTGCACAGATGTCAGCGAGACATTTCTTAACTTAGCCTGCATCGCGTCAGCTGAGGTCAAAATGAGACAGCAGCAGTCGAACGACTGATGTCGTAACAAAACACAAAGAGGCTGCAAGACACATGGGCATTGTATGTGCAAGAAGCATTAAGAAGTAATGCTCTTATCCTGAGCAGATAGGAATAAATATCAAAGACACTTTGCCAGCCTAACCATGGCAGGACTGACAGTGAAAGGAGACACTTGCTATATAAATACACATCTTAAGAAGTCATTTGTTCTCATACTTGAAATTAAGTGCTTCATTTGCCAGTGTAATTTGGGTGATACTAGTGGCATGAAAGACCTTACTTTGCCTTGCCTTAATAAACTGGCAAATGTCTAAAGACAGTTCTGGCAATTGGTGAATCAAGCGCTCTTTTCCCCCGCTGGCATATTTTTTCATATTCTAGGAAAAGATTTTAAAGCAGAAAATAAGATTAAATGAGCACTTGTGCTGAACTTCTATGCTACGCAGAAAAGTGGAGCAGAAGTCACAGAACATTGCGGAAATGGTGGGTAGGAATGTGAGGTGTGTATTTGCATGATTCAGTACGGATGTGTAATAACGTGCACTATGAGTGTGCGCCTGGTCTCACCTCCGTCCCAGCAGCGCTCTCTGGGGTGCTCGTCGTCTGGCAGGGTGCTGTCGCAGTCGGCCCCGTCTGCCAGGCTGCCTTCCTCCTCCACGATGTGCAGCTTGTCCTCGTCATCTGAGTCTGAGCCGGCCTCCACCACATTACTGTAGTTAGTCACTGCACAAGGAGACATTGGGGACAGAGGTTAGAATGGCTGATCAGATTACGTCTATTTTTCAAATGAGTCTTTAAAGGAGAGTGAGCAGGTTACATATATTAAGTATTTTTCTCCTTGATAAAGATAATGGGAGGTGTACTGTATGTGCTTCTTCATTATGAGCACTGAATGTGAAAGGCCATGAGTTGGACAGGTTAAGTATATGTACTATGTCATTTAAATGTCAAAACTATTAAAGTGAATGGGTGAAGGAGATGGGGTTAGGGAGCTGGAAACACCAATTAAATAGACCATGGCCTAACTTCAGTAGATGAGTTGAAACTTTAAATGATCCCTGTGGGGAAAATGAGCTGTTAAGGCAGGAGAGAATAAAACAGGTAGGGCACTAACAACAGTGAACTGAGGGCTATTAAAAACACTGCAACTGAAGATTTTGATGCCTCCATGTAGTAAAAGTACATGCAAAAGAAAATCAGAGAAATATATGAATCCACAGCGAAAACAAACTCCGGAACAACAGAAAATTCACACTAAGACACTTGCAGACACACATTCAGTCCCAGTGTGTGAGATCATTAGATTGCAGGCTGAAGTGGTGTGTGTGCTGTGTGGGAGTCGGTGTGACCTGGTCGGTTGTGTTATGGGCTGAAGGAGCCAGGAGACACAGAGACAGCCAGCCTACAGAGAGGGTTATTACGGGGAGTAAATTTTCCTGACCGACTGTCTGCTTCAGATGTGTGTGAGTGCATGAGTGTGTGTGTTCCTGTGTCTTCTTTTCATTTCCAACCAGTTCCTCCATCTCTCAATTCCACCTGTGTTACTTCCACCCACTCTCCTTCCATTTCTCCCCCCTCCCCTCCATCCCTCTGTTCCACTGAGAGAGCTACAGATCCTCTCGGAGGCCAAATCAATTCTCCAGTGAGAGCAGCCCAGTCAGCAGAGGGCCTGCGCTGCAGCACTGAAACTCCCTCTCCAGCTACTTTATCTCACATCATACACACTGTGCACAGCGCATGCACATACACACACCACCTGCATTCACTCTCTGAATATGCACTGCCAGTACAAAGCACCTGAACATTTTTTTCCTCTCCATCTTCACTCACCCCCACCCCACTCGCCCACCTCTTTCTGAAGTGGCTGCTTATGTTTTTTGTCTGTTTCAATCAATGAGAATTGTTTTGGTGAGGTCTCTCCCTTTCTCTCTGCATTGTGCAGGTCATTACAACCAGTTGGTATTCACACAAACTCATAGAGACGTGCAGGGTTCAGGCTGAGGGGGAGGCGGGAGGAAGGAGGTGTGGGGGCGGATGGATGAAAGGTGGTGGAGGAGGAGGGAGAAGCACTGTTATTTGGCGAGTTGTTCGCAGGGTCAACACTGCTGTGCCGCAGCTGCGAAATCCTATCGGGGTTCATCAGGAGAGCTATTTCATTCTCAACCTCTTTCCTCTCTTCACACTGTTCCTCACTCCACTATATTAGCTTTTTTTTTCTTTATCATGACTTGACCGCTTCTATATTGTACTTCTCAAGAGGTACATTCAGCTCAGTTAGGGGTGACACACATCCCTTGTACACAGATCGCTATCCAGGCTAGCTGCTATAGACTATTTAAGGTTCAAAACAGGCAAGCCAATAGAACAATTGGGAGCCATAAAGCTGGGATCCCATTCAAATCAACTGATTATTAATTGGATTTATGTAGGCTGTATAAACGTGTTCCTCTCTCTGGTGTCTGCCTTACATCACCTCCCTTCCTTCATTCCTACCTCTCTTTTCTGTCAGAGCGACTCTGCCAGGTGATGTATTGTCCATTCAGCAGCCCAAACAGTGTGCAACACTTCATTCTGAAACAGAAGGTGCTTTAGGACGAGTCTGAGAGGCTGTTTAGGGCCATAGCCACTCAGGTGTGGAGCTGAGGTCAGCAATTACAAAGGCAACACTCTCCGCCAGCAGTGTCAAGAGAAAATGATCAAATATAAAGCTGTAGAGAAAAAATCAATGTGCTGTGTGTGTGCAGATGGGAGATGGCAATGGCCAGCAGGACAATAAAAGTTGGAGCTGCGAAGTACAGCAAAGGTTGGTGAGAGAAAGAGTAAAGGACTGGTGGTGATGGTGGTGTGGGGGGTGAACAGAGACGGTCTTCCTGTGCCAAATGGTTGGCGGTGTTGAAACAAAAATGTGTGTTCCAACAGGAGATGTAACACCTAGCATCAACAAAGGCTGCAGTCCCTTCTGGCTGACCGGCTGAGCGTTTGGACAGCTGGCCTCATTAGCGCTAGCATGCTAGCACACAACAGGAGGAAGACTCCTACGCAGCTGAGAGAGAAAGCATTGGTAGGTGGAGGAGGTGAACAGCTTACTTCTGAAAGTTTACTTTCCTCCATAGGTTGCGGTGCGTTGAACACCTGAGAAAATAATAGCCGGTGACTATGGCTTTGGCTTTAAGTTAGTCCGTAACCCTTGGCTACATAGATCACACCTTTACCATACCCACCCACACAGAAGCATTCTATGGCTGTGGGTAATAGGACACAAACAATGCAAGCCCAACATAGCCCCAACATAACATGCCTTGATTACATGTATCTGCATGACATTATAAGCCAGGCCTTTACTGGGAAAAACCTAATGCATCATGGTCCCAAGTCCAACTGTTATTGATGCTAGCAGACAAGCTGATGTGGAAAGAAAGCCTCTCAGTGTGTTATTAACTCTTCACCTACACATTTTTAAAACATGCAACAGATATGTGCTGTAGCTGTCGATGGGTGGAATTCCCCAGTAACACCTCAGTAGATGACTGAAGTCAAAAATGCTTGAATTCCCCCCCCCGTCACCATCACTCGTCACCTTCTTTCCCCCTTGCAAAGTTCCCAGAGTCTATTGAAGGACAGTGCCAGACAGTCCATGTCAGCCACACTTAAATATGCCTGCTGGAGAGAGGGCTGTGTTGTTATGACACCTGCCAGGCTGTATCAATTACTGACAAAGGAATGGGTGACTGGGTGGGTTACTCCCAAAACAGGCCCAACGTTATCTCATCGGAGGCTATCACCTTGGCAGATGAATCGTCACTGATCTGTCAGCACAGTACATGAAGCTCAGTGTGCCCCTTGACACGGGTTCATTTAGCAGAATCTGTCCTGTAATTGAGCAAACTTGCTGGCACTTATTTTAGGTTCAAGATATCTGATCCTGGCCGGTCAATGAACAGCACATGTTTCAGGTTCTTTAAATCATTGTCATAGAGTCTAGAGTCATACTTGTACAATAGCAGAAAGCTTGGTTTGAGCTTTTGCCCACTGAGGTGTGCGAGAGAGGAATGGCAGTATCTCAACCTCTGTGGGAGTGAGCTATCTCTGTGCTTTGAGGCCCTCAAGGTGTGAGTGACTGGCTTATTAGCTGAGCTTTAGATGAGGATGCAGAGAAACATATACAGCCTATGAACAAACACATTACTGTCCGAAGCAGCTTTTGTCTTGATTCATTACCTATACATCTGTAAGGAACCCCAAACCCATATGTCGTATGTGCAGGCCAACAGCCCCATACCAGAACGTGTAGGAGTTATGTCTGGAATGTCCAACCAAAACACTTTTCTCTGAGTTTGGCTCTTAAAGAGACAGATCAAAGGGTTGCTCTCTCCCTGCTACAAATTTCAGTCAACTGACTGACACATATTCTGAGGTCCGCTGTTGTTCTGCTTGTGATTAGACAGATTGACTCATCATGAACAGCAGCAACTATTTGTCTGGCCCTCTACCTCTCTTCTGTCCCTATATTTAGCCTTGGTACAGGCTCCCTCATTGAGGTACGCCACTTATCTAATTTGGAGCTCAGGGCCAGTCAGGCAGCAGTGGAACTACCACAGGCATCCTCAAAGAGAGCAGACCCTGCCGTCACAGAGTCTGCCCTTGCGGCTCTGCAATGCCATTTTCTCAGGGAAGCCAACCACTACAAAAAAACCCAGCTCAAACCAAAGTAAAACAAAGCCGTGCCATTCAAAACCTCAAGTATGCTGTCTCAAGGTGAGGCGCCTCATTCAGCGCTGAGGTAAACGCTGCTGGTTTTGTTAAAACAACAGCCTTCCTCCCACAGAGTCAGGAAGGTCAACTCAAGTGCCGATAACAAAACAAAAGAATTGGGGATTTTTCATGGTTAGCTTGTTCGCAGGCTGCCCCATACTTTCTACGCCGTTTAGGTCAGGCAAAGGCTGTTTGCTTCCCGTAGTTAAGAGATATAACTGTAGACACATAACAGTATCCCCTTAAACAGTCAATTAGCTGTAGAGGGCACTAGGGGTCCTAAGAGACTGTTTCCTAGCAAGTTTAGCCTTGCCTTGCAGCTAATGCCAGGTCTTCCCACCACACATGTCTGCCAACCATACCAGAGGAGGCCAGTCACATCAAGGACCAATCATATCCTGAAGTTTCTCCATAGATACGCAGCACAACATTCAGCTCCAAAAACTCCCCAAACAAAATCAAATGACTCTTGCTCACTATCCTAAGTTAGGCTGGGACGGCAGAAAGCAGAACTATTAGTATGGACTTGAGGTAAAAATAGGCCAAGCCATCCTGAGAGTTAGTCACTCTTTATGCACTTCTGTATTTACTTGTGCCGCAGCTACTTTAGATGTCAAATGTTCCATTGATAAAAAATTCAACTAGGCAAATAACAATACAATACATGGCTAACGGTGATAATATGTTAAGATTATCCCATCAAGTCAAAGCACTTCAGCAACCTGTAGATTATAGGAATCGTTTGAAATGTGAACTAGAAGACAATGGGCTCTTGACTTCCTAATGACGCTGATCAAGGTTTTAGCATGTGAGCTAATGGGCCTCTGCGGGTCACTCATCTCCCATCTGATGAGCACTTTCCATGATAACACTAATGCTAATGGAGGCTATTGTTCTCTTAATCTGCATGATGACACTTCGAAGTGTAAAGGAAGTCAGTGGGTGTTAATGAGTGTTAGGAAAAGCGAAAAGGACTTAACTGCGCCTCAGAGAGTGTGCAATGCTTTTCAAAAAGGAAAATTATTAAAGCTTGCCTAATATTGCTTGCCACGTTCCTTTATTACTCAGGGTTAGTCCTAACAGTACCTAAATGACAGCCACATAACAGACTGTATTTCTACTGAGGGGAAGTTACAGGCTATGGTATTTGTCTCTGGGGCTAATGAGCACGGTGATGAGCCACACATTCTGTTACACTGGGCGTCCTCTGAGAGTTGCTTCTAGCTCCTCTCAGCTCTTCTAAATAAGGCCAGGTGGGCTGCTATGGACCCAAGGGTGCGATCACACCACACATGCTCTCTCAAACACACACACACACACACACACACAATCCACAGCAATGCCCCGGCCACCAAGTTTACACTTGTCTCCCAACCTATGTTTATGTTGGAGGTGAGACAGCCCATCCACGGTAATAACAGTGGTACACCTAAGTGAGAGTAAAGAGAGTGTGCGTGTGTGTTCTGTACGTTAAGCTGTTTAAAGGCATGCTTGGCATGTAGAGGGCTTTCAATCACTCTCGGTGGTCGCATGACCACTAGGCTGCATATCCTTCAGAGAAGGCCATGTTGAGCTACTAGCCAATGTCCAAATTCACCAAACACAAAAAATCCAAAAAATGGATGCCATCCTACACAACTCCCACAAACACATCCACACACCTAAACCCTGTGCTACGCACTTACAATATCTCTGGACCCCCCCACCCCCACCCCCACCCCTTAGTCCATGGCCTGCTGCAGTTCTCCAACACTCAGCAGGTCTGTGGTGAGAGAATGTCCACCCAGTCACGCAGTCCAGCTATACACACTGTAGACAGGTGACTGAAAAAGCAGTGATGTAGAAGGTGGATAAGAGGTGGGTGAGCATGGGGGAGGAAAAAAGAGAGATGAAGAGAGGAAACATCTGCTGTAGATTCTGGTAAGCCCAGAAAACCTGCAGTCACGCTTCCGACAACCACCTTACTTCTGTTCTCTCTTTAACCTCTCTGCTCCTATTTAAATGTTTTTTACACTTGATCTGTCACTGATTTCCTCCTTTGTCTCAGTCAGTGCTCTCAGCCATCAGGCTATATGCCAAGTAACAACAAACTATACTACCTGAGCTCGACCGCATATTTAGCTCGATTTTATCCACTGATGACTGCACTGGAAATCACCTCACAGAAACAACACCAAAACAGCAATGCAAATATTTAGCCGGCACCAGGAAACTATCAGCGCACACCTGGGTAAACAGTTGTTTCTCTTCTGTTAGCGGCTGTGTCAAGTTAAGTGCAAAACCTCTGTAATACCAGGCAGGCAACCAAACACAAACCTGGCTAATGTTGCGTCAGCCTCCGTCAAACCTCATTGGGGTGTCACAGGCAAAATGAAATGTCCCTGTCACCTCTGCTGTCAGACTCCATTCAGGCTGCAGTTACACACTGATAGGATTTGAAAGCTGCGCAGTGGTATAATGGTCTTCTTCCCCTTTGATTTTGCCAGTTTGTGTCTAGCGTTGACATTTTGAGTGGAGGCTCTGTGAGGGTATTATTAGAGCAACTGCCTAAAGGTATTCAGCCTATTTAAATGTAGTCAGTTACATCAGTAGCATCAAACTTCATTACATAGCTTGTTTCCTTTTACTCCAACCACTTCAGCGCTAATGACAGCAAAGTGACTGGGTCAGCAGCTACTGTTTGAGCCCACACGTGTGAAAACCATCCACTCATGCATTAAGGCTGGGCAATGAGCAAATGTATCCAGAGGTGTGATAATCATTTGTTGTCAACAAGTGGCAGGCCAAACTGCTGAGCCTGTTGCGTGTTGTCAGACAACAGAATGCGATTTCACATCTTGATCCGAGCTCTCGTCATATGTATGCGCAGGTCAGACAGCTAACACGCTAGATGCTACCAGGCCCAACAGCTGACCTGGGACGCGTTGAGGTGTGTGTTTAAATATATGCAATGAGCAACAACAGTGTTATCCAACCTGCTTGTGTCGTGCAGGTCTATATTAGGTTAGTGTAGCACAGGGCCGTTGCATTTTAGGAGCAGGTGACTGGACATTCCTGCCTGTATTAGGCTTGACAGTTTACTGTGGGGGAGTGCAGAGTTGGGAGAATTACTCTAGCCTATGAGGAGAGAGGGAGGTACACTGCCAAAACAATTCTCCAACTGGAAAACCTCATTAAATCTTACCTGTAAATACACCTCATTGCACAGAATTATCACTGGCATCAATAAATTCAACCCAACCCCTAAGTTCATTAAGGAGACTGAACATCACCGTCATCAGTGCTGTCACATATTTACTCTTGTCAATTCTTCACTCGAGTTGAGACTGTGTTTGTTATGTAGATTAATGCAAAGATTGCCAGTCGGCGGCTAAAGATGTGCACACAAACACAAAAGAGAGCCGAAAAGGTAAACAGAGGGGAATGATGGCAAGGTGGGAGGAGAGGAACTGCTAATGGCTTAAAAAGACAAAGCTGGCCTGTCACATACAATGCTCATCTGAACTGATGACTGCCCCAGGGAGGGAGTGTCACACAATGTCAGAGAGAGAGAAAGATGGAGAGAACACAGGAGAGGTGGAGGCCAGGAAAAGGAGACAGAAAAGGTTGAAACGAGGGTAGCTGTTCAGAGAGGAAAATCGAGGAATAATAAAATGAATGTAAGCGACAACAAGCAAGTGACAGGAGGAAAGAGAGGCAGAGAGTAAAAGAGTGAGGTCAACAGGCAGCATTTACTGTACGCTGGTGTGTGAGCATTCTCTGGTCGCCTGCGCCTCAGTAAAGGTCAGGCGTTGATGCTGTGTCTCTGCCTGACAGACGTCTCAGTGAAGGGACAGGCCGTAGGGCAACGCACACACATTTGCACACGCTTGTACACACATTCATGGACAGGTGGAAGTGCAGAAATAACCTAGAAGTGCCTTTTTGTTTATTGGTTACATCTAATTATACAACCGTTGCAAGTCCCCCTTTTATAGCAATCAGCAGGTCAGCACACCTCAGTGAAGCCACGGCCCAGATCCATGCTGACAACCTACTGTGGCTTCACTAATTCTGACACTAACACGCAAAAGTGCAGCGAGAGCTCTTCCTTTTTGTACAAAATCCTCCTCTTTGTGGCATTTTGACAACAGCTGACCACTCTCTCATTTCTCCAGAATGTCAACTCTGTCACAAGACACCCGAGGCCAAACGTCCTGGACAACCCCTGACACACACACAACACGTTATCAAACACACTGCCCGGGGCTATCACTCACTTGTCACAGTGGTTTCTTGTTATTCATGTGAGGCAGGGAGAGAAAGGGGTTAATGCCGTAAACTTACATCCACAAAAGCTCTTTTGTCACCTCAGTCCTCCACCAACATCCCCCCTCCCCACATCCTTTCCCTTCTCCCCAGGCAAAGTGGCTTTTCCCCGTGTGATCAGGAAGGGTTAGCCCCCTCTCCCCACAACATAAGCCTCCAGGGCGACTAGAGCTGAAGAGCAGTCAACCAGTACTGCTCACACCATTACCCTGCTGTTAAATGACCATGAGGGTGGACTACAGGCGGCCTGTCGGATGGACAGCTACAAAAATCTGTCTTGTTAAACCAGGCGAGAAAGAATGGGTACATATGTGTATACATGTTGCAAGAGCTCACCTAAAGTGTGTATAAGGGGGTCAAATGAATCCAGCATGGCCGTCTCTGAGCTCAACACCTTCTCCTTTCATCATGACTGTACTTGTTATGACTAACACATAAACTATGATTTGCAGAACAGGGGCGGACAGATGAAAAATCACAGGCTGAGTGAGCAGTGTCGTTGTTAATGCACCCTCTCAATGCGGTGCTGATTGGTGAAATGGCTGAGGCAGCAGGTAAATGCAGGTCGTCATGTATTGATGTATCGATGGGGCCTTTTTTTGTCCATTACACCCAGAGGTGGTGGGATGGTGCGTGGGCGTTCGTCTGGTTGCCACCAGCCCGGGAGACCATTAGTTTGCTGTGTCAGAATTCGAAGGGGAGTATTGACAGTCCAGCTGGGGCAATCGATAGGCGCAGATCTCTCACTCCCCTCTGCCATCTATGGTAATGGACCTACAGTGAGTCAAACACTTGCATTATATCACCTCGCTTAGTGTATTCCAGCATTGTAAACAGGAGAAAAACGAACTGTTGCTTTTGAGCGTGGAAGGGGAACACAAGTGAGTCAGCCAGACTCTGACGCTGAATTGATTGATTATGTGAGAATAGTTGGACCAGTACGACTGCCAACCAAATAACGATGTTACTTTTTTCTGACTGTATGCGAGCTACGTACAGCTGTCTTGTCCTTCATTCAGCTTAGTCATGTTCTTTTCTGTTCTGGTCAGATGCTGGTTGCTGCTCCCTGAGGCTGAAAGATGGAGGCCAGACCAGGGTTTCTAGCATGTAACGGCCAACAGGGTGGGACCTCGATTACCCAAGCACACTGCAATCATTGGACAGAACTCTTGGGACTATCCCATGTGATGTCACCCGCAATGTGAAGTCATTCAACAGGGAACAGCCAGATGTTTTCTGGGATAGATCCTCCTCTCTTTCATGTCAAGTATCCCTGAGTAGAAACACTTAAGATGCCTATCTGATCACAGTTCTGTCCTTGGAGCAAAACAACAACATCTATAAAGCTTATAGATGTGTATCTGTACACTTGATAACTGTGGAGAAAGTGGAACTTTTGATCAGAACAACCTTTCCCTTTGTGTTCTACCATTCTAATGTTATATACTGTAACAATGTCTCACCAAGGACACCCTGTAGCGCTAAACATCAGTGCTGTTATGATCAGTCACATCACTGCTGTTGTCAGTTCTTGGCGCGTTTCCTGACCTGCATCCACATAATGACTCATCACAGCTATACAGTTGTAAGGGCAGCTAAGACAGCTGGGGTAAAACCAGCGTGGACAGAGCTCGCTCTTTGTTTTCCTGACACTACGGTGGCTGAAGCGGGTCAAACCGAGCCGTGTTTTGCCTGTGTGAGCTCCCTGTGGTTCAGGGGGAATTCCACTGGGCAGTGTGTGACCCTGAACACTGGCCTTCCTGTTCGACTGTGGTGATGTGCTCTGTAGCCGAGGGGAAGAGGAAAGAAAGACAGTTCTGTGCAAGGACTAGCTCTTCTTGTCACACCACACCACCAACATGAGTGTGACTTGTGTTGATGGTTGTGTTATAGCTGACTGTATATATATGTGTGTGTGTGTGTTTGTGTGTACCGGTGTGCAGCTGTTGTCAGCCAGATCAGTGATAACACTCTGGCTTTTAATAAACTCAGCAGGAGTGTGTATGCTTTAGTGTCTTAGTGTGTGTGTAGCTTGCTGAAAGGTCCTGGGCGTGTGATTGATGGGAGCTTTAGCACAGTAAACACATGCACACACACACAGTGGAGGTGGGTGGAGAGAGGGGTGGTCATATGCAGCAATTCTCAGCTAACATTATTCATCCTGTGTTCATCTGTGTGAGCTGAGCCCACCATTCCCCATATTGATGAGCCAGGCAGTGTGTATCAGACACTTTATTTACATGGCTACACACACACACACACACACACACACACACACACACACACATTAAAGAATGGAGGCAACTTAGAGCATTTTTGCTCTTTTGTTTCTTATATGCTGACCTTCTTACATTTGCTATTCGGATGATGGGGTGATTCACAGAAAAGAAGGCTGGGAGAGGGCGGCTGAGAAGGAGAGAATGCAGTGAGGGAGCAGGCAGGGAGGAGGAGAGGTTATTTTGGAGTCTCTGAACTGTAATCACCACATACAGCTGCTTCCTCCCAGGTGCTCTAACTGGCCATCAACAGAGAGAGGGAGGAAAAAAAGTAGAGAAGGGTGAACAGAGAGTGGCTGGCTCTCCAAAGGAACAAGAAATACTCATGTAGTAGAGGTACTGCTGTTGGTCTTGTTTATAACTGGCTACAATTGGCACTAATCAGTGCATAAGTAACCTTAACCACATTGTAATACCTCCCTGTTGTCCATCGCAGACAGACAGCAGGGTATTTCCACACATCTTCTCCTAGTGAGCGCCTGCAGGCAAGGGGAAGTTTTATCTTAGGAGTAGAAGGAAGTTGAAGGGGCTATCACAGAGCTGACACAACACTTCCAGTACCTGACAGAGGAGACAGGATGGTGACTACTGTCAGAGGAAGCTAGCCTGGCTGTGAATTATGCCAGACACCATGTGACTCGCTCACAAAGTTGTCAGGCCAAGCAAGCAGCTGCTTTTGGTTTCTGTGGCACCCTGGTAGGCTATACGCATTATGTTAGTCATTTAGTCTTTTTCTATTCATTTAGCCAAGTTAGTTAGATGTATAAATGTACGTTGACATACAGTGTAACATAGGTACAGTGTGAATGTATATGTAATTCCATGGAGGTACGTGTCTAAGTTAATCTTATAACCTAACACTGTTAACTCATTAGCTGGCTCACTTCATCCCAAGACCAGGTAATGAGCTGATGAGTCTTAACTTCAATGAACATCTTAATGTCCAACTGACATGCATGCAGGACACACCATTAATCTGAATTTCTGTCCCGAAATGGTAGAACCAACAGCTCGCCACGACACGAGACCTGATCTTATGCAAGAGCTGGGACTTTTAAAGCATCATGAAGGCTTACAGGGTGTGACTTACAAGCGCACAAGCATAAAAAGTAACCAACAAATGCATTACCACTAATGTTCCACAGTGCTTCACCTATGATGCATGTTTTAAAAATCTTCCACTGTGAGGCACAAACACAATCAATCATACACCCAACAGGCGCACCCACTCGCAGTTATAGGTGTTGCTGTGTGAGCCCAGAAAATACATCATACAGTGGTTCACATGCATTACAGCAAAAGCTTCCAGGGTTGTGCACCTAGTGTGTTGCGTTCAAATAAAATCCCTCCATATGGAAGATTGCGGGTGCGTCCCTGTAAGTCATCCACAGCAGCCTCCCATTATTGTCCAATAAAAGCAGTTGGCGCCATGTGAGCTGCACATGTCACCGCCAAGAGCTCCACTGTCTGCGGCATTTCCAGCCTACACACAGTAACACGGTGGATCCACCAACAAATTTGGATTAATAACACCACTATAGTGAATACACAAACCACCAGCACAGAGTGGATTACAGTGACAGATAAAGAGAGATGGGGGGGGGGGGGGGTGGAAGAATACCTGAATGGATACCTAAATTAAATCAACAATGCATTCTCATGTATAATGCATAGAAGGCAGCCTGCCATAGTGTTTAACTATATTCCAGCACAGACTGGGCATCCTGTACTATAGATAAATAGCATTGGAAGTCAGTCAGTCAGTCCAACCTAAATGAGTCATTACAATACAACTTTTTTCATAGTGTACCAACTTTTTATCTGTTACTGAAACTCACACGCTGACATGCCTGTGCACAGACGCACGGCACACAGAGGCATCAACCCGCTCACATGTGAATAAAATCAGTAGCGATGATACAGAGAGCGGCGCTGAAAAACCACCAAAGGTTAATCGTGCAACATTTCCATCCTGTTCAGACCAACGTTCCGAGCCTGGCCAAACAAAACCTGGCTGATAAACGCGGTGGTGGCATCAAAGCATTACAGATTACAGATTACCATCAAATCAGCCCATGTGCCGCTGCCATGGACAGGCACCTGCTACTTTACTGTAATGTTGCTTTTCCATGGGGCTGGTGATCAGGGCATGTAGTATGTGCACACGGGGCTGATCTAGACCATTATACACAATAGGTTTTCATGAATTAGAGCTGTCTCTGTGAGACTATGGGATGCTGGGTGATATCTGGACAAGCTGGACTGTTTTTTTTAAAGATGCCTGGGTGTGTGCCAACATGTTTCTGCAGATGCCAGCTTGTTTCACACTCTGAGGGTTACTATACATCTGGTCTCTGCTTCTAAATGCACACGTTTATATTTGTGTAGCTACAGTATGTATGCCACGTAACCCCACTGCTGTGTTAACTGACTGCGATGACTGTCTAGCTTTTTTTTTAACATGCATACTATGCCAGCCTCAACCTTCCCAAAACATACCGTCACAGTGGTGCAGCTTGCTGCCTCTCTGCCCCCGTCACTCGCCTGTGCCAGCAGCACTGTGAGGATTAAAGGAAAATCCTGACCTCCTCATCCACCTCTCTTTAATGCCTCCGCTCATTATAAATGGCTCCTGCAAAACTAACTGGCTGGATTACTGCTCAGGTGCGCACCCAATCCCCCGCCCACTTCTGCTGAGCGCAACAAAACTTCACATTTTGTGCACGCACACACTACTGCACCCGTGACACACATTCCTCACACTCCAACCCAAACACAACCGCACACACATGCAAAGATGCACAAACAAACAAAAGAATTCCAGTTCCTTAAAGGCATCAATGATCTTTGTTTCCACAGGTCTCTGACCAATGGTTCCATTTATGTGAACTGATTAAGATGCAGCAAGTGCAGCCCAGCGAGGGCTAAGGGAGAAAGAGTGAGGGTGAGGCTTACAGTCCACAGGATATGCTGATATTCAATTTACCTGCCCCGCGCACACACACACACACACACACACACACACACACACACACACACACCCCTCCCTACACCCTCAAAATTCCACCAGCGGGGCAGAAATGCTCACTCCTGTCTGTCTCCCTGCCAGAGTCGCTGGCGTAGCACTTTTCTCCATTTTCATCGCCATTCTTAACCTTTATCTCGCTCCTCTCCTCCCATCGTCTGCTGTCCTCCTCTCTTTATCTCTCCCTTTTTTTTCCAAACAGACTCTTCACAGGGAAACAAGGTTGTAAAGGTGGGAGATGCTGATACTGTTAGGTCTGTGTGTGCATGTGTGCGTGTGCACTCTGCATGAAGTACTATATAAGAGAGCCTAGGGGCTTGTATCCTGGGGAGGATATTGGCACACTGCCAGCTAAATGGCACTGGTGGAGGCATATGAGTTCTCTATGGAGTGTCATGGTATTGTTTTTGTGCCTTTATGCCTCTGTTTTACTGTATAAACGTGATTGCAAGCTTCCTCAAATGAGGTTTTCATGGTTTTTACCACCTTTTTATGCCACTTTGAAAGTAACATGAGACCAAATTTAATATACCAGAAAACAATTACAAATGTAGAACTATTGGAACACGGATCTGAACTGAATACAGAGTGGGCTGAATTCTCACTGGTCTATCCAGAAACATTTTTAAGAGCTAAAAAATCAATTGAGAAAATGTTCAGACATCAGAAAAAGGCTACTCAAGACTGTCAGACTTTTAAATGCAGCCGTAACCCTAACATGTACACCTGTACTGTATTTGTGTCTTCCTCCTGCCTCGATGGTCTGTCTTTGCCCAACCTGTACTCACAGGTATCAAGAGAAACCCAGCATGCATATTTCATTCACGCCCACCTATTAGTTATGTACGGAAGACTAGGCAGGTACACTCGCACTGCGGCCGTTTGTCTTTCTAATGGAGGGGGAACAGCAGCAACTACAGGCAGAGAACAACTCTCATGCTCCTTTAATGGGAATGAATAAAGGATGAGTCGAGGCTCAGACACCAGGTTAAGACGCTGTTTAGCACCTCTGGCCCAGAGCCCGGTGTTGGAGGCAAGGATGGAAGGATGGAGAGATAATGAGAGGACAAATGAGAGGACAAAGAGCGGGAACACATCAGGTAGACCATCAGGATGCATCACCAACCAGGTGAATGATAGATTAGATATACTGAGAGCACATTTTGGCAAAGAGATGCACAAGTTTTTAGTGACTGGTGTCACTAAATGCTGCATGTAGCATTCAGAAATTGTAAGGAGATTTTTTCCACAGTGAACTCTAACTAAGCAGGGAGGCAGAGACAGCAGAGAAAGCTCCTTGTTGACACTGAGTCTGGTTCCATACGCCTCCACAGACCTCTTCTCTTTGATCCACCTTGGGAGAAAATGAAAGGCATTGAAAGAGGGAAAAAGCAACACAGCGAAGAACAGGGACCTGGAAAGAGGGATCTAAAGCAGTGCCTTTAAGAAAAAGCCAGTAGTTTTGGGGAGAGGGTAGAAAGGGACAGGTGGTAGTGGGACATGGCAGTGCAGCTTAATCGGCTATGTCAACAGTCATCCATCGGTGGGCTGAGAGAGCAGAACAGGCTGTTGGACGGTGATGGCTAAACCTGCCAGTCTGATACCTCAGACAGAGCCATAATGGCTGCCACCTGCCCTGGGTTACAGCTAGTAGAAAGACCTCACGGCAGCAGCTGGCAGCACCTGTGCTCAACAGTCAGGTCACCACATCAAAACAAGTCTGAAGGATTAGACGACTACTGGGGGTGGAGCCGAACGGAGCCTGCTGAAGCCACAGACAGAGAGACATTTTCAAGATGCTTTTCTCCCTGAACTGGGACCAGTGGAAAGAGCACTGTAGCCGCTGTGACGGCCAAACCATAAACCATTTTAGAAATATGAAAAACATCTTCATCATTGGCTTTGTACCATTGTAGCAGTACAACAGTAGAGTCACTCCTCAGATCGCACAGAGGAGGAACAAAGTGTCAAGAACTGTTTGCTGACAATGACAGCTAACCCCAACTGTATAGCACTTTTCCTACAAAAAAAAAAAAAAAAAAAAAAGGAAAAAAGAACCAGACCAGTGTGAACGCAGCTTCCTGCACTTTCAAGCTTTCAAAGTCTGGGGAGTATTTGAGGAGCTGTGGGTGATGGCTGCTGCCATGTGACATGGTGTGAGTGCATCTTATTTTAGAGTGAGAGGTTGAGATAAGGTGTTAAAAGGAGAGGAATGCTGAGCTGTCCTTGTAAGCCTTGATGCACGGTGGATGTCATCTCCCCTCCCAGGTTAAATTCTTTGATTACAACCACTCAAAGATCTCCCCTGTAATAGTCTGTCCTTTTTCTCTGAGTGATTCCGACCTCCGCTTGTGCTGTCTCTTTCTCTCTCTCCTCCCTCTCTGCCTCTCTCTCTCTCTTTTTCTCCCTGCCCCACACAGCAGTTTATTTAGCTGCCATGTTTACATTCCTGTTCAGTCAGCCTCTCCCAGGGGAGGATGACTGGATCCGAGCGCTGTGGCTGAGCCTCTCTCTCTTGTGGCTCAAGTCAGTTACATGATAGTTACAACAGATAGCAGAGGCAGACACATACAAGCATGACTTGCTGCTATCTCGCTCTGGCTAACAACGGAATATGTGCATACAGATAGGAAATAATCAGATTTAAGGAAATGCAAACACACAAGGAACATCACAGCATCAATCAGGGACCTGTCACTCGGACATAGCAAAGAGATGCAACGAGGAAACACAAACGGGGCGTCTCTCAGCTGTCCTGCACGGTACAAGAAACGGTGACTATGGGCAGGGCCGGGGGAGGCTAATTGGATGGAGCTATAGGACGTCCTGAGCTCTCAGGTCCCTGGCACTTCACTTGCCTCATCATTAGACTGACTGGCTCCTGTGGCCTCCGGCAGAGTGCTGTCTGCACGCCCTAATGACCGCTGACTCACTCAGCACGCAGCACCGCCGCCACATTAGTTCAGCCCAGAATAGCCCCAAATAAAGAGAGATGAGAGGGGAGTTGGGATGTTAGGCGCCCCTCCAGCCATTTAAGACATTACTCTGGGCCACAAAGCATTTTGTTGTGTTTGGTTTTATTCTATTCTCACGTTTTCAGTGTGTTCAATTCAAGTCTGATTGGATTTAGTCTGTATAAACTTGGCCACTGTTCTAATAACCAAGTTGGCAACCCCACCAAGTCCCGCATGTGTTGAATTGTTGGCACTTATATGTGACGCTGGACACTACTGATTAATGCAGGAAAAAATATTTAAGTGTCCATCTCAAGAGGATTGTTCTTATATATTTGTATTGGGAGTTCAAGGTTGGCATGTCTTAACATTTTCTTGACAAGTCATTGAGTTCAGACGGACTGATTTTAAAAACTTTCAAAGTGTGTTAATGAACTGTGACAAGGACCGAGCTAATTTTTCCAATATGACTAAGTGTTGATTTTTGAGTGGCAATTATTCAGAGTCAGGAAGTGCTGACAAGAGATTTGTTTACCAAGCTGATATATCTCTGGATTCCCTGCACTAAATTATCAAGAGTAGGAATTAACTCTGATGGGCTTGGACATCATTTTAATCTAGCCATGGTACAGTGGGTGGTACTGGTCAGACTGTCAGAGCTGCTTGTGCTGACGGAGCAGACGGGCAAGCTGTGAAACATGTCTCCACTTGTAAGAAGGAGCCACATTTCTGGGTGGTTATATGAGACAAAATAACAACCATTGTAACAGCAATAGTTTGACATCTTGGAAAATGCATGTATTTAATTTCCTGCCAAGAATTTGAGAATATTGACACCACTCTCAGATCTGTAAAGCAAATATGGAGTTACAACCAGCAGCTGGCTAGCTTAGCTTAGCATAGAAGACTTGAAACAACAAGGTCTGTCTGAAGGCAACAAAATCTGCCCCTCTTAAACTCACTCATGAACACTTCATGGGCCAGACTCAGTGACTTTCCAGTACAGACTCTAGAAATAAATAGTCCAGGCTAGCTGTTTCACTGTGCTTTCAGTCTTTATGCTAAGCTACGCCAAACTCACTGCTAGATGCAGCATTATTTAGCTTACAGACACAAGATTAGTCTCATTCATTTAACTCAGCAAGGGAGCAAACAGAGTATTTCCCAAAAATACCAAACTATTCCTTTAAGTGCCTGAGCAAAAATGAGTTCCAGAGTGAAATACTGTGTGAAACAAAGTGGAGCCTGGCTCAGCAGATAGCTACGGGTTAACCAGGCTGTAAAACCCACATGATGGCAGGACAGAGGACTGCTCTGTGTTCAACTGACCATGGGGGGTAGGAGGAAGCGAGTGAGAGCGAGGGATGAAGACAGGGAGAGTTTTGTTCTGTTGTCCTTCCAATATGGAGATAGCAGTAAAGCTCCTCAAGCAACACAGCTCCCCGATTTAACAAACGCTTAGTTCATAATCTGAGTGGGAAAATACATTTCCCTCGGATGATGGACAGGACAAGGCCTGACAGAAAAACTCTATTAAAATAAAAAACGCAATTGAAAACAACGGAGAAAAGACACTTGTTTCCTTGTTTCCTTTCCTTCCTTTCCTTTTGTTTCCTCTCAATGTCCACCTGTTTCTGAATGTGTGTGTATAAGAGAGAGAGACAGAGGGGACACATCTGCTAGGGATTTGGGACGGGGCTATTCACCTTCTGTCAGAGGAGAGATAGAAAGAAAGAAGAGGGAGGGCAAGTGCGAAAGAGACATGGTCTGTCTAAGATACACCAAGTGCAGTATCAGCCAAAAATACTCCTCCTAACAAGTCAATACTGCCAATCGATTACTTCTGTGCAGGGCTTATGCAACATCACCACCTCAGTGTACAATTATGGTGAAATCACTGTGTGCAGGCAGGGGTTTGCACAGCAACCTGCTCGCCCTGTAGAGACGGAAAAGCAAACTCTTCGTGTGTGCCACAGGGCCTTTAAATCAAACGGCACAATGTGAACTAATGGCCTGGAAAAACTGAGAGAACTGTGCTCGCGTAGACCCATATATAGAGACAGACGCAGGGAGGGAGGACAAAGGAGGAGAGGAGGAGACGGAGGGACACGGGCGTGCTAAATGTTTGCAGGCTCCTGAGGAGGCCTCAACCATGGAAATGACTTCACGATGAGAAATATTCTGCGTTCGTAAATGGAGAGGAGCTTCAGAGGAACATGGAGCTGAGCTGGATGTCCAGTTAAAGAGGACAGAGCGATGGAGTGTGAGACACTTCTGAGTGAGGTGCAATCACCTACACTCATCACTGTCCGTCCCTCCTCTCCTCACCTGCTACTCCTTTTCCTCCTGCTCTTAGTCCATCATCAACTGCTGCCCCTCCTCCTCCTCCTCTTCCTTCTCCTCTCCTGAAACCCAACGCAGCACCATTTCCATCGGGACTCTGATGCGAGCTCGGAGACGGCCGCGCTTAATCGATAGTGCCAGGTTGCCAAGACAACCTTGATTTCCTGTCGCCGCTTTTGCCGAGTGCCGGTGATTGCGCTGGGTGTCCGTTGCACCTGCCGCCCTCTCCTCCTCCTCCTCCTCCTCCTCTTCCACTGTCTCATCAAGCGCTCCTTACCCCTCGCCTCCCTCCCTCTCGCCCTCCTGATGCCATATAGCGACCATAGACAAAAGAGGAAGACAGCTATACAAAGGCAAAACAGATTAGACCCAAGAGGTTGGGTTTGATCAATCAAAACACAGTATTGAGTGTGAGGCCACATGTAAATACACACACACACACACACGCACACACACACACACACACACACACACACACACAGCGCGCACCCTGTCATCCCTGAAAAAGGTGAGCTGTGACAGCTATCATATCTACCTTGGAGGGTGATGTCATTGTACCTGGGGAGCGTTTACGATCAGCCTCCCTTACATGAACACACACACATGCTAACACACTCCCCCCTTGCGTCTCTTTCCTACAGGAGGGGTTGGCACCTCCTGTTTTTTTTTTTTTTTTTATTCATTAATGGAGAGCTCATTAATCGTGGCTGATAACGAGGATGTGGGACAGGGCCATGATTAAGGGGCTCTCTCTCCTTTAGCTGGGCGCCCTTGGGGATAAACAACCTAGGGTGTGTGCGTGTGTTTCTGTGTGGGCCGCATGTTAAAACAGGTAAAGGACACACACCCGGTGCTATCAGTAGGACATCTGTGGGAAAGGCTACTACACATGTTTTCACTTTTTAGTGATTATAGCCAGAGTCAATTTAATCATTTGTATGCCACTGAGAATTTTACAGTTGTTAGCTATGCCTGTGCTTCCGTTTCATCCATCTTTCCTTAAAGATCTAAGTTTGTCTTTATCAGGATTCCCATAAGGCAACAAGGCTGAGGGAGATGGGATTCAGAGAGAGGAAAGGGGGACCTCAAACGCATCTCTGGAGGTTTTTTTTTCCTTCTTTTGGAGCATGTGAGGATGATGACTCCTGGGCATTCCAGCTCAGACTCTCTCTCTCATAACTAGGAACTGAGAGGGGAAGGGCTTACCGCTGCAAGACACATATTGAGTGATTACTGTTTTAATCAAAGTCTGTGCTTTTGAAGCGTTATTTTTGCGCATTATCTAGTTATTTGTCAATTCAGCAGTGCATCAGGCTGAAATGCAGTCACATTAGTTGCTAGAGTGAACAATATGCATGCCAGGCTGGGAGTAATTTCCTAATGTCACACATGCTATAGACTATGAAATTGTTGATGGCGAGTTAAGAGAGCGCTATGATTCTCTGTCTTCTTTTCTGTGTGTTTGTGTGCATGTTTGCCTGCATTCTCCTGTTTTGTTTGGTCTACATCGATCTGTTTCAGACTTCAATGTCACTGAGACGGTCATAAACAGTTTCAGACTGAGAGTCGATGGTATTCTCAACAGCAAAGATATGTAAGGCGCCAGGCAAATTACAGGCCTTTTTTAAAAGGCTGTGCATCATTTTGGTACCTTGCTCTGGGTCAAACTTGACTGAATGTTGCAGAGTGCGAGGGCAGGTGTGAACAATACCTGTTCTTGCACATGAAAATCTGCAATAGTCGGACATTTCATCCATCCTCAACATGTGACAGGTGGCCATGCTTGTGGGTTACTGGCAGTTTATGATGAATATCCATTGTGGTAGTATTTGGTTTTTCAAGCATCCACAATTGCCCATTTTGTCAAGTTGTCACAACAGCAAAAATGCCAGGAAAGCAAAAAAAAAAATGCTAGAAAGAGGTCATCAAATTTGTTCTTGCATACCTGCATGTTTGGCCAAGCAAACAAGCATTATATAACACTAGAAATAGGGTTAGTGCTGGCAGTGAAGCACAGAAATGTTAAATTGCAGATGACTAACTAGGTGGTACGGTAGCCTACGTCCACATAGAAGATTAAAATGATAAGATGTTTCTTGGAAAGTCAGAACTGACCCGCAGATGTAATGGATGTAACTGATCCACAAACACAACAGGATGACATCTCAGCCAGGGAGCAGAGATCAGTCTGTGCATGCATGAGGGCTTTGTAGTACACCAATCGTTTAGTCTTACACACATATTAAATCCAATCTGTCTGGACCAGGACCTTAATCCCCTCTCCACGGCCATGGAGACAAGCAGACAGTAATCCTCCATATTTGTATATTAATAGCCAGAGTCTCAGAGGGGGCCTCTATATATCATGATGTATGTTTTATTAGTTGGTTAATCTGCTTGTCGATCAGAAGACCTGGTCCATTTAAACCTGGGTTTTAATAAAAACACAGCCAGCCCTGCCTGAGGGATAAGCTCCCCAAGGACAAGTGAAAGAGCGTGCCTGGGTTCAATAGACTCATCATCAACAATAAACAGCTTTACATTAATGTTATCTGTCACGGGGCAATATAATTATCAGGTGGAATTCAGCCGTGGGCCTCAGCCCATTCCTAACAAGCGGGCCAGATAAAGCCTGACCCAAATATAAGCCTGCTACCTTGTTACCATAATGCACACTTCAATCAGCTCTAATGTTATTTCTGATGCTGTACTTTGGAATCGTTACATGTGTCCATAATAATTCACATTGGCCTGAAAACGTCTCCCTGTCCTCCTGAGGAGTTGACCCCCACATACTCTGGTTAAAGTGCAGCTCCACATCAGCAGATGTGACCGGCAGAGTAAAAGGAGAGCACATGGGTGAGATTCCTTTGGATCTGAATCACGTTGGAGTCGTCTGCTTACCTCTCAGCCCGTCTAGACGCTGTGTCACTGCCACACCCCACTGGACATCTGTCCTGATTCAATAGATTTATCAGACAGCCATTCGATTAGAAGGGCACTGCTTTAAATTAGCTGGTGAGTCGGGGAATGATGGAGGTGGGCTGGACAGGAGGGCCATTACAGCCTAAGGGACATCGTCCCTCTTGCTTACCAATGGCATACAGTCGCCAGCGATCACGATGACGTCTGTAATCATTTCCCCTTCAAGGGCTGTAGACAACTGCTGATGTGATTAAACTGGCCTAGTCTTATGATTTCTCATTAAAATTTCTCCCTCTCATACAGAGGTATGTAGCATCAGAGCACGGGCCCAGGTTTATGGTAGGCATCAATCAAAGTGACTCCCATCAGGTAAGTAAACAAACAGCTTTTAAACATCTGGTGAGAGGAGATAGAGGGAGACGGAGAGGGGCACCCCAGGGAGATGTGAGGCTTTCCTCTGAGATGTGTTGATTGGGAGGAAGGATTGAGGGAAGGGCATAAAATGAAACAAAAAAGGAGAGGAGACCCTCCGAGACAGTTCACACTCAGGCCAGAATTCAGGTGGAGGTCAGGAATGCACTCACAAAAAACACATGAGCCACACACACACACACACACACACACAGAAAGACACAAAAAACATGGCCTTTAAATGCATTGCAGCCAGGCCATGTGACTCTCACGGGGTAGTCTCATGGGAGCATCCCCCACCCCTGATCTCCCTGATGGACTATAACAACAGGAAGTTCGCTTGGCCTGCAACATCACACCACACCACACCTACAGATAACTGCTGCCTCTTTCACACACAGCACACATTAACACAGAAACATTCACACCCACGCAGAGAGGCACATAGACAGCCCGTCCCTGCGCCGCTGCAGCCGTCCTCATCATTCATACGTTACATTAGCGGCAGCCATTTATCAGTCATCGCAGTTAAGTCTAAGTTTAATCCCTCTAAAAGTGTGCTGTGTGGTGCAGAAGAATCGATGGCGTGGTGCCCGCTGCTGCTGGCGTCGGTGGCGAGTGAGACGCGTTGCAGCCTGGCACTGAAACAAGGAAAGACCAAGGCTGGCAGGGGGTGGGCTTTTCAGTGACTGAATAGCCCTTGTTTATCTAGGCCCCTCTGGGAAGTCAGGACACTGCAGTGAATAGGAGCCAGTTAGCAGCGATGGCATAATAAGACCAGGGGGAGGACGGGGGTCATTGAAATTCAACGCAGGCTACTGTCAAGACAAACCACCCTTGCCAGCTGTGGCAGCAACTCAAAGGAGCAAGGGAGTGCTTTCTATGGCTGAGGTTTTGGGTTAACAACACAACATTAGGTGACCAACGAGATTTGACGCGTTATTGCTTACTCATCAAAAACACCAGATGAGAGGTGGTATCTTATGTCGAAGGAGGGATCTTTCACTACTGCTGAACAGAAGAGACACACAAATGTGGCTAATTCAAGTCATGAACTTCTTCAAAAGGATGACACTGACATGACAGGCGCAGAAGAGGGCTATTTTCTCTTCAGGCCTATGTGTCACACTGCGTCCACGCACTCCTTGCTCTTTATGGGCAAGTCAGAAGTGACTGGAAGCAGTGGGAGTCATTGGGCTGACACAGCCGCAGTCTTCTTCAGCCCTATTTCCAAGTCTCACAAGACAGCAAGGTGCTTTAGAGGAATAAAAAGACCTTTCGTTCCAGGCTCAGCCTTCAATATACAGAGTCAAATCTTTTAAATGTGTCTGAAAAGAGATGCTGTTTTCTTTGCCCTCTGTGTGGTGGGAAACAGACGGGTCTACAGCCCAGCAATAGTGTTGATTCTTTTTCCAGGCTTTCATGTTTTCTGCCCTGGCTTGTGGTCTCCGCAGCCCCTGATGATGAGCCTTAAATAGGCTGCCACAGGTGCTGGGGGCCGGGGAGGTGAAGGCGCGGGGGGTGGAGGGGGCGGCCTGGATGGGAGCAGGGCCACAGGAAGCCTCTTGTTTTCACAGAGATAAAGGGCTTTCAGGTTGCATCCTGGGCCGTAATCTCTCACACACTTCCTGGTTTTGTTCGCGGTGAGGCAAGAGAAAATGACAAGCTAACCTTCGCCCTAAGAAGCTGATCGATAGCTTCTGATGAGACAGGATGTGTGTCTGGCGTTGGTGGTTTTGAAGAGCATAAAATGACAAAGAGACAGCCCGGATTTGATTTTGAGCCGTGTTCATTAATAGTCCTCGATCAGGCCTGATTTATGGGTTCATTTATTCCGAGTGCTGGTTCATTACTGATGATGATTAGAAAAGTGTGCATATAATTTCTTTCCTGACCTCTTCATTTGCTTTTAGAGCACAATTAACATTGTTCCAAGCTCTAACATCCTAATTACAGAAAAGATAATGCTGCCTTCCTTCAAATTCAAGTTCCCCCTTAACCAGTCACTTAACGGTGGCCTTGTGTATAAAAAGATGCATTTACTATAAATTTGCATGAAAGGGATTTATTGAAAAGTTTGCATTGAAGAGAAGCACAAACTTCACACATTCATAATGATAAAAGCTCACATTCCTCCTCCTTTCTCTGCGGCTCTCACATTTTCTCTCTCTATTCTGAACATGTCCTTCTTCAGAAGGCCAGCGTTTGACTGTGAGCCACACCCTGTTCTCCTGCCAGAGGAAACTTTCAATCTCTGCCTCTCTCCCTCACTCTGGCTGTAGCTCTGGCTCTCTCATACTTTTGTCAGGTGTTATTTATGAGTGCCGTATAGCTGAGTTGCTGCATGCCTACAGCACCTGCTGGTGTTGTAGAATCAGAGCCAAGGCAGCTGCCAGAGAGGGGGAATGGGAGACAGAGAGAGAGCAAAAAAGGAAAGAATACATAGGACTGAAGAAGGAGTCAGAGAGTGTGACACCTTATGAGAAAAAGAGCATTAGAGGGTAATAGACGGAAAGTGGAGGCAAGGACCTGATGGTGGTGCGATAGTGTGCGGCTTTGTTGATGCTGTAAGAACACTGGCATGCAGCGGACAGATCATACAACTAATGATGAGTGCATGACAGGAACAATAGGACAAAACAAACAAACAAGCGATGAGCAAGCACTAATTAATGGTGTCGTACAACTCCAAACCTGATCAATTAAAGGCCATGCTTCAATGACTTGCAGGCAAAAGCACTGGCGCCAGTGTAACTAGAGAGGGGAGGGCCCTGTCGGCATGAGTAAGAGGACAGATCGCCTGACTATGGAGAGCCGAGGGTATCTGCTGCCTTCCCTTCACTACGCACTACACACACATAACCGTCCACCCACACATGTATTTATGGACCGTGCTCGGGGAGGCCCCCGCATGTTTTGACTGTAAACACCTGAACGCTGGTAGCCATGAGCTGGACCAGGACAGGTGGGCTGAGACAGGTCAAAGGTCACTGGCTTAATTCCAGTTCCCAGAGTCATAGAGAAAAAAAACTGCACTGTGTACTTTGCTCTAGAGGGCTGTCCATCGTGTATGACAGGTGCTCGCGGGGTAGACAGCCTGAATTTACAGTTTGGTCAACAAGAGCAAGAGCACAATCCAACTCTAACCCTACTGTACTGAACATCAGGTCCAGAAGGTTAAATGCAACATGATGTGTTTAAGCAATACCTCGGAAAGAATGGTGACAAGAAGTGGGAAGATATGAGGGATGTATGAAGGCAATAAACAGCTTATGAAGCACTGATGTAGATGAATTCATCATTCAGGGACGGGTATGTCTCAAACAGGTGCCAGCTCTGTTGAGTCTCTTCACGGAGGAACTCAATGAAAGTGTATACAAAAAAGAAAGACATAAAAGTATGAAAACAGAACACTAACATGAGTAAGAAATACAGTACATTTCTAAAGTTAGGATAGCTTTATCTGTCTTCGTTCTGATCTGCTCTGAAGACACAGTATCAGTGTAGTCCAGGCTGCATATAATGCTATTCTGATGCCTTTCGCCTTTTCTTCACGTTTCGCCTTTTCTTCACATGCACTGTTTTGTATTTTTCTTTCACAAAGACATACTGTAGCTCCTTTCTTGTAACAGTTGATGAGTGCGTCTAGGCCTGGCTGCCTCCTTCGGTCAGGTCACACTAGTGGGGTCATGGGGAGCTCAACAAAACACTCATGAGTTAAATGGGGCGATGTGGATGCTCCATGCCTCCCTCTATTCTGCCCTCCCCTCTGTTTTCAGGCTGGCCATTCTCCTCTCATTAATCCTGTGTGGATGTTTATCCATGTTGACATTCAACATAGCAGCCGGCCTTCTCTCTGACTAACAAACAGGGTGACTAAGGTTTTTTTTTTTTTTTTTTTGCTGGAGTTGTCACAGGGCTAGCCTAGCCTAGCTAGCTCAATGCAGAGGCTTGGGGGACAGAGGGACACTTAATTTGTTAGTCACATCACAGCCAGGCTGTGCAACTGGAATCAGTATGTGAATATGAATGCCTAACCCCTCGGGGGGGTCATTATCAGTTCTGTGTGCTACGGAGAGGAAAATCAATACGGTCATCATAACGGGCTGGCAAGAAGCCAGCCACTAGGCTGTGTTCAAAGCACAGTGCATGGCAGCGGATTACTCCTCATCTGATGTCATCTAATTTCATCCCTGTAGACAGAGACACTGTGGGACTATAATAAGGTTAAGCACATTTAAAAGGGACTAGACACTGAACATTTATGTCAAAAAAGACAAGGTAATAAAAAAGACAAAAGACGTCCAAACTAACAGTCAGGTGGTCTGACATGAAGCTACAGCAGAGGTTTGCCTGATGAGTTTTTGCCACAAACACAAGCTGGCGTAAGAGCCCCTGACCGGGCCCGCCTTCTGCCTATTGTGTCAGTCCAGTCTTTTTCATTAACCGCTCCACTGAGGACCACAAGGAGGGGAGGGGATAGATGGGCGGGAAGGGAAAGAAAGAGGTGGTGGCGATGATGGAGGGGGGGCAAGGAGGGATCTGCAGACAGACCCAAAGGGACTCACTGTGGACCTGAAGAGCAGCCACCAAATACATGATTAAAAACACACATCAACAGAGAGCGCTGGGCACACCGTACACAATATTTACCTCCACCAGGATGGCAATTTAGACGTAATCTCTCCCCCAAGTATACACACTACTAGAGAATATTACCTCTCACCCCCACACTTGTAGGGAGGGGCTGCGAAAGAGAAGGACCAAGAGGGAACAGTAAAGGTGAAAGAAAAGAAAAGAAAAGAAAAGAAAAGAAAAGAAAAGAAAAGAAAAGAAAAGAAAAGAAAAGAAAAGAGAAACATAGCTGGAGACTTCGAAGTCATTTTGCAAACACACCTGTCTGCCCATGACTCACTGCTCTGGAGTCAGGAGAGGAGGCTTTTCTGCTCAGTTAGCTGACATGATACACTTAACTGAGCTCTCCTCCCTACACTGCGCTGCAACAAACGCTGGCCTGCACCGCTCTCTGTGACAGTGTCATTGTTTAGGGTCAAGGCTGTCAGAGCTGCAAACCAGCGCAGGAGACTCAACGACAACAAGCAGGCCAGTATGGATGCTGTTCCACATGTTGTCGCATCAAGGCAGCGGTTCTGGTTACTACAGCGCCTAAATGATGCTTCACACTGGTGAGACGCAGCCCGGGCTGCTATTCTGGGAGGCCACATTTCGCTCTGGAGCAACGGTTGTGTTTTTGTTCAGTTCAGTGAGCTGACGCAGCGCTACAAGCTCCCACCGCCTCACCCTTGTGTTACCCCCTATCCACAATATTTTTGTCCTTTCAGGCAGAGTATTTGGCGATGGCTGCGTCATCATCAGTTCGGGAGCCTCCAAGGCACACGGCCCCCATCACATTGTCCTGTCATGCAGATGGACCCCTCATGGCCCACGCTGGGGATTTGGGGAAGCTCCTGCCTGCTGTGCCAAATTAAGCCCTTACCCTGACATTAAAAACAGCACACTGGGTGGCACACATTGCCACTTTAAAATACACGGGACAGAAATGCCACGGGGATGCGTCGGCGTTAACGTTAAGGCGAGCAAGCATGATGCAGACGTAAGCTACATTTCCAAGACAAAAATGTCAAACAGAGAGCTGCAAAGCAGGCCCTTGAGGGCCCGAGGGCTGCGTGAGAGAGGGATTTGATGAATTCTGTGAACGTTCCACGGATTCCTCCCTCACGGGGACCTTTGGGAAAAGAATGGGTCATATGCAAATGGCATGCACAGTATGGAGGAGAAGTTTCCCACAAGCCGAGTGTGAAAAGGGCTCTCCCTCCCCATGCCGGGCCCGCTGAATGGGCCTTTTCTTTTGCCACTGAAAGTGTATGAGGTAGAGCAGGCAAACTGCAAAGGTAACTAGGCTCTTTCTCCTCAGGCTTTCTCACTAAAGCCTGAACACACAATGGTTCATTTAAGCATTCAGCCACACAAACCCCAATAAAGCACATCCAAGCACAGTTAAGGGGGTTACTGAAACTGACTCTGGGTTTAAAACTCATTCTTTATGAAGAGAGAGCACCTTTTTATAGGCTAATGCTCTCAGCCTCCATGGGAGCAGCTAATCATTAAGCTGCCTTAACAGAGGTGGGAGTGTGGTCGTACATCACATAATTTTAATTCCACTGAATGGTCAGATGAGGACAGGCCTTTTCCCACCCTGATGGACATATCGAGGGATGAGAAAAAACTTTTTTTTCCCAGATGGACAAATGAAACAAGTGCCTGTATGTGGTTTATGCTAGTGTATGTTCCAAGTATAGCACATACAGGTCTGGGAGATAGGTGCCATGTGTGTCGTGCTTTTCATCTGCCAGCCCCTCAGTTGCCACCTGTTGTAAACTTCTTTAGCCACCTCAGCCACTTCTCACCAATTCTCTCCATCCCCCCTTTCGACTCCACAGGGGACACGGAGCCCACAGTTTAAGGGGTCAGAGAGGAATGGATGGAGCGGAGAAAAAGCAGCAGCTCCAACACTCCCCCACCTCCTCCTCCTCTTCTCTCCTTTTATTGAACAGACTTAAACACAAACACAATTGGACATGCTGGAAGCCACACAATGGCACAGGGGGGGAAAGTGAAGTCATACTCTACGCACGCATGGGTGCCTAGGTCAGGGGGCAATCAACAGCACCCCTGGCTACTGTGTCTCAGCCCCCCGAAATAAAGGACAAGCTCTGGAGGGAGGAGGAAGAGGGGACAGAGAAAGAGAGAGCAGAGGCGGGGGGGATTTTCTTCTTACTTGGCACTTTCAAATGAAGCTGCTGAGGAAGTTGGTGAAAAGCAGTGAGATAAATGAAAAATTTCCTCCTCTGCTAAACTCTTCACACAACAGGGGAGGACCTTTTAAATGTAAACAGATGTCTTTTAAAACACTGAAGTGGCATGCGGAGCTGCAGAGCCAATCCCCACCTCCTCCCGAGCCTCCGCGATAGCCCAGAACATCGCATGTTTCACCAAACAAACTGTCGCTGTAGCTAAACCATTGTTTTCCTTATTGTTCTCCCTAAAAACTTGCAGCATGTGGTTGTATTCAATAGTTTCTAGACAGGGGGAGCGAGTCCAGGGCACTAAGTATAGTTTAAGTATAGTTTTACCAGGCCAATAAACATGCTCCTCAACATTACATGACTTGTTGCCAAGTGCCAAGCCCGCAACCTCATTTTCCTTATGTGATGGATGATTCATCAAGGTGCAAGTGTGTGTGTGCGTGTGTGAGTGAGTGTGAGTATGTCTCAGAGAGAGGGAGGGGAGGAAAGGGGGGAATGAAGGTAGACAGGAGAGAGAAAAACAGATTAGGGGATGAGATAAATGACCCATATGATAGTGTCAAATAAATAGAAATCCTAGCTACCTGTATGTACACTCATTGTAAGGTGTATCTGAAACACTGTTCTGGAGAGCTCTTGAGCATGGGCACAAAGCTGTCACAGCACGGCCCTGTTTATTTTTGCAAAGAATGTTAACACCGGGCGCATTCCTCTATTCCCAAATTGCTGTGTTAAATTACCGTTGCAGGGAACGGCTGCTATTCCTGAGGGGAGCTGACTGGGGAGAAGCGACAAAGGAAGCCGTAGTATCCCGCCGATTGCAAACACCTGTCGTCCTGCAGGCTGTTAACACCTCTCTGTTTACAGCGGGGAATGGAGCTCACCTTGATCTCAGCTGCCCCTGTTTGCCAGGGACCTGGCAAAGCCACGGACCATAACAAGCCGGGCACAACTTGAGGGCTTGCTTAATTATAAGAACCCACAAAATGGTTATTGAAACTTTTTTTTTTAACCATAAAAAGTAGCCACTCGGCTGGAGCTGGTCCCTGCAAAGACAGCGTATTAAATTGGCAACTTGTTGTAAAAATCTAATGACACAAGCTTTCAATTTGGGTTTACTGAGGAATTCCCTTCAGATGGCAGAGACGGTGATTTACATGACAGATCAGCAGCCTTGTCAGAAGGTGGAAGTGAGGACTTAAAAGCAGACCTTGACGGCTCTTTGAAGCAAATGCAAATGAGGCAAAGTAACAGGGATCACATCTGTTTGGTTAAGGATGTGACTTAAGACACCAATAGGGCTGTGTCCTTATTGAGAAATGCTTCATAAAACCCTGTTAAGTTGAAGGAAAAAGCAACAAATGACAGGAAGACATCCTGAAGCCTCTGCAGAATAAACTCCCTTTCTCTCCCAAGACATAGAGACATCCACACCTTGACAGCAGGACCGTTATCTGAGGTGTGTCCACACTTTGAACGGGCACAGGGACGGAATGAATAGCTGATCACACCCCATGACAAACCGACATGACAGTGGAAAACATAGACAGCACCCATCAATAAAAAAAATGCCAATCTCTCCATCAAGTATCCACACCACAGGAAACTCGCACAAGAACACCCCGCTGCCTTCATGCCCCCACGAATCACTGCTTTCAGCCCGACAGAAAGAAGCGGCTCTCTCTAAGCTAGTTCGCCCATCCCATACCTGATTATACTGGTTTGTTTTGACGAAACAACACTGCATTTCCTGCATTAACCCAGTTCCTTTAAGCTACACTGGGTGGCACAACACATGAGCATGACTTGATCGACAACACATGTTGTCAGACTAGCGACAAAAGAAAAAAAAAAAAAAACCAAAACAAAAGAATAATTTAAAAAAGGCTTGATTTTACAATAAAATAATTTGTAGCCTAAATTGTATCGGTCAACTGAGTCACAGCAACCCATGACGGAAATACAAAGAAAGATGTAGCAGAAAAACAGCCGTTAACAAGTCAACAAAGTGCTTTAGATTTACATTAAAATTAAGCCAAATTCAGATTTACGTATCTAATACAAACAGGACGTAAATCGACTAAGATCGCACCCCGATGAGAGCCCTTTACGCTACTTTTTAACCGTAAACAATATGTTCACGCCACAGTAAGGTGGCTGAAAACCCGTAGAGCTTCCAATACCCAAACGCAGATTATGTATCCACTTGTGCGATTAATATAAATGTATTAAAACAAGCAATAACGGAAAACACAAGAAGTGTGTTTAGAGGTTCGCTCGCGTCCTCGGTCGTACAAGAAATCAGGATTCCCAGCGCGCGACTGGAGAGGATCCGCTGTCCTTATATGGGCTGCGCTCGCTCTGCTCACACAAGCAGCGCGTGAGATATTCCTCGTTCTCCGGAACCTCCGTTAGCCCATCCATGTTTCTATCAAGCTTTCTGCTGTTACTTTACTGTCAAACACGCTTGTTAAAACATTTTTACGTGAGCGATATGAGCGGCACTGAAGTAAAACACTGTAATAAGTTGAAAGATGAAGAAAAAGGGACTGGTCAGAACGTGCTTCAACACAACAAGACGCATTACTGCTTTTTTTTTTTTTTTTTTGCCATAAAACACTGTAACGATGTAGTCGATAACATAAAGCTAATCTGAAGCTCACAGCAGGCAGGACTGAATCAGCTCATGTAGTGCAGCAACAGTGTCCTATCGCTACCTGCTCCGAGTGAGCAAAAGAAGAAGAAGAAGAAAAAAAAAAGAATTAACAGTTGTGTGTTTCAGAAACACAACTGATGTCAACAAGGTTTTGAACAAACAACAGTTATATCTATTTTTTCCCAACCGAAAATGTTAGAGACAAACAATCTGTCGAGGTCCGCAATAACAATCAGGTAGCCTGCTTCCCACAGAGGCAGGTCCGAGTTTGGTGGTGGGCTCAAACTCGACAGAATGAGAGTAAATCAATGAATGCAGAGTGTGTAGAGAGGGTGAAAGTGTTTTAAAATGAAGAAAGGGGTTTAAAGTGGAGACAAAAGCGGGTCCACTCATTACAGGGTGAGGTGCGTATAACGGTCTCCGGTGCAGCGGACCGCTAGGCGGAGGGAGAGACGCGACGCAGGTATAACGGTACACCACATAGGGCTGCAATACAGCGCTCACTTGCTACTTCCAAGCACTTTCAGTTACTAAAAGCCGGACTTATGGGCTGCCAAACTTTTCGCTGAAATTACCAGGAGACAGAACAGCCTCTAGACCGCTTCCCCGAAAGAAAAGCTCCGCGTCGGAAGTACTTTTACTCACCGTTGTTCCTCCTCGGGTTCGCCTGCTTTCTGCGCTTACACCTGGGGCCATCCGCCATGATCCTTTCGTTGTGTCTAAATGCTGCCGGAGAGTCACCTCCTCTCTCACCCCCTCTCCCCCTCCTCCTCCTTCTCCCTCCCTTTCACCTCCCCTTCTCCGCACCTGGTTTACGACACTCAGCTTTACGACATCACCTTCCCGCACCTCCCCGACCCACGCTGCCAGGAGGCGACCATTCATAGTAAGTACTGGAAGTGAGAGATGAGAGCATGCACGCTGTACCTGGCCAGCCTTCACAATGAGTGCTGGTGTGATCATGCAGCCATTTCTTTCTGTCTTTAGTGAAAAGGTGTAAGGCAAGGTGATAGTCTGAGGATTATGTTAGTTGGCATTGTTTGTTACATGTTTGTTGACATCCTAAACTACCTCCTGTACTTCATGCATTTAACCTGAACACAATGCAGCTTGGAAATTTTAGCATTATTTAGAGAGAAATATTTATTTTGCAATCTATCACTTTCTTCCTCTTACACACACACACACACACACACACACACACACACACACACACATATAAGTAATTGGTAGAAGATTCATTATTTTGTGCCATAATCAGCACACATTATGTTATGAGAACCACCTTCTATGCGACATTTTGCCACCCAGCTTTGACCTACTGACCAATGTACCAATCATGTGAGTGTGTGTGTGCGTGTGTGTGTGTGTGTGTGTGTGTGTATGCGTGGGTTTGCCTGTGTCCTCTTCATCACCGCTGCAGTGAGCTTGGCTCTGGAGAACAGCGGGGTCTTTCTTTAGGTGGAGGATTGAATCAGTGATGACAGTCTCATGACCTCTTCCTCTCCTGAGCACACACACGCTCTGTCTGGTGCATTGCTGTCCTACTGTGCAACACACACACACACACACACACACACACACACACACACACACACACACGCACACACACACGCACACACCACTTATCACACAAGGCTCTGTGTAAATAGAAAAGAAAAATCCAGGATCACATGTTTGAGGTGAATTCTTCTGGAGACTTGTAGTGACAGGAAAGATGAAGTTTATAAACTCAGCTCAGAATGAAATGATGTTTGAGGTCCCATGACATGCAATTACAGGTCAGAGGTGCGGCAGACGCTGCGAGGCTATGGCTATTCTTGAAGCAGATGACTGTCGGGTTTGTGATGCTTGGACCTCTGGTATGTGAGATGTCATCATTCAGTCTATTGTGGCAAACTGTGTAACCCAGTTTTGCCTCAAGTTGGGTGTCCTGTATTGTCAAGACAGGTTGTTTAATGAGGCCATGGCAGTTTGTAATTACAAAATTGCAATCCCAAGATGTCATCATATACCCATATACAAAATATGACTGCATGTCACAGGCGTATAGCCTTAACAAACTCCCCATTGCTTGACAATCAGCATATCATTCAGCTATGTGTGACAGCTTGTATACATAGGATGGCAGATCTCTGGGCTGAATAATTCAGTAGCAGCAGAGCAGTCCAGCTCCCAGGGCAGGCTTCCCAGACAGAGAATAATAGCTTTAGCATAAACAACACCTCCAAACTTGTTCCAGGTGGCCTCTTCCACCAATAGACAGCCTGCCTGTGAGGGACACAATGAGGGGAGGGTGCCCAGGCTCTCTCTCTGCCTTCCCTGATGAAAAAGGCCCCAGAAACAGTCTACATCAGCAAAGATCAATGATGAGACGCTACGCTAGCCGTGCAGCCGTAGCGGTGTTTCCCTGCACAGTGAGCCTGGAAAAATAGGATGCTTGTTATCCAATGGAAAGTCCGATCTTTCCCATTTTCCTTGGATTGCGCCGCTATTAGCATGAAGTCATTTTTCAGCGTCTGTGGAAAACAAAGAATAACAATTATACGACCACTACTAATACAAAATAGCCCGAGGACATCTCTGATGTGTTTCAGAGGAACAGGGTGATTTATTTTCTCTGGCATATCGCTGTATTTTGTACTGGAGCAAATTCACACACTGGCGAATGAGAACTACAGAGCTGCTTGCGTACACACCGTCTTCCTGATGGCCCCTCTATGATTTGGATGAATGCGGGGTCAGATAAGTCAATTACAAGACATTGATCTAATTTCATAACAACTGCCACCTCACACTAAAATGAATACCTCAGCTAATAAAGAGAGAGGCAGCTTATTCCACGGCAGCCCTGCAAATATCCCCCAAAGACGACATACAGGTGTTATCCACCTAAATAATGACATCGGCAATAAAATCGAGATCTTGTCTTAACTAAAATGGGCCATGAAATACAATCAAAGGCTGACTCCTGCTCTTCCTATGGGGAGTTGAAACTGAGGTGAGGAGGGGGGAGAGAGTGAGGGATAAGCAGCCATCCTCCACTACATTAAGGGATCATGCTGCTCCCTGAAAATGAGTATTGATCCTCTTAGGTCCAGGATCGTTTAGGAGATTAATGTGAGTAGTGGTTGAGCTCCATGGTGCTCCACGCAGGACCAGGGGATCAGCTCAGTGGGATGGCTGAAAGGGGGACGGGGGGGTGGGG
>JBBMOE010000050.1:3474215-3493324 GCA_037975065.1 Chaetodon trifasciatus
ACGGGGGGGTGGGGGGTGGGGGGTGGGGGGCAGCTTTGTCCCGTACATCCAGCCACAACCCCACTAGCTCTGCGCCATCTGGGCTGTCAGCTAGGAGAATCAGCTGGATGTCTAGTTGTCAGAAGGGTGGGTAAGATAAAAGGGAGAAGGCAAGAGAGTGTAAAATAGAAACAGTAGGGGAAAGCAAAAGAGCTCAGAGTGTCAGACGCAGGCTGGATGGATGGAAAGAGAGAGAGAGCAAGCGGAGGAACAGAGGAAACGAGAGTAGAAGAGAGGAACAGAAAGTGCAAAAGGAGGATGAGGGGAAAAGGTACACCCTGCCCTGCTCCAAATAGAGAGGAGAAGCAGGAGGCAGTGGCAGTGATAGAGAGAGACACAGCAAAGACTAAACTGCTTAATCTCTCCCAAGAGATGGCAGCTAAATGTGAGGTCCTCCTCCTCCTCTTCCCCTTTCCACAGACCAGCTACCCCCACACAGCACTACACTATCACCGCCATGGCACTCTGCTCAGCTGCAGTCAAGGCAGTTATCCAGCTAAAAGACACACAGACACCTACACACACACACACACACACACACACACACACATAAAAAGTACTCAAAAGTGCTCAAGTGGAGCCTTCATTGCAACTGATACTTTGGAGAAGAGAAAAGCTCAATTTCAGCCTGAAAGTGAAGCGCCACGCTGCACTAAAAGAGCTGTGAGAGTGGAAACAGGGTTTGAAGGGAAAACCAGCTTTTGATTTATAAATTCTGCTGCTTTTAACAATCTGGCTCGCAGCAAATAAACAGCTCCTATTGCAAGCCTGAGAGTTTTCTCATGTCTCCAGCGAGAGGTCAGGTCAGCCCCCGTAGGGAAACTCCTGAAACAAATATCAGCTGAGGTATTCAACAGTAGTTGAATGCATGCTGTCAGAGTCAGAAACCCAACAATACAATGTTTTGAAGACTTGATGTCAATCTCTTGGTTTTCCTCCGCCAAGCCAAAGTATTCACAACGCTCTTCCGTCTTCTTCTATGGATTTTTCTCAAGACAGGAAGTAGCTGACACACTCGCCACACCCCAAACATCTTAGTTAGGGGGAAAGGTGAATAGGACAGAGCCAAAACACTCACTCAGACATCAGGAGTAGCTTGCTAATACTACTCCTCTACTAAAGGGGCACTCCACACACAGTTCCATTTACTTGTTATGAGGAGTTCTAATCAGCAGATTAGAGCAGCTGAATAATATCTTTTGTGGCTCTGGAGGGAGCACTCCAAATTCTGAAAAAATGGCTGTTGGTGTTGTTGGGCTTGGACTTAGAGGCTAATTGTTTTTAACAGAAATCGTGCATTTCACACTGAAAGCATGGAGGAATGTGGTTGTGCAATGCAATTCAGTGCATATACTCAGTTACTGAACTTAAATACAATTTTGAGGTACAGTACTTGTACTTGAATATTTCCATTTCTTACAACTTTATATCTACACATACACTCTTAAGCTGCAGTTGATTGTCACTTTACATAGACTTTACACACAAAACCCATGGTGAGCGCGTAGATTGTTCACTCAACAGTAAAATGCTGCTGACACATAACTCCATCAGTAACAATAATCCAATCACAGGGGCCACTTTTTCTGCATTGAATACTTTTAATTTTGATACTTAAAGTACATTTTGCTGATAATATGTACTTTCACTTAAGTGACATTTTCAATGTAAGGCTTTCACTTTCACTGGAGTTTGAAATGCTGCAAGGCTTCTTGTTAAATCATGATGGTATGACCACTGCGACCATTGTGTGCTGATGTCAAAAGTCTCAAGCCCAACCAAGACATCCCTGGTGACATCATCAGGGTTATTTTCTGAGCAGGACTCCCCATTACAAATGAACGGATTTTCATTTCCATGATTGGCGTTGATCACTTTTAATCTGAGGCACAACTGGAGGGAAAATGTGATTTCCTCTCTCACTTTCTTTCTTCACTTTATGAGTCAAAAATCAAGATTAGTTAATAACTCTTGGGGAGGACTGGCATACAACGGGGGTGAAGAAGCCCCCTCTGACACAGTTGAGTTACACAAACAAACTCAAACTCCCCCACTCCCATGATTCCACAGGGGTGGGTGGCCACAGGGCTGAGAGCTCCTGACCTGCGGGTGAACGTAACGCTGCCTGTCGCCACGGCAGGCCAAGATATATACTTGTTTTGGCTAGCTGGAAGTGTGTGTGAAGTTATCCTAACACATGCATGCACATACACATGACTCCACACACACAACCTCAGTGCTCCAGACAGGCTTGCCCTAGTCTTCTCCCTCCTCTTGTGACTGTCAAAAGGAGACAGCCATCCTCTGGAAAGCCCAGAGTAAATTTATACTGTATTTATTGGAGCGCCTGTTGCATTTTACTGTTCATTTGTCCTTGCGGCTGGAACAGCGTTTGTGCGCCCTGCAAAGATGTCAAACTCAGTCTATCAAGGCGTTATTTTTGGAAGCATCTTCTCTCACAGTTAAAACCAGTGTACGCTGAAATAATACGTGTGAACTGAGGTGTACTGCAGTGGCTCGATGATGCTATTAATCAGGTGATGCAGCCTCATGCAGACTCTTTTGTGCTTCTGTCTTTAATGGTTTGCCCAATTCCTACCTGTAAGGAATTTAAATACATTTTGGGGGTCATTTGTGTATTTATGTATAATGTTTGCTGTCTCCCAAAGTAAAAAAAGCACATTTTCAACTAGTGAGGTCTAATCGTGCAGATAGTTTTTGTTTTGCATGCAAGTTTAGTGACATCTGTCTCTGAGGTCCTGAGTCCTCACTGTGAAACTGCTCATTAGAACTACTGTCTATCAAAGGCATCAACACGTTCACAGCATGCACTGTGGATTATTATGGGGACACTGTTTCTGTCAAGATTTGTTGCTGTTGACTTTTTTCAAGATGCATTAATCGATCTTTTGGCCACTTGGGGAAGCAGAACAAGGACAAAACAGCACAGTGACATGTTATCACCTTTAAAGAGCCGATGTGTAAGATTTAGGAGCATCTAAATGGAGTATAATATTCATAAGTATGTTTCCATTAGTGTATAATCACCTGAAACTAAGAGTTGTGTTTTCGTAACTTTAGAATGAGCTCTTTATATCTACAGAGGGAGCGGGTCCTCCTCAACAGAGTACGTCATGCTGCAACACAATGTTTCTACAGTAGCCCAGAACAGACAAACCAAACACTGTCTCTAGAGAGTGCCTTTCATGTTTTTTTGCAAGTCTTGCGCTCTCCTACATGCTTGGAAGGGACGGGATGAGGTGAGTGATATGAGGAGTGCCGTTAGTGTGTCAGATGCCACTTACTCCTCCACACTGATCCTTTAAAGTTGTTATGCTCAATGCAAAATGCAATATGCAATTGCATATTTACACATCCATCAGACATGGAGCATTAGCATCTATTTGGAGTGGTGTTTCTCATTGCCTGGTGAATCTAAGTCCAATATACACTCTCCTTTTAGCTCTATTTTTGGTCTCCACCAACTCCTGAGGGAAATATCTGTCTGTTTATTGGCTTCATGCTCCACCATGTCCATTAGCTAATTGCAAACATTGTTTGTTGGATGTTTGGAGCTGGAGAGGTAGCATGCAGTGGGTTTATCAGCGCTTCTTTGCTGAAAACAACTTCCTGCTCAGGCTGTAATCAAGGTTAATGAGCGCAATGAGGTTGAACTAGACCACTAAAGTTGTGGGCCATAAAACCAAAACAATGAGCTAAAAGAAGCAAGAAAGCTCAGTAGAACTGGGTAATCATTCTACATGGGCGTGTCACTTCAAGCTGCCACTTTTACCTTCCATTTATTTATTTCACTATTGTTAAAACAAGCAAATGATTAGTGCAGCTTTAAGTGCTTTTGTTCAATGCTATGAGCACCACGAACATCATTTCCTTCACCTCCACTGTGCAGGCAGAAATCTGAGAGATTAAATCAGCAGACGCTGAGCAAATTAAACCAAAACTATCTGCATGGATAGAGATAGATACCACTCGAGGTTTTGACTTGCTCTTCTTCACTTCACGACAGTTACTTGTGGCATATGACAGAGCTCGAGATGACTGATGGCGGATGTGACCTTATAATGAACGCTTGCTTGCCTGTGTATTTGTGTGTACATCACCTTTCCATTACAGGGAAACACATCTGAGACTGTGTGGTGTATAGGTACAATGGTGGGGCTCTATGAGTGAATCGTGTGTGGGTGGTTTGTGTATGTGCTTATGTTTCAATCTGTGATAGGCCACTGCGATTTTCACTGGATGAATATGAATACCACACACCTACTCTTTTCCCACACGCACTCATAGCACATCAGAACATTTTTCTCTGTACATGAATAGCGGCGGAGCGCTATAAATGAACATCCAAAATGCCAGCCAATTACTATGGTGTCCCTTTACTCAACCTCTCCATATTAAGCCCCGGTTGTCAAACAGATTGTCTCCGGTGCTCCGAGCAGCCTGCGCTGTGAAACAGTTTTCATTAAGGGAGGATTGCCATGGGCCTTAGGTTGGCGGCTTAATGTAATTTCACAGCTCAGCGTCCGTGCGGCCACTTCAGGGTCCAACCATGGCCACCCACACCTTTACAAGAGCCAGTGAGAGGTGCTGAAAGGGTGACAGGTTGCTAGTAAGTTTTAGGAGCGAAAAGGGAGCCCCAAAATGAAATTCCAGCACAGGAAATGACTGCAATAATAACATAACAGCCAGTAAGGCTTTGGAAATAAACATGTACAGAGATAGTCCTCATTTAGTGTTTGTAATGAAGTGTTCAGGAAGGGGAGACTCACTCAGCACTGGGTATGTTCAGTAATCTGATGCGGGAAGGTTTAAAGACATCAATTGGGATTCTTGCAGGAATATTATGGAAATTATCAGTGATGCATCGCAAGATTTGGTTTAAACACTGAATTCTTTTAAAGCTTTTCCTGGCTGTATTTAAAAGGACAGTATTATGTTTGAAATATGGCGTAAAGCTTATACCATAGGCCTAAAAACATGTGCATCTTAGCTGAAGAAAATGAAAACGAAGAAAATACAGATGATTAGAAAGACATTCACTAGGAACTGAACCAAATCCCTCAGTGTGATCTAACTCATCAGGTATAAGAGATGCTTGTGTGTGGGCATTTTCTTGTCTCACTTGGGCATGCATGTGTGCAGATTTGTACACGTGTATTTGAACCGTTCAGGCCTGATCACCTCTTGAGTATTCAACCCCAAAGGTGCAAGCCAAGCGTGCAGCAAAAGTCCCTATTAGAAACATGTGGGGAGAATCACACATCAATGTGACATCTGGACAAAACTGAAAGTGAGATAGACTAGTGTTTCATTTTCATGTTTTACAACTCTGGAAAGAGCGAGAGGACTTCATGCCTTGGAAGGGAGCAGAGGTCCAAAGAGTAACAAAGCCAGGCTGTTGGAAAGCTAACATACAAATACGAGTGCATGACGTCGGGACACACACGCTGAAAACAACCAGATTATCCAACAAGGAGAAAGAAGATGTTAAATATAATTTTTGCCTTCCTTCCTTTTGCAGATGACTCTCTTTTTCCATAATTCTCTTTCTCTGTCCCGTGTGCCCTGAGATTAGCTACTTAAAGGGATCTTTTTTCTTTCTCAGAGTGAGACAAGAAGATTTATATAAATCTCATGTTTGAGCGTTTAATGAATAGCTTGGCATGTTAGGAAATATGAGTATTCTGTTCTTGGTGAGAGCTTGATAGAAGATTTATGTGATTCTCATGTCTCATGTCTGTAAATATGAAACTATAGCCAGGAGGTGGTTAACAGTATTAAAGGGGGTTATGTGCTGGACTATTTCTTGTCTATCATCATTGTGAGGTTGCCAGACAATCTGCAGAGGTCTCAGTGAGTCGCCGTGTCCGGCGTGTTATCCCTAGAAAAACCACAAACAGTTCTTTTTACACATACTATGTTTTTATTGCCTAGCTTTTGAATGGCTGGTAGATTTTATTAACTTTGGGACAGAGCCAAGCTAGGTGTTTCCCCCTGATTCTAGTCTTTGTGCTAAGCTAATTGATGACTGGCTGTGCTTCATATTTAACAGACATCTGACTCTCAGCAAGGAAGCAAATTGTATTCCCCAAAATATCAAATTATTCCTTTAAGTATGCAGCTAAAGTCAGGAAATGCTTAGCTTAGCTTAGCATAAGTACTGGATTCAGGGGAAACAGCTAGCTACACCGGTGTTTTAATAGTTAGTTATAGTTATAGTTATCTCTGTCCAAAGGTAACACAATTCACCTATGAACTCACCAATTAACATGTAAATTTGCTTAATCTGTACAAAAATGTCCCTTTATTTCGCATGCTAAGCTAAGCTAACTGGCTTCTAGCTGTAGCTTCATATGTACTGTACAGTTATGAACGTGGTATCAATCGTCTCATCTCACTCTCATCCTAAGAATTTCCCTTAATGTTGACCTATTCCTTTGACACGGCCCCTTTGAACATAACCCAGCTTGACATGCTGATTCCTCACATGACCATAAAGCCACACACACACACACACACACACACACACACACACACACACACACACACACACACACACACACACACACAGGAATGTGACTTTCCTGATGCCAGACAAATTACACCTAAGGCACCCCTACCATCTGCTCATAATCCAGAGCGCTGACTCGTTATATAACTGTTGGAAAAAGGTTATTTTAAATCAAAGAACAAAGTGTACAGGTATATTCTTTGTCTATATGGCAAGAACAAAGTCTTAAGTAAAACAACGCATGACGCAGTAAATGAGTCAAAAACAATCAGCCCAACCTTCACATTATGAGTCACGAACAAGAGACGCTCATGCTTATTCAGTGTGTCCACTGAGGTGTGCAGCCTCTTCATTTAATATTTCCATAAGGTTGCATACGCGTGTGCGCCAGGCAATCCCTGTAATAAGGAGGTAATGTATTCTGTGCCAATGGCAAAAAGGTACGCTTGAAACATCCCTCACAGGAGCAGCAGTTTTCAACTTGACAGTGGACACATACATAATTAAGCCAACTAAAAAAATGAATATTTCATCTCAAAGCATTTTCATCTCCAAACATCAAAACACCTCAATGTCTCACATAATGAGCAAGGTAAATTACTTTTATTCACAGAGGGAATATGCAACAAGGAATGCTCGCTCAAAGGACCTTCTTTAAAAGATACATCAGCTCGAAAAGACGAGGGAGAACTTATACTACTTATTTTTTCATTTTGCCAGAATTCTTTGTGTCCTTGGAGAAACTGTTTTTTTTTAACATGCAAAAAGAGCTAATTCTTTCCTATGATTGTTTGCCTAACCGTTTTTCTAAGCTGTAATTGTGTTATTATGTTATATTACAGTGTCAGCCTTAATGCTTTGTAGCCTGATCTGGCTATAACTCATACTGACCTGTAATTCATGACATGTCATCCATGAGTCGCCCGAGGACTTTTGGCTTTACAGATATGTAGGCACATGCCAATGGAGAGTATAAATTATTCCATAACCTTGCAGTAGCTGAATTTCACTCGTGTGGTCTGTGTAAGCGTAGCTTTTGCCAAATCTTCTCCATGCCTGGGATGGCATAGAGGCTCTCAAATGTCTGAGTTTCCAAAGAATGGGTTGTAAATTATATGGCAGCACAGTGGCTTAAAATGGCTGTGTGATACAGGAAGAAAGTAGGTGCTGCATGGTGCTACAGCAGCACCACACGAGTGAGAATTACTTTGACCATCAAACCTGACTCAGACTGACTCCCTGTACACCTTCATGGATGAGAATTAACCTGCCACAGCTTGAAACGCTTTGCTGAGCGCTGGTCGATACTGTCATTATCCTAAAGCAATTCTTAATTCTATTTGGGTCTGAGCTAAAGATCCTTGTATTGATCACAAAGTCAGGATGCCACAACTACTTTTTTCTATAGTTAAGACCTCCATATGTTGTTAAATAAAAGCTCTTAGCTCATATTGTCCAGAGCTCCATCCACAGCCACGTATTACTGAAGAAGAGTAGGATTCTGAATGTTTAAACATGTTTCAGAGCGATACCTGAGGATTTATTCAAGTGTTACAGTCATAAGGCCCACATGCTCGTGAGTGGTACCTCGGCGTTTCATCACGGGTAACAGAAAAAGGCAACGCTCTTTCATATCCTGTTTTGTGAGATGAGAAATATTGATATCACTCGCTGAGCACTATCAGCATGAAACAGAGCCTTTCAGAAAAGCAGCAGTCATAACACCTGTACTGAAGTTCCTGATTACACGTCTTTGTTCTCAGCTTCTGTCACTGCTGCTGCCTCTCACTGTGTGTGTGTATGTGTGTGTGTGTGTGTGTGTGTAAGAGACTAACTGAGAGACAGAAAAAGACACACAGAAATCCTAAGCAGAATGAAACTGAATACGTCTTTTTCTGTTTCTGTCTGTCTGTCATCCACACACACACGCACACACACACAAACAGGCAGAAAACATTGCCACCTGCCACAGACTATACATGGAGGCCTGTGACAGTGGTTAACAGAACAGGACATGTGTAGCCCCAGGTGACTCAAATTGCAAAACTAACAACACCATGCTTCATTGCACCAAGAACGTGGTGTGAAATACCAGTAGAAAGGGCGTGTGTGTATGTGTGTGTCAGTTCACATGTATGTCTGAACGTGTGTGTTTCTGAGCATGCATTTGTGTCATAACGGATTCATCCTGTAATGCATTACTAATAACTAATGTGAACTTCATTAGGATTCTAAAAGCTGACTGAGGCATGAACAAAAACAAACAAGGAGGACAAATTGTTGTCATTAGGACTCGAAATGACATTCTTCTTCTTTCTTTTATTATTGCAGTAAGAAGGAAATATGAGTGGAAACATGGCAACGGGAGCACAGTCTTAGCAGGAACTGATGCTGTGGCAGCAGTAACAACTTGTACTTGACTTAACTTTAGTATTTCAGTTTCATGCTACTTTATAATTTTACTTAACTGCATTTCTAAGGGAAATATTGGACTTTACCACTGACATTAGCTGATGGGCTGTCTAACCTTCACCAACACCCTCTTTGTAGTGTGTCTGTACCCTACTGTACTAATACTAACATGCTATGTGTGCATAAATAAAGGAATGAAGTTCGTGTGTTGGTATAAGCACCTATATATGTAAAAGCATACATATAGGAACATGAATGTACAATGTATGGGTGTACATGACCACATGTCCAACATCCAGTAAGTCTTGTGCATCTGTATGCTTTTCATGTGAGACATGAACATGTGTAGGCTTTGAAAACAACTCTCCCTCCTGGGACAAGTAAGGCCGTCTATCTACATAATAGGCAAGGCACTCAAGGCAAATTTATTTATGTAGCACATTTCATACCCAAAGGCAAACCAAAGTGCTTTACAGAGTGCACATGCAAAAGCATAAGACACAAATGATAAAACAATAAGAGAAAACAAGCAAACGCACACGGCGTGAAAGCAAAATAAGCAGATAAATAAAGAAATAAATTGAAAATTAAAAATAAAAAACTAGAATAAAAACAATAAAATAAACAAATACATTTGATTTAAAAGAAAATGAATTAAAAGTAATGGTAAACAGGTATGTCTAGCTTTGATTTGAAAGAAGTCAGCATTGTCTCAAGTCTTTCTATCAATTTGTTCCACATAATAATACAAATCCATGCAATAACAATATAATAAACAACTGATGTGGGCTTTTGGTGCCCATTCAGGTCTGTGGCCTTGATTGTTATAGAGGAAATTAAATGACCAGCAGTAAATAAAATACTTCAAATTACGGATGCACAGATCTAATGCATACAATTTGGTGTCAACACTGATGCTGACCTTGTTAAGGAGGGCTGTGACATTAATCACTTTACATAAAATACAGTTTTTTCTGTCTGTCATTATAAATCTCTGTTTCCTTTAGTCAGGCTTGCAGTTCGCTTCAGTTTTTAGTGCCACAGCAGTCCTTACATTAAAATGATACCAATGATTTCAATACAGTGAGACGCAGAAAAAGAAAGTGTGAGAAAGAGAGGGCACTTGTACTGGACTGACAGTCAGTATCAGAATCAGCATCAGCAAAGGAAAGATTTAGCTACAACCATTAAAAGCTGATTTATAGTGATGCATCAGGATTAAAAAACAATAAGAACATAACATAGAATAAATGTTACACTGACAGTAGCCATTTAGTCTGCATAATGACTTATAATGAGTTTGCTTTTGACATTTTCAGATACTTTCTTAAAGGGATATTCCATCAATTTAATACTGCACTTCTATAGGGTGCCCCTTTAATTTTACACTGTGGTACTGATATGAAATAAAGCAACTCAATACCTCCCGTTATTGCATGTTTGTATTATTCTGCCATTGTCGAGCCAAAATCACTGGCGTGGATGATAATTTCGTTCTGGGTGGGTATGTATGTATGTATGTATGTATGTATGTATGTATGTATGTATGTATGTATGTATGTATGTATGTATGTATGTATGTATGTATGTATGTGTTCCGCGATATCACGACAACGTGACATAGTTGTAACAGTGTCTAAAGTGACATTTAGCATAACACTCTAATGTTTCTCACGCGCTCAGCTGTGGCAGTGACAGCACTGTGCTGTACAGCTACAGGTTACTATACAGCCGCTGATTGGCTGCATTGACCGAGCACAGCAAAGTAGGTCCCCTTCGGACCGTACCATTTTTGCCTATACGGGGATTTTAGAGTGAATTAAGGACTGCAAGACATCATTCTCTCAACCGTCTTAAAGACAGAATGCTCACTGGCACACACACTTGACATGTGCATGACTGTAATGAAAGATTTTGGTAACCATAAGCCGAGAAATTGACTGATTCATAACTCGGTCAGATTCGTTCCACCCGCCGGATCAAGAGAACGGTTTGGCTCAAAATGGCTGGAGAGAAACACTTATGAGGATCGACGGTTTTACCAGGTATTTACGAAAAATGAGCCCGTCTGTAGTTTGAAGGCGCCTCCTCCACATAACTGGGGATCCAGGTGAGACATGTTTACAGTAATTCCAACATTTTCACCCAGCCCGCTGCTTTTCGGGAGAGAAAATGAAGCCCAACCGGGCTCGTTTGCAATGTTATCACGGTAGCCTGTACATGCAGCAGTAAGGAGCTCAGGCTTTGCTCTGTTATTTACATCATGAGTAACAGCTCCAAACTCAAACACCAGTGTTCCCAAAGTGTTGGTTTTACGCAAAAGTGCACATACAACTAAGAGCGGATAGATGAACGTCTTGCAGATGTCACACAGTGTGTGTGTAGCTAATGCAGAGCAGGCCTGTGGCTAACCCTGCAGCTGTGCGTCGCGGACGTACGTCATCAGGCCAGGATTCCCCGCAGTGAGGTGAACACAGACAGATGTGTCAACAGACACTGGACTGACTGTTACTGTCCTGTGAACAGCCTCACTTCTGACCTCAGCTCGCCTCCTGTGTGTCAGCAGTGCTGGTTGTCCACCTGTGCAAGTGTGCGATGGTAAAACCTCAGAACAGGAAGTTTGTTATGCTGTGGATATATGAACACATGGCAACTGCAGTGAAGAAGCTGGTGCCCAGTTAGAGTAGAAAGAAAGATTTTGGGATGAATAAACACGTGAGACTCTTACCACCTTACAAAGTCCAGCCAGTATTAATTGACTGTTAAATGGCTGCATTTTTACATTTAATTCACCATTAAGTTGATGTAGATGGGCCCATGGTTTTGGCAATTTGCTGACATATAGAGTAAGATGATGGAAATGTGTCAGCTGTGAGAGATGCTTAGACTGTGGTGTGTTTAATAGCTCTGACTGTCAGTCAGCTCAGTCTGATGAAGTGCCTTGATCTTTCCAGTACTTAATTCCCTGTATTAGCCAAGAGTTGAATAGTTACTGCACTATGACACAAAATAACACATTAAAAAGATTTTATCGATATCATCCTCTTCTAAAGGGCCCTTACCGCTTTAATAGTTGTCAGTCTAAGTCACTGTCAATCTAAAATTGTATTGTTGCGGTTTCACAAAGCTAAAAATAATTACAACCGATTTGCAGACTGTAAACTGAAAAGGAAAATCAATACTCAGTGTCAGCTAATGCCATAAGAAAATGAGTGCATTCCAGTGATGAAGCAATGGAGGACTTTGGCTGGAAACAGGCTGCAGTTTGTGATGCATTTAGGAAAATTGTATTTCTGTATTTCTCATTGGATTTCTTGGACTTTTGCTCAGGGAGGTCAAAGGTCAGAGTCACCTTTCAGGCCTCCTGTTCCATACTGTTAGAAAGCTGTGAGACCATGATTTCATGTGGCTTTGTATGTGGAGTGCTGATCTAGTGTCAGTGAGCAGCTTGTCTGACTGGTGTCTGTTTGAGACGGTTTCGTGGTCCTTGAGGTGTGTGAAGATTTAGATTCTAAAACTCGAAAATGTTCAAAAAAGAGGCGTATGGTCTGCCTTGGTGACATGAAGATGGATTTTCAGTGAAGGAGAAAATTCCCCTCAGTAAGATCCATCTTTTTGGAACTGGAAATCTCTCACTGTGGTACACGGTATGTTCCAGAGGGTGTTCTGGGTTTTCTTTCCAGATACAACATTTTATTTAATTTTCCCTATCAGCAGCAGCCCAGTTTTTGTCACATAAAAGATGCCATAAAGGTCAGCAAACTCTGCACGTCTTAGCTCTCTATGCCGGGAAAGTTGACTGAAAACAGTGTTTTCTTTTCAGCTATGGCTTCACTTCTACAGCTAACATTTAGAGCTGTGATGGTCCCAATACAAACATGATTTTCTGTATATTCTGAACACTTGGGCCTTCAGTGCCTTGCTAGAGGGGTTCAGCGTCACTCTGATGTAACTCAGTTTTGAATGTGTCAGACTCTGACATTATCAGATGAGTTAAACAAAGGTCTGACTCATGGCAAGGAAAATGATCAGGATCTTTAGAGAAAAATGTTTTCACTGGAAACACCTTTTTTTGTAGAAAAATAGCTGCCTCAGCAGTATTTTGTTCTTTTTACATTTGGTAGAACTTTCACACTCATAACAGAAACTCCTACGACACAGCCAACACATATTCCACACTGCCTCTTGATTATTATACAAATAGCACTTACATACAAAAAAAACCCTTTTCTGCCACCAGACTCTCCGGTTTGACTGTGGTTGTTGTCATTGGTGGGAAAGTTTGAATTCTGTTTGAGGCAAACTCCTCCAAAAGTTTGAAGGGTCAGTTCACCCGGTTTTATTGGTCCAGGTGAATTAAATAATGATTAAATAAGTTTGTGGTACTCAAAATATTAAAAAAGAGTCAAATTTAACAGGAAAATCTCTTCCTAGAGACGATGCCCAGAGGCTTGTAAGTGAGATTAGTGGTCCAGCCAGCTGTCTTTGACTCAATACAGGTTTTTGAATCAAGAAGCTGACTCATTTTTAACCAGGGTGCATCACCATGCAAATAGATGCTACATTTCAGCCATTCTATAGACAACAATAAATGATGCTTAGTTGCAGCCCTAGACATATACTCTGGTTATGTTTTGTGAATTTGGGGATTTTAGCGGAAGTGTACATTCTACAACAAAAAATCGACACATCACCAGAGAGCACTGAAAAGAAAAAAAAAAAAAAAAAAATCCATCGTTAAATGTCCCACTTAGTGTTTTTTGTTGTCACATTTCTTTAAAAAAGACAAGAAATCCATATCAAGATTGCCTGTTTATCTTAAAAACTTACTATTAGATGATATATTGTTATAGAATTAATGAGCTCCCAGATATAGATATCAATATCAGTCTGAAAATCTAAGTCAAGCTTTAATTTGTGGACAAACTTTTCTGAGGGTGGAAGGGACTGCCTCCTGTGGATTTCCAAAAGAAGTAAGTTGTGGCTGTGGTGGAAACAGAGGGGGATATTTTAAAATCTGAGCAAACGAAACCAAAAATATTTGCAAGGCTATGTATACACCACTAAAGAGAAGCAACATCTTTTTTTCCTCAACTTGGTGAACTGACCCTTTAATGCCGTCCACCTTAACTGACTGCTTTCTGTTTGCCTGGTCCGAACTCTGTACATCTCATGTTACGTAACAGCAGGTCACTCCGGTTAAGCAGATTCGGGTAAACAGGCCATACAGTTCATTCAAGGTTCAGTATTCAAGCCAGAATATGCGACACAGCCAGTTGTACAGCTAATCATATGCTCATAAATCAACTTTAATTCTGGCTCCAGTTCATCTGGTAAATTACATTGCCTTTCCATTCATTGCTCATTTCAGAGCAACTCACTGCTCACTTAGAAAATTGGTTAGCCTACACATTTTTTGTGTGTGTGAATATTTTCTGCAGACTCAGAGCAGCTCTGCGGCCTATAGATGAGTCAGTGTGAGGAACACCCTCTCTTCCTACACACACACACACGCACACTCACAGAGCAGAGTTTGACTGCGACTGCCTCCTGTATCTCACAGCTCACTGTGGGAACTGTCTCACACTTTAAGGTTCATCGCATACAATGATTATGAAAGAAGAGTTACACTGTGCGATATCATTTATCACCAGAAAATGAGTAAGGGGCTGGCATGCAAACCTGGCATCCAGTGTAAACACAGGCCAAGCAAACGACTGGAGCGTTTACTTTGGCCGGGCGAGCAGTTCCAGTGTGGTTTCACATGTGGCTAGATGAGGATGGTGGAAGCAGGCAGAGGAAACTTAGATGCTTGTCTAACATTTCCGCTCAATCATAACCAAGATCACGTTACCATAACACACAAGATTTTTTTCTACTCAGGCACCGCTCATGGGCAGGTTTTGAAGTAACAGTCTAAGTTTTGGGTAATAACAAAGAAGTCGAGAGCCTTCCCAAATCTTGTTGACATTGTGCACGAGAGGTATGATAATACAGGCAAACATTCAGCCAGCCGCTCTGCAGTCAGCGGTGGCTTGCAGATTGGACGCTGCGGAGCTGGTAGCTGATTGTGTTTTTCCGAGTTGAGTTTTGCTTCAAGGCTTGGCCTACTTTTTCGATTATGGCATCTCTGCATTATGGGAGGAATATAGGCACCGCAAGAGTGAATTAAAATGCTGCTCTCCTCTGAAAACATTAAGAAGCGGGCTACTTCAGTGGTGCATTCAAAGACTGACTCCTTTTGTATAGGCATTGGAGGAAAATCTCAAGTTCTGATGAAAAATTAGAAAGTCCATCAGCCTATTAATGCAAATTGAATAAAACCGTTGAAGTTGTCTTTTTTAGTTATACCTGAATTATAAGCAGCAGATATGTATCCCGTCCGTTAAGTGCTGCTCAAAGATGTCATGAGTGGAGAGCTGAAGAACAAGGAAAGTGCATCTCCAGTCTGAATAATGAATGGAGACCATATTGTGGATGGAAAAGGGAGGATGTGGTTCAGTAATAGCCTGGTGAACATTTCTTTCTCTGCTAAATTGTTGGTCTTGCTCGAGTCTTGTTTCCAAGAAAAGTTAATGAAAATTACATGTGAAGCTTAATGACTGACTTTTACAGGATTTGTAGGCTGCAGGCAGCTAAGGCATATTATTATATTAGGCTGCTCCTTTGAGCATTAGCATAGTTCCTGGCTATGTTCCACTTCTAGCAAGCCATTTTCTTCGCTGTGCGCGTGATTAGAAAAAATTGTTGTCGCGAGGTGACATCATGAGAGGGAACGAGAGGGCACTGCAGCATCAGACCTGTATGGTCATCGGCACGGCAACTGCCTGGTACTTTTCAAATCAGTCATTTTTCGTTGTGTAATGTTATATTTATGGTACATTGCAAGTCGCTTATAAAAGAAATGATGTCATAAATACAAGTTCGGTGAAGGCCGGTTTTGGGTAGGGTGAATCTGCCCCTCCATTATTACTCCTGCAGAAGTGCCCTTGAGCAAGGCCCTCAACTGAACTGTTCCAGTGGCCAAAAACAGATGAGACTGTGGTTGCACAGGCCAGTTTTAAGGAAGTCAAAGTGCGGTGCAGGGTGTTCCTGTTAAACACCGCTTGTGCTCAGTGAATAAAAGCTTAAAAAAGGAAGTTGTGTTCTTCCACCAGCATGAAAAAGTGGCTTCGCTCTGTGATGACAGTTACTGCAATCAGGGGGTTTTTATCATTTGCTATTTTTGCATAGGTATTTTTGTATTTTCATGCAGGGTATTTCTTTAATGGTCCCTTTTTCTCTACAGGGAATATACGTCTCAATACTTACTTTGTGTAACGCACGTTTTTCGATTTAGCATCCGTTTAAATAAGCAACAATGTTTTGCCTAGAATTTCCTGTTTTTTAAAGAGCTAAAACAATTAGTCAATGGACATGTTGAAAGCAAAAATGCCAAACATTTACTTCTCCACTGTGAGGATTTGCCACTTTTCTATGACTTAAATGATATTAAACTGAATGTCTTTGAGTTTTGGATTGTTTGTCAGGCAAAATAAGCTGAAGATGTTTTTCTGTTTTTTTTTTTTTTTTTTAAACAAATGATTAAATTAATAATAATAGTAATTAGTAATTGTGAAATCATTAGCCTGGACCCAAATTAAAGGCCCCTGTCATGTCAGTAATGTTGTTATCTATTTGTGCACATTTTCTATCAAAGTAGCACAAACGTGTTGGGTCCCTGGAGTTCCAGGAGTCTCACAGTGCCAAGGTCCTCAATACGTTCTCTGTCCACTGAGGCTCTAGATGTAATAAAGTGATCCCCTATTCAATGATGGAGCTGTAGGACAGGTTAAGGCCTGGTTAAAAGTTCCAGCCTATATAAAGACGTATACATTTATTTATGTCTACTAGCCTAAATTTGTCAGTTAGCTTCAGACACAAGGGAAAATATAAGTCATTTTGGGCCTACGTGTGTTTATTCTGTCTGAGACAGACTTATGAATTTGAAACCCAAACCCACGCCTTGTCATTCCTCTGTGGTCCCTCCTACCCCAGCGATGGCACGTGCATAACAGGCAGCAGAGAGGCGTCTACTTTCATCCCCTGTCATTTGGCCGCTTCCCAAATATCTTGTCTAACCGCTGCTCGTTTCTCTGCTCATCCCACCCACCGTCTCCTCAGCCTCTCATCCCTCTGCGTATCTTTCTTGCAAACACATTCGTGTGTCTCCCTCTCTCCATCCCACAGCTATGATTTAGGCGTCAGGTTTGCTCCCACTCCCTCCCAACCCTGGATCAAGTTACCCTGCCATTACTCAGTCGTTCCCCCTGCGAGGGTGCTCCATGTCAGGCATAGCGGAGCCTGCCTGCCTGCTTGCTGCCTGCCTCTCCGGACCTGCGGACTAGCACGGTTCAACCACAGACGCCCCTGGTCACTGGAGTCGCTCCAGCAATGGCACAGGCTCGCTGGAAAATGATGCAGACGAGCAAGCGGCCGGGTTAGCTGCAGTTTCAGAGCTGTATTTTCAATTTCTTGTGGGGTTAAGGAAACTCCAGCATAAGTGCTGCCTTCGTCTGACTGTAGGACAGACGGCTTATATTGGAAATGCCTTTGCTGTTTTTACCCTGAGCCTTACACCCACAAACACAAGAGTTTACTAGCAGCGTTGCCAGCTGTACAACATGCCCGGTCCTACCATACGTCACAAGTCAACTGTGGTGATTTGTGGACCTCATCGTTTTATGGTTATGTAATGTCGGTTCCCTTGACAAGTAAAACCTCTTGTTAAACCCCCCGCTGCCCTATTCCCATAAAAGTGAGTGATGCAGGCGGTGGTATGGGCCCTTGCTACCCTGTTAAGGTTGGTCTCCCTTCCTATAGTACGTGTCATGGGATTGGATGGGATCTGTCCAGTTGGCTTAGCCAGAGCATGACACTGCAGAAATTTTTCCCTGGCTTGGCCTTATCGCTTGATTAATGCATGCTGAGTAAAACTACTAAATCTACTGAGGAATTGTGGGATCCTATAGGTCTAATTTACGAGAGTCAGTGAGGCAAGGTGTATACCTGTGTCTTTGCCCATGCCCTCTCAAAGAGTGTAAAATTTTATAGAGGCTACAGCATCCTCCTCCTATTAAGCCTGTTGTGCACTCTAGTGGAGCCATAACTCCCTTTCGGCCATCGCCAAGCTTTCAGCTCCTCAGTAATTTATTTAGGTCTGACATATGGCTGTCCTGTGTGATGCAAGGTAACATATCACACAGGAAGGCCCGCTCAGGCTAGGCTAATCCTTTCTAATTGAAAGGGAGGCAGCGTTGTGGGCCAGTGGCTTGTATGTCGCTCATCTCTCTGCTTGTTTTACAGTAATGAGACATCTGGGGCTGGAGAACAGAGCTGTTTGTAGAGGGAGGAACGGCTCCTGAGCCTGAGGGCCTGTAGGGCTGTCACAGACAAAACAGAGCTGACTGCATGTTTACTCCTGTCTCTATGTGGGCATTTTATTTGGCCCTAACACTGCCTTGGCACAGTCTCATTTGCCATACTAATGTTAGATTAGATTTATTTCATTGGAAAGAATAATAATTTGGGGATATTTAGGACAAGGGTAGGGCTATTTAAGGGCAAGGGAGGACGTATGATATCTTTGCCCAGAGGAGGGAGTCTACTATTATCAGGCCCACATCTCCCGTCTGTAGTGTTCTTTTGTGGATGTAACCACAAATGCTGTCGCTGCAAGTATAGTGAGACTGTTAGGCTGTTTGTTATTATTAGAGCTACAAATAGAAGTTTTCACAATGGATTGGTTTAACTGTGATTTAGTCTCAACTGGTCTGTCAATATGCAGAGTGTGCAGAGTGTGTGTGTTGTGGTTTGGGAACATGAAAACCAAATAATTCTTCCAGGTTCCATTTTATAAGAAAGATAATAGTCAGACATAAGAATAAGAAAATATAATCAGTATGAACGAATTTGATGTAACACAATAGTGCACTGTTTTTGTTAATCGATGAGCTCGTGTCTGGCATCTGCTGATGTGGTTGTGCTTCTGAGAATTTGTTGAAGTGATGAGTTCTTGCTCGTGTGCTGCCTCACCCTCTCTCTCTCTCTCTCTCTCTCTCTCTCTCTCTCTCTCTCTCTCTCTCTC